>WHYT01016976.1:472919-506924 GCA_009806455.1 Tetrax tetrax
AACTTGGATGGATCCTTTCTATCTCTTGCTACCATTCCCATTTTGATTAGACTTTGCTAAGGGGAACCAGTTTCAGTGCTGGAACAGGGGCAGGCAGCGCTCACCCGGGCAGGGGGGTCCCTAGCAGAAAGGCAGGACACACAGCTAGGGGTAACCAGCCCTCCTGCTGCCACAGGAAGATGTTCTAGATGTCTGTCAGAGCACTGTCCAAAGCCTTTGTTAGAAAACAGAAGCATGCATCTGTTTAACCCCCACCCACTTTCACAGTATTTCCCCAATCTTGCACTGATCCAGCCAAGGTAAAGCCCAGCAGTGGGCTGACACCCACCCAGCCACTCTCCCACTCCCTCTCAACAGGCCAGGGGGAAAAATAAGATGGAAAAGCTCACAGGTAAAGATAAAGCAGGGGAGATCACTTACTAGTTTAGCATCACAGGCAAAACAAACTTCACTTGGGGAAAAAAATTACCTAATTTATTCCCAATTAAAAATAGAGTAAGATTGTGAAAAAGAGGACAAAAACACACACACACCCCACAGCCCCCTTCTTCACTGACCTCAACTTCACTCCTTCATCCTGGACTCCTCCACCTCCTGTTCTGAGAAACACAGAGGGATGTGAAACAGGGGCTGTGGTCAGCCCACAACAGCTCCTCTCTGCTGCTCCTTCCTCCTCGCACCCTTCCCCTGCTCTGGCATGGCCTCCCCAGGTGCTGCAGAGAGCCTCAGCTGGAACTCTGCCCTTTTTAAATCTGTTTTGGCTGAGGGGCTCAGCTGTGGCCCAGGGTGGGGCCGTTAGGCAAATGGCTGGAACCAGCTGTGTCCAGCATGGGGCAGCTCCAGCCTCTCCTCGCAGAGGCCCCTACAACCCCCGATGCTGGCACTGGGCAGGGACACCCGGTGCAGTGCTGCAGTTCCACCATGACATAAACTGGAACTACATCCAGCTGGATAACTGGAACTACATCCAGCTGGACAACTGCAATAGCGGAAGTGCAGTGGAGAAAGTCGGATCTCGAGCACGCGGAAGCACCTTCTGCTGCCCGCGCCGGTTTGCACCCTGTGAGGAACTCCTTCGAAACACACTGCTGGCCTTCCCCGGGCAGCGAACTGAAAGCGCGCGTGAGAAAAGCGTGTGCTAAATACAGAGATTTGAGTAAGAGAAACAAATATCTTGCAACAGGGGAAAATCTGGAGCATCTGTCTCCTTTGCAACAGTCAAGTTTTCCTTCGTTTTTTTTGGTTTTGTTTTGTTTTTTTCATGGACTCCAATAAAGCGAATCGGTAACCTGGGAACTTTCTTTCCTTTTCAGCTCTGTCCTTAGGGAGGGACACCGTGGTACAAGGGGGACATTCCGGGCCTTTCGAAAAGTGCAAGACTGAGCTCTCATTGAGGGATTTAATTAGGCTAAAATATGTGAGTTTTCTCCTAGACTTATAGCTGGGGGCTGTTTATGCATTTTGGTGAGTCATCCTCCACTTCCAAGCACAGGCTCTCTTTCAGAGCCCAGTGTATTCCATCTACTGACAACTGATTTAATGGTATTAAGAAAAAATAACGCAGTTTAAGAAAATCTTTGCACAGTGCAGATTTGTTAACCTATACTAAAGCTCATTCTGGGCACTCTCATTCAGAATTAAAGTGGCTTTAATTCAAGTTAGTGTTTGAGTTAAATCTAAATTAAATTTGAATTTAAATCATTAAATCTGCGCAGGGATTTAGTGTGGTTTACATAATCAATTTTAAGTTCATACCCTTCATTAATTTGGATGACTATCATCCAGTCTTTGCTTACTTAAAAATAGTTCTAATGCATTTATTAATATTATAATACTCAAACTGGGTTATTCATGAAGAAACAGAGTTTCAGCTTTCTTTGAAGTTTCACAAAATGAGAGTATCTTGCTGAAGAAACTCATTTTGTTCTCACCCATATTAAGGGCAGGAGGGGCTTTTAATTCCACTTAAAGAGGTTCTGTGTTGTCACAGCCCAAGGAGCAGGGCCCTTCCCTCCTTCACACTAGTGAGGGAGCGCGCGTGGCCACACAGCCTCCCTTCCCAAACAGGGGTACACCTGCTCTGCGCCAGCGTTAGGTCCTGCCTGCGCCCAGCTCGCTCCCTCGAGCCCTCCGCCTGCTTTAGTCCCGGCACTGTGCTGTGAAGACCACGCTGAGCAGGTGGTGGTGGGTCTGCAAGGTCAGCCTCACCAAAACCGCTCCCGTAACTTCGCACGCTTCCAGCCTGGCTCCCGTGCTAAGCCAGCTCCACATCATCCTGATCCGGAGGCAAGGACCAAACGCAATGGTGTACACCAAGGCCGGGCAAGAAACACACCTCCACCTCCCAGAGCAAACTGCTGGGCTAGATAAGGGGTTTACGTGGGCACTGTGGATCCACCTCTGCCACGGAGATTGAAGCACCTTTGAAAAATGCAGCTTTCATTGTAGATTCCCTGCTTTTCCCCCTCCTCCATGAAATGCTAGCCATTTTTTATTAAAACCCCACCTGTCACCGGATTTCAGAGGAATGCAGAGTGGATTCATTTTACAATATCAGAACCAGCTGCTCACAAAAAATAGCTTTCACTCTCCCAAGGTCTACTAATCATTTCAGGAGACAAGCATAGAAGAGGATATCTCAGCTGACACTGGAGAGCACAAATGTTGACACAAATATGAATCTGAATTTTCTGACAGTAGTTGATTGTGTTGCTTTAGAAGGTTTAACAGACATGCCACTCAACCGACAAGCCCCTGTTTAATGCTTCACTTTAAGTATTTGTATGATCTTTGGGGCTGTCAGTTCTGGGAATTGCAGTTCTTTGAGAGCAGCTTTGGCAATCTCCCCGTACGTTACACCTGTAAAAGTACAATGCCTGCTTCTTTTTCAGGCTGGCCTGCTGGTAATCTGAAATCACATGACATCTGCTTGCAAGACTGGTTGCTAAATCTTTTTCATACTTTCCTTGCGTATAGCGGCTAGTTGTCATCGGTGCCAAGTGCTCGTGATGATGCCAACCAGGTGTGTGCAAAAGCAGCAGTTGTGTCACATGAAGATGTGTCCTGTCCACTTCATCTCAGATTGCTCACGCTTCAGGGCCTCAGACTAGAAATCCTGTATCAGCCTGTTCTGTGCTGCTTCTAATTTTTAGTTGATCGGGGAAATCTAGTTTCAAACAGTCCAAACAACATCGGAATGCTTTGATATAGTCCTTTCTCTTTTTTCAGCCAAAAATATTTGACATGAATTCATAGATAGTCATAGGTCTCCTCAAATTCCAGTTTGGGGCAACCAGAACATTCGGATGAAGGCTAGTCTGTTTCTAGCAGAAGTAAACTGCTGTGTTATACTTGTAAGGCTGCATTTGTATATTGCTTGCTTCTGGGGATCTGAAATTTCATGGGAATGCACTGAAAATTATTAAAAATTAAACTTTGTATCTGCTTTATATGTTCGGCATTAACATTGTCTTTCATTGCTTTCTAACAGCAATAATTAGGTGTTGCATTACTCTAGGGTATGTCTTGTAGCACCCCTGGGACGGCTTTTATGCACAAGATAAATAGCCCTGTATACATAAAACTAAGTTTTGTTGAGATAAAGCCTCTGTTGGTTTCATTTTCACCGTTCACTTTCACCTTCTTCCCCCAGACCCACAAGATTCTTTTAGAATTTCCCTTTATCAGCTTTTTTTTTTTTTAATTCCTTCTACATCTGAGTTGCTGTTTATCTCAGCCCTTTCATTCTGCGCCAGTGTCATCCTCACCACGTGGGTGGACTTACCCAAGCAGTTAATGCTATTACATCGCGGGATCCTCCCGTACCGCACGGTGCTAGTGCTCATCAGCGTCAGCGAGGCCGCAGTCTGACAAGCACACGGAAACTGTCACAGAGGGCCCCGTGTCTGTTGGTCCGTAACTGATAAGTTCCCAATGTCCCGTTAGAACCAATGAGTGTAGAGGCAAACCCTCCTCCCCGTAAATGTAACAGCAGACATTTTAAGTGGCTAACAGTGAGAGCTATGAAAACTGCATTCAGCCTGATTCAGGGACAGGCTGGGCCATCTCTGCTCCGATCAGCATCTTCCCCGCAAGTATTCCTCATGGTCACTACTGCTCTTTAGTGGGGACAAGGAAATAGAAGTTTGGCTATATGTAATAATAATAATAACAATGATGATCGTGATAATAATAAGAAGGTGGGCCAACAGTGAAGGATATCTGCACGTTTTCACCATTTCTGGGCACCAAGAGATTTTCGTAGCCTAACTTCTGGTTTGCAGTTTAAAATTCCTAGCTGCTACATGATAATCTGAATTCTTCACATGTATTTACATAGACATAGTGTCTTAAAATGCTCCAAAGTGAGTGACTATTCAGTTCTTCCCTCCTCCCGGAGAGACAGACATAGATGCTAACTAGATCAGCTAGGAGAAATGCAGTAAGAATATGGCTGTCATACATGCCTATTTTAGAAATTTTTAGTTATGATTCCTAGATGTTTTAAAGTGGGTCACACATTCCTTACTTTTAGGGTTTACAAGACAAAAAAAAAAAATATCACCCTACACAAAACTTGGTGCAGCAGTCATATACAATAAAAAAGCACCCTGGAGCTCCAGGAAAGTATCTGTCTCACCTGAAGGTCTGTACTACATGGATACAGGGATACCAGTCCTATCTTTCAACAATAGGAAAATGGAGAAAGTGACGATGAAAATAAAGCTGCAGGTAATAATCGTCTGAACATGAATTGTAAAAGTGGATCTTCAAATCCCTCATGAAAAAAACCCACATAGATTGCTGAATGTTATTTATTTAGTATTATCACTGTGGCTATTATTATGACAATTGGCGTGGAAGTCTAGAGCTGAGTGACCACCTGCTGTTCCTGTTGATGCTCAATTTGCAAACAGTCAAGTACCATTTGGTTGGTGCCAGCTTGCTGCATTACTTCAGCCATAAAAGATATTGTGTAACCTAACAGCAGCTTTTTAACTAAAAATAGGTGTTCTGCTTATATCCAGTAGAAAACTGGTATTTAATGATTACAACACAACGTATTCAGATTCTTTCAGCTGCTTCAAGCTGAAAGAACGGCTTTTTCAGCTGCAACAAATGGGGCAAAGCTCCTTAGAGGAAAATTTAGTAACACCAGCAAACTCGAGACAAGACAATTGGACAAATTTACGGCTGCCATAGCACTGCAAAAGGCTGCCTGCGTGACCTTGGGCAAGCCTTCAGGTGTGGTTTCAGAAAGGCTGAGCATTCAAAACTCCTCCTGAAGTCACCAGCAGGCCCAGGGTCTACACACCTATGAAAATCAGACCCTTAATCTTCACCATTTGTCATTCTGATACCACACAAGGGTAAAAGCGATCTTTTGTATTGACCTCAGAGGGTCAGACCAGGCCCTCACTTATGGGGTCCGCTCTGAATTCAAGGGTTTTTATGTTTCTTATGATGACAGATCACCTGTCCATAAAGAGGTCAGTTAGTGCAGTTACCTAAAAAAGGAAGTGTGATCTTGTGTTTAGAGGGAGAAACTGAGAGGCAGAGCTCTTGGGAGCTGCTGTTACATCACATTGTGGCTTTGGGCAAGAGGCTTCACCTCGGTCTTTCAGTTAACCCGCCCGTAATACTTACATCACCTGAGCGTGATGATACTTAATTGTTATTTATAAACTGCTTGGGGATTGCTGGAGATATAGTTTTCCAAAGATTAAAAGCACAATAATTTGCAGCAAATGTACAGAAGAGGGAATCTGTGTCTGGGCAGACAGAAAAGCTATTCAGATCCCCGTTGCCGCTGCTTAGGCACAGAAGGTGTTAAACCGCAGCACGCAGAGACGTTTCTTATTCATTAACAGCCTTATTGTGTGATGAAAGGAAAGGCAAACTCTGCGACCATTTTGCTGATGTTAAGGATTTCATACACATAATAAATTATACGTGAACGTTGTTGCCATGCATCCATCCCAGAATTCAGCCCCCGGGGGACTCAATCATGCTGTTCTCCTGTAGCTAGGAATATCAATGCATTGAAACAATGAGCTAAATCTGCCCGTATCTCATCAAGGGATGTTATGGAGATAACATAAAAGGGGAGTGGAGGAATGTGGACCTTGCTCTCTACCTGATCGGGGGAGAAGGTTACTGACCTCATCATCTAATGTAATAAACACCATCCAGGTAGGGAGCTATCACAGAGCCCCGAGCAATACGAAGCCTCATGGAATGAGATACAGCACAGTACATGCAACTTTCATAAAGATTTCCGTGTGGGTAGGTTTTGTTTTTGATAAGAAGGAAGGAGGAGGCTGTGTGCCCAGTCATGAAATACGGGCCAGCAGCACGGAGCCTTTTCTCACAGCACCCTCATGTGCTCTCAACAGAAAATGCTCTGTGTCACGGGGGGAATGCTGTGTCTTTCAGCAATGCTGTAACTTGCTGAAAGAACTAATTTAAATTAAATAGTACAGCCAGTACATATTAATTAAGTATCAATTGATTCTTAAAAGAGTACTTATTGAGGGTTCTCAAGTTGGGAAGGGATAAATCTGACTGTCATGTAATTAATTCAGAATGACACAGGCAACAAACGCATATTACATATTTTTCCTCTGAATATTAACTTGTAAAGAATGTTTACATATCCAATTAACATTTAACAAGATAACCTTATACTACATTAATTAGCTATCTGCTAATTAAAAATGTACCAAAATTAATATAGACATTAGGCAATTCAAGTGTATAACTGCTTATGCATAAGGGAAAATCGACATTAAATATTTGGAAAAGCTCTTTGAGGCAAAATATGGGAGGATCTAGACCTACTATGTCCTTGCCACTGACTCTGGAGACCAGCATCTGGCCAAAGTGATCTAGGAGCGGTGGGGTTTAGTTTTCCTTATGCACATGACCAATGAACTGCTTTCTGGCCACAACTCATCCCAGTTTTGTTGGACTCCATGTTTTGGAAGCCTTATGAAACTAGACTGAATGCTTCTCTTTGGTTCTGCTCTTAAACATGGTGGATCAGCAAAAAAAAAATGGGGATTCTGAGAGCTATGTGAAAGACAGATAAATAAAAGCGAGTAAGAAACTCAATTGTTATTCAACTAAACACTTTGCTTGACCTCTTAAATACATCAATACTGCAAACATCTGACCAGCCTCTGTGCACATAGTAACATATCCTCCCTGCAGACCATAATAGACCAACTGCTTAGTGAACAATGAAAGGAAAATGAGTGGTTGTCCCTGGGTTTTAAAGGACAGAAGCCCATGAAAATAAGTCATTAAATAATATTTGTGTTTGTGCCTATTATTTCACTGATTTTAGCATTCGAGCACTTGTTTTGGCACCTGTAATGAATTATATATCTCTGATGGAAGGGGGTTTTCTGGGGCAACCTGCCTTGCCTTTACCACTAATTGCAACTAACTGGAAAATCAAGCCTGTTTCAATTCTAAAATGGGCTGTGATATTGTGAAACATTGTAAATTGGCCTATTTGGAAATGAAGTAACTCTGAAAAGCAGTGCAGAACTAGAACAAGTTCACCAAGGCTTTGTCTCCTTTCTTGCACGTAACCTCTTGCTGACAAAGGCCCACATGTGCAGCTTCCAGCCAGCACACGGATGGGAATAGTCATCCATATGGATACTTCAATGCACTATAACCTTTGGGAAAGTGCCTTAACGCTCATCAGTTTAACAGCTGACTCAGTTATGTCTACTGCATGTGGTTTATTTCTGAATCTTTTTGCAGGATTATTCTCTTTCTGAACTGTAGCACTGATTAAAGCACTTTGAGATATAACTGATCTCTTTAATACCATTGTCAAGGCATTTACACTCAAACATTACAGTATTCAGTTTTCATCTGAGTTTAATCATAATATGTACATAATTTAATCTCTTTTGTAAGATTTCTAAGACCTATGTAGTTCAAAACCCAATAAGTTATAATAGAAGAGAAGAAGAGCAAATGCGAAGCACTGAGGCAATTAACATTTCATAAGTTAAAAATAAGAACAATTAGATAAACACTGAGATGCATCAGTGAAAGGGAGCGTAGAAAGATGCTATGGGAAGTGCAAAGGAAAGCAACTAGGATGGGAACAGGACAGGAGGTGGAAGGTATGTAAAAAATAATGGAAAAAGTTGAAAATAGAAAGTGATTCTGCAGAGTTTAAGAGTGATCATCAGAAAGACAAGGAGGACATGGGAGGGAAAGACAGATGTCATGTTCTTGTAATGGAACTGACTGTGCTAATATCCCTGCAAAGCCTCTCAGCACGCCCCTTGTAAATGAGATGTTTTCAGAAGCCTGAGAAGAATCAGGCAGAGTTGACAGCATATGTGGTCAGCAAAAAAAAAGCTCTGGGTGTAGTCTGCAGCCCCTCTCTGCCTCCTGATGCTCTCTGAATCTTACAAGAAAGCACAGTCCTCCTCAAAAGCCTTTTCAGCGGACCTAGGTATAGGCACCTGTGAAGAAATCTGAATTTTCAGCATACATGCACTACCAAAGAAGGCTGTCAGTCATTCCTCTGCCATGTTTTCAGCTGTGTTAATAAGGCAATGACCAGCTGAATTCCAGCTCAATACAATCCGAGCAACAGGGATAAACAGCAGTGATGGGCTGGAGAAACGTAACCAGATGTTGGAAAGTGCTGAGCCCAGTGAATAAACCAAGGTTACTAGTCAGTAGCTATGAAGAGACATTATTGCTGGCACTTTGAAGTACTTGACTTATGGAAGCATCGTTCACTGCTAAATAGCATGGACAGGTAAGCTTGGCTGATGCTAGTGGAGCAGCAACATTGCTTCAGGGTGAAGGACAAACTCAAGCTGAGCACCAAGCATCACAAAGACTAGATGTTTTCTGATAGCAGAGCAAGATTTCTTAGAAGAACATGAAGAGCTAAAGCACAAGCTGAAATTAGAAACAGACCCTGCATGAAACTATGAGAATGCAGTAAGTCATCTTCATCAGGTGATGAAGTCTGCAGTGAAGAGGCAATGCTGCAGCTTACTGCTGGGTAAGTGCAGAGCAGTTAGAGATGCAGTGTGATATAGTGGAAGGAAGACTAGCAGTCACAGTGGTGCAGATCAGGAGCTAAAAGCATTGGCTCCAAATGCCTTGACAAATACAGAAAGGGGACAGATAGAAATGGAGGTTTTGGCAACGCTCTCTGGAATGGAATGATTCTGTGACTGGATTCCAATGATTTCAGGCAGTGAGCTGAAGTAACAATATAATTTACTAATTTTTTTTTTTTGTTTTAATCGCCACTAATCTTTTAACGTGTGCTACTTATATGAGTTTCTTGGTCTCTCTGGATGCCATTTCTCCCATCTGAACAAGAGAAATAATGAGTTACCTTACAGATGATTCATGAAGTACAGCTATGTTCATGTTTGTAAAATACTTTCAAGAGTGTCTTGACTTGGCTTATAAAATGCTTTGCTATTATTAGATGTTCTGTTATCCTCTTTTCCAGAAATATACATGAACATTTCAAAACAAAGAGGGCGAGCTGCTACGCACTTTTAAAAGACTATGTATGCACACAATCTGCTAAATTCCTGACTTCTCAGCTGATCTATCCACTTTCTTATACTCCTACCAATCACAAAAAAATGCATAATGAGGGATTTTCGATTGTATCTCTACTCAGGGGGAAATTTTAAATGAGAATGTCCCTGGAAAAAAAGGGGGCAGGAAGTGGAATGGAAAGACAGACAAATAATAACTTTTCAGTTCTAACACACAAACATTTCTTGCCTATCAGGTGTTTTTAAATCTAGATAATTGGGAGGAGTGGGCTGCTTGGGATTTTAAAAGTGGTATTATTACTTTTATGCAAAATTGTGTAAACAGAAGCAATCTAAGATTTCAGGTTAAATTATGGGTTTTGGTGTTTTTTCCATGAATTCATAGTAAATGTATGGTCTCTTACACAGAGCAGGATGACTCCTGTTTGGAAGCATGATAGCTGTAGTCCCAGAGGAGACAACAGTTATTTGCTATTTATTGTTACAGACGGCTGCATTACCAGAGGGATTTAAGGACATTTAGCACAACACATGCACTCTATAACTGAGTGAACATGCCCTTTTGCAAACACATCTTCCCCTCTCAGTGCCGCCTGGAGCACTGAAACTTTCAGGCGTTGCCTTCTCTGCGATTGCTGACACCCATTCTATGGGAACAGATAATTCTAGAGGCCTGTCATTTTCTTCTCCAGCTGCCATCTCACCTTCCAGTCTCCTAAGGGCTCTGTCACCCTTAATCACAGTTTTCTTTGTGATGGAAACCACAGGTGAAGAACCAGACAGGTTCCAGACTTGCCCACAGCAGAATTGCTTTCACTTTATTCCCTGGGAGAAGGATGGGGGAAAAATGGGGAAACAAGGGGAAAAATGCAGATATACTACAATAGACAGCTACACCAAAAGCAAATGAGCATGAATAACTCTCCTGTTGGATTTTCTTCCTCATTAATTCCTTTCTCCATGTGGAGTTCATATACTAATACTCCAGGCAAGGATCATGGTGGCATTAGGTTTGGGCTGAGTTAAGCACTTGTCTTTGCAAGACTGAAAAATGGATTTTCATTCAAAGTTCTGCACACCTACGAATGCCGGTTCCACTCAGGTCAGTAACAGCAAAACTCTGATTTACCTTTGTGGAGCCTGAAACCCCGTTTATTCTTCAGAACTTTTTCAGCCAGATTTTAAGGTGCTTACCTTACATAAAAACTTTTCTTCCATTTAGGTACCTACATAAAAACAAAAGTAAAAAGCAGAAGCTAGTGTTAGGACAGTGCCGGCCAGACTTTTCCATACACTTCCAATACATTAAATCCTTGGAAAATATGGCGGTGCTGATGATGTTAAGCCTTTTGTGAACTCTAGCCCTCAAAAATAATTTACTGCGTCTAAATTAGGACTTAATCTAATGTACAGATATTGGGACATGCCTCTGAGAAGATGAAATAAGATTTTGTAGAGACTAGGGCCAATGTGATAAAGAATTCCTTCAAATTTCACGGAGTGGGAGTTGGACTGAGTAGAAGTTACATTAATCACTTTTCAGGTTCACTGTTTTGGCATCACGGCTCAAATGCTTTATTCTGATCAGATCCAGCATTCAATGAAGGATTCTGCAGCAATAGCAAACCTCACCCAGTTGCTACTCAAAATAATATTCAGTCCAGGTCTGCTCAGGATTCAGACCTCGGTCACCACATCCCACACTATGACTGGTGCTGGGAGTTGAATACTCTTTTCTTTGTCTAACCTTATGTCACAAAACGCTGTGCAGCTAGAGAGTGATACTCTTTGAATGTCACTCCATGCCATTTTTCTCTGCTGTCACACACACAAAAAAAGGCATGCTCTGGAGTACAGTATGCCTAATTTAACAAAAACTGTAGGAAAATGTACCATGCTCCTACTGCAAGATTATGTGCATTTGCTGAAACTACACTGTGCTTGTTAACAACTTGGTAAAGACTCCTGTTACCTTCAGTGGTCTTTCGATCTGACACTAAGTGAGGCAGCATAAATAGATCAGGATTTGGAGGAAGGTTTAACTGCGCACCATCAATTTTATAGCACCTTTAAACCAATATTTACATCAAGTGATTCACTATTTAAAATGCTTCCAAACACACTATTGACAAATCTGCAATTTGCCTTCCATCTCCAAACTCCGGATGGGTATTTTTGGCCCTATCTTTTTTTTTATATATTGACACTTAACTTTTTCAGCGCAGAATGTATATTGACGGAGCCATCAAGAGAGCAAACACATTAAACCTAAAACAACAAGAAAAAGCTCTAAATAATACAAAGCTGAACCTACAAGCATGTATGCTGAAAAGCTTTAGATAACTGGGTCTGCAAATAGATCCTCAAGCTTCCATTTGGGCTCATGTAGCAAACAAAACAAAAGCAAATCTCGCAATTATACAGACAATAACAATTTATGGTGTCAGGTCAGAGCCAGACTTGGCTTCTCTGGCTCCAACCATTCAGCAGTACGGTAGTCACAGAAACAACTTGAATCTGTTCAGAGAAAAACGTCACCAGCAAAGTATCTGCTAAAATTTTTGTCCAGTAAAAGTCAGGTATTAGTAGTTTAAATAATAATTCTCAGCTCAGCCAACGGTCAAAGCAAAGTACAGCTCTTCCTCAGCACTGCCTGGGGAATGAACTTGCAGTCAATTAGGCTCAAGAGCCAGCAGGCACCAGGACATTATTAGGCAGCATCTGTGACTTCCCAAGGCCCCTCTCTCTCTATTAAGGCTTCTGCTTGAGAGAAGAATCTGGCCCATCGTTTTTGTCGGCTTTCTTTCATCTGTTATTTGTAGGAGAGAAAACAGCTGCAGGTCAAGTACACTTAGGGCAGTACAGCAGCAGAGATCACCTTGGCCAACGCACGCTACTGTGAGCTAGAGACCAAGAGGTCTGAAATTACACATCCCTTAGCAGCACAGGAGTACCACGCAAAATGGAGAACAAAAGTTGCAGGCAAAGGTAATGCTGTTTTCTCACGAAGTCTGAAGAAGGACAGACATTTTCAGTCTTCTGCCTTCTATTCCAAACTTTGATTCGCCTCTGTGTCCCTTCACTTCTTCACTCAGCTCAGCGATCTTGAGGCAACTGTTTTGATTGCCAGGCCATGTATGTTTTCTCTTTTATAAATCATCCTTGTCTCAGTAGGATGCAGTGTTACAGCCCAGTCATTTGCTTCAGGAAAGGGTTTCCTTCCCCCTGGCAGTATGATCTCTTCTCCTCTCATGTTTGTGGATCCAGGCTTATGAAATAAACATCGGTTTCACAACCTCAGAAACAAAACTCCTTGTTCTTGTGTTGCATGAAGAATTCTGGCCTGATTTTAGGCCTCTCAGAGGATTAAGATCATGGCTGGAGGTTGCAGGATAATTTCTTTTTGGAATTTTCTTCCTTTCTGTGACACAAGATCTACAGCAGCACTCAGGTCCAGCAAGAGAGGCTTAGCTTCTTCATACAGCCAGAGAGATGCAGGTATTTCTGTGTCTGCGCAAGTACTCCCAGCGTGGGAAATGCCAGGACTCAACTTTACAAAGTTGGCATCTGATTCCTGCTACCGTTAGTGGGGTACAAGGGAAGAAAAGAAGAATGCTTTTCTCAGGTTGTATCTGTTCTGCAGACTGGAGATGCAGGGAAAGCATCTGTCAGATAACTGTAATAATCACAAATGAGAGTTGTATTATCAGGAAAAATACAGTGTTGTGGGAATCATCACACACCACACAAGCCTGGCAGGAACACAGCTACTCCATACTGAAATTTGTCCCTCAGCTTTGTTGCTGAAACTGGAGCTGGATGAGTCAACCTGGCTGGAGTACATCTACACGGCACCTCAGTGTGACCTGCAGCTGAAGCGTCGCTTCCTCCTTATGATCGTAAATCCATGGATTGCCAGCCATGCAATGAATTAATATGCCCATGGCAGCCAAGCTGGGCTGCAACAGTAAGATGCGGAAAGTACAGCTGTCACCGATGGGCTGCAAGCACAGTATGAAAACTGCTGGGTGGGGACCTAGTGCTTTTAGTGCATCGAGTGCTGCAGAAGATCCCACAAGGTCCCTACTTGCTAAATCATTTTCCTGTTAAGTTTATAGATCTCTTCTATTGTCAATTCCATTCAACATCTTCTCATGTTTTTATTTTATTTTTTATTTTATCCTTCAGTACCTTCCTTCCTACCCTCTGCTGGAATTGTCTTTACTGGCAGTTTTATTCCTCTTGAATTATTTTGTATGAAACTTTGTTGAGAAAGAAATTAAGCCTCCCCATTGCACTCAGACAAAGTCACAACTGCTGAAAACCTGGAAAAAAAAGACATATGAGGAACTGGGAATATTTCTGTACTTTTAGTGGCAAGTACTGGAAGGAGGAGCTTTGTGCTAGTCAGCTTATGTGACGTGACACAGTTGTTGACAAAGCTTTCTTAGGAGTGTTGTACTTCTAGAAAAACATAATTCAGAACCCTGGTTGTAGCTGCCTTTTTAGGCTTAACAATCATGCCAAATTCACAGCCTCTTTTTTTCTAAAATCACAGCATAACACTCCAAAATTTCCCATTTGCTTGAAAGGAAGAAATGCTCCAAATCTAAGAAGGTGTACATGATGTTGCTCTTACAGTTATATCTGATCTCATATCTTGTATTTCAGACCTCACAGTAACACTGTGAGTGTCACTGCTACAGAACTTGCGCATCAAGAGGTTTAGTGATCTGTCACAGTTCACCCAGGGCCTGGGAAGAGCAGGCAACTCCCTCAGGATCTTTGTGTCCCTCACTAATGACCATCCTCTTTCTACATCTTTAAGGAAAAAAGATGCATAAAGCCTTTTTGTACAGGTAAGTGAAAAGTGAAAGAGCAACAGGTACGGCCTCCATTCAGTCCTGCGGAAAAAATCTCCCTTGACTTCAGTAAGCTCCATCCCTTGGTGTGTAGCACATTTTCTTCCTTTGATGGAAAAGGCAAATAGACTCTGAGGTAGTCCTGCTACCTGCTCACATAAATGAGTCTCTTGACTCTTCTGTGTGTAACAACAGTGACGTGCAGTGGCTGCTGAGGCAAAGCACAGCAATATAGAACGGGGAATGCTGTTAGCACAGGGACTGCTTCACATCCGTACGTAACAGCTAGTAGTACGCCGGGTGTCCATATTGTGATAACAGTTTATAAATGAGTTTGATGAAATGCCAAGTCATGATTATGTGTTGCAAAACCCCCTCCAAGCACTAACTTACACTGTATTCTTATTTCTAATGTAACAGTGCTATTTTTTGGAGGGTAATCACATTTTAAACTCATTTTCATTTAGTAGAAAATATTTGTATTGACTTGCACTGCATGTGTAGGTTGTAACTGACAGTGCAGATTGAAATATCTACACATAATGAAAGAAAGTCTGATGAAAACGGTTCAATCTCTAAATGAGCTATTGGGGAGGTTTAGTAAAGGCATTCAACTTGACGCAATTGAGTAGGAACACTGCCATTAAAGATGGTGAAGAACAGAAATGGGTATCAGTTAGTGCAATGTCACAAAGTTACTTAGTGGCTAAGTAAGATTTTGGGGATGCATTTGTCATTTTGGAGGGACATGCTACTTTCTAAGAGTCCTTAGTGTTTTAATGCTTGTCACGTTGTCTAAATTCTGAAGGAATTAGGAGTTACAAGGGGATTTGCTATGTGAGCAGTTTGCTCTCTGTGGGATTATTTTCTGAACTCTTTGGGGCAACCATTCCCACAAGCAAACCCAAGACAATGGGGTTAATCACAAGGTTAGCTGGTCTTTGAAAAGACTAAGGCTTACCTGTATCAAATTCAATCCTCTTCCCAAATGGGTGAGTATACGGTTCATCAGGCTTTGAAAATAAAATGGCAGAGAAGCAGCTTTAGAAAGAGTGGGTGTGGGAGTTACTACTCCAATAAAGAACGCAGAATTGCTCAGGGAAGGATTGATGAGCTCTAGATGGTGTGTAGGAAGAGGCCCTTGAAGTCAGAGAGGGCAGTTTGAATTACAAGACAGATACCCAGTTGTTATGGTGACAGAGTCCTGATGCACTGCTATTACTGCCAAGGAAGAGTCAAAGGACTTTCTGGTGAACAGAGGAGCAGGAAAAGTGAGCCCAAGACAGACTCTGAAGGGCAGGTCTGTGCCCAGGATGGGCTTGGGAGTAGGACCGTGGTTTTTCTATTGGATATCTATACAGGAAGTGGACCTTTTTCTTATTTCTGTTGCTGATGTAACAGCCTCCTGGCTACCCACACAGCGAGCCAGAGACCCCTGAGGGGCCATAACAAATCTTGCTTTCAAGAGGACGCCAACCCAGCAAAGCTCCCTGCACAGTTACACTCAGGTGTCCCTGCATGCTAATATGACAAGCAAGTGTTCAGTAAAGTAGGACAGTAAAGACACTGTATTGTGCCTTTTTATTAATCAGTCCATTCGGCAAAGACGTTGCTATTCAGCTGGATTATTCACACCGACTTCCACTTACAGGTTCACCTGTGGCAAGCCTCAAAAGTCAGGCAGAGCAGTTCTCTTTAAGACGTGGTGACCGGTGATGTAGTTTCTCCTTGTTTGCACCTGGTATTTCAGCGGTGCCCCAGGACAGTCAGTTACAGCTGGTTCAAACCCTCACTGCTACTACGTGCTGAGTACCTCAAGGCTGGCACCAGTGTGTCTTGATGATGCGTATGATCAAGGGGACTGAATGATTCAAGTAAAAATGAGATGTTTTTAATTGTCACCTGTTCAGCAAAATGAAACTCACAGCAGTAAGTCCTGTCATTTGGAGGTTTGCATAAATTACAGCAGCAGCTTAAACAACGAATATCTGAGTATGAGGTGATCCTGAAGGTCTGAATCTAAGATAGGCTTGTGAATGTCTTGATTTCTGTTGTCTGAGAAAGCATCCTGTAGCCATTTCTTTCTTCTTTCATTTTCATTAAATATCACATTATTCCTGAGTTTTGAGAAAGAAATATTTACACTTTTGTGCTGTACAGTGTATTAAACAGGTATCTCATCTGTTTCTTCACTGAATGAAACAGGCCTGGTCTTCTCAGTTACTTATGTAGAACTTTTCTGTTTTATCAGAAGTACCCTGGACCAAATCAAGGTCCTGTCATACATGATGTTTGCCACAGACAGGAAGGAGATACAGCTTCCAAGACTGCTGGCTACAGCTGTTGCCATGCCTGTAATGTACTGTTTATAAACAAAAAGGTAGATAACTCAAATGACTTGTTATTGCAAGTCCTACAAAGTTTGTTCCTTTCATGGATGTTGCCTGACAGTTATAAAATTCTTTTTATGTGGGTTTGGTTTTTTTTTTGCATAATTAAATGCTTCACTGCATAATACTAGTCAAGTGGGAGCTGTGGCAATAAAAGGTTTATGATGCCAAAGACTTTTCACAGTGCTGATGCAGCCAACTCCAAAATTCTGTGGAAACAGAGACTCCTCCACAGTGCAATTCAGCTTAGCCTCTCTGTATGCTGCAGGCATTACATACAACATTAGCTTATAAATATTTGAGAAGGCCAGGTTGGATGGAGAAATATGTTAGCTCCTTCAGCAGCCAGATGTGTTGTCCAGAAGCATAAGCCATTAGCAAATGCTATTCAGCTATTGGCAGACAAGTTCCTTTTGACACCTAGGGAGCATTACACTGAGAGAATCCCAGCCTTCCATGACAAGTGTTTGCCTTGTCCTTGGCAAAAATGAAAACAGTAAAATAATGAGCCAAAAGCTCTTCAGGGAACTGCTTGCCGTCCCTCCAACCCCAACAAAGGAGCCTTTCAGTTAGCTTTGAAATGAGTGGTATAAGCAGACTATCACAAGGACTAAGATGCTACTTTTCAACATTTCACTGCTCATCAGCGCTGGTCTGCTCCAAATGAAATATTAAACCCAATAGCTCAAACCATCATGCGAACAGGACCAGGCTGTAGAGAGGGTGTTCTGAATAAATGCATTTTAATTCTCAAGAGTGGTGGGAGATGACCTGAGAGTATAAATATCCAGTTGTGACAGCCTGGGTGATAAGCAGTCACTCATTAACTGATGATAACTTGCCTACTTACGGTCCAATATCCCTTCCTTTCCAACAGTTTTCCAAGTATTAACTTTAGTGCCTTGTACTCGATGGTGATGGAACCTGAAAGGTTCCTGTAAGATCACAAAGATGGGTTTTCTTAGGTAATATGCTGAAAAACTAGGTCACGCGTAACAAGAGATTTCAATCTGTCAATGCCACTTCAGTTACGGTGGAGTATGGCATTGCATCCCTTTTCCTTTCCCTCTAAAACCTGCCTCCACATACATGCAGATTGTTAACTAACTGCTATTCATCTTTTTGGGGGGCTATAGTTCAGGGATGAAGGAACTATCCCCAAATCATGTTCATCCAACATAAAAGCCTAGCAACTCGATCCTGCACCGCAGCTAGAAACATCTTTTTACAGATGCTCTACCCTAGCAATTTGGCTTGGAAGAATTACAGATGTGTCAGAGTAGTCTATGGAGAGGTATATTTGTAGATCTTGAGTGGATGATGCTGCCACAGTTCCCAGGAAAGGAATATTGAATTGAACAAATGTGAGAGGTTAGAGTTGGTCTCTTCTACTTTGACAGTTGTTGCATAGTTTCAAAATTCAGTATCTTGGTGAATCTCATTGAAGTTGCTCAGCTTATACTGAGAGCAGAGTTTCCTGACTTTGTTGGAAAAAATGTTTTTATTGAGAGAGGGTAAAGAAATTAAGAGCCATATAAAACTGTAGCATGCTGTTTTCTGCAGGACCCCTCTTACGTTTTCTAGACTGCTCCTGAAATCTGTCCTGTTCAATTGTTGAATTCTTAGACAGTCGGTCATATTCAGGAAATAAGCCATGACATAAAGCTATTTATTATTTCTTATTATTTGCATCCTCAGATATTCAATTTAATTAGTTTCAGCTTAATCGTTTTTACATTTATGCCACAAATATAAAAAAAAAACCCAGTACTGGTTGACCTAATCAAAACATAACCATCAATGGAATGGATATAGCATCTATCTCCTGAGAAGAGAAGCACTAAAACCTTTAAGAATGTTTTTGTGATTAATTTTTTTAAAAAAAACATGGCTGGCTACAGGAATTTCCTATCACCTGACATTTTAACTTAAGATGGCCAGCAGCTGGGAGATGTTACTGACTGGGATTCAGCAGTTTCTAGATGAGATTCTCTGGGCTATAAAATACAGGAGCTAGGGCCTAGTGAGCATGTCATCTTCAAACCATACAAAAAATAGTGTGTAAGGAAATGAATGGTTTATTTCCAAATACCGTCAACTGCTTAGTGTAGCCACGAGATGTCAGCAGAGACTGCTGTTTCTGTGCAAACCATCCTAAAACGGAAAAGGTCTCTCAAGTCAGAGCACTCAAACTGTGATTCCTAGTGCCCTGGTTCTGGCAAGGACAGAGTTAATTTTCACCTGAGCTGGGAGAGGAGCTGGAGCTGGTGCCCCTGTGGCTGGGGACACAGCTGGGACAGTTACCAATTAGCCCACAGCTGGGACAGGTTACCCAAATTGGCCCCAGGGCTGTTCCACCCCCTGTAACTCCCTGCTCAGGGTATAAAGTGGGGATGGGGCTGCTGGGGAGGGAGCTGGGCATCAGGATTCATGATGAGCTGGTGTGCTGTACTTCAGAAAATTCTGGTATTGGTTTTTGTTTTGTTTTCCATCTCTGTTTTCTTTTCCTCTGTTATTCTCTTAAACTGCTTTTATCACAACCTGTGAGTTTTTCCTTCTTTTCTTTCCCAATTCTCTTCCCTGTCCCACTGGAGTGTAGGGGGAGTGAGTGAGTGAGTGAGAGACTGCATAGCTTGGTCCTGAGTGGGGCTAAACTACTACAACTATGTCTACAAATGCTAAAGTGGGGTGTGATCCAGTGGTGTATATATATGTGCCACTGCTAATATGCATGTGACAGTGGTATGGCTGCTGAAAGGACTGGCAAAAAGGGAGGGAAAAGTTTGAGGTCCTAGTTAGGGTTAAAGCCGATGTATAAAACATAGGAGAAAGCTATTACAGTAAAATAGCACTATTATCTTTTAGTAAGAGTAAAAAGATCTCTCTTTTTTTTTTTTTTTCATAACCTAACTAGAATTTAATGCAGTAGTTAAAGACCTGTAACCTAAATTGGGATGATTTAAAACTCTGGGGGTTGAACCTGGCCTTCAAGGTAGTTTGGTTTGGCCTCCAAGCACACCTGACTGAACTCTGAGCTTGCAATCGCTGGGCTAAGAATTGTGCCCACTTAGCAAACAAACTGGGAGTACTGAGCCAGAGGGGAGTCTCGAGCATCAGTATACCAATTTGGGGGACAGTTTGATTCTCTAGTACAAAGTCAGAGCACTTGTTCTAATTGTTTTGGTCCTGAGCTGGGGCAGTCTGTTAATACAAAAATGACAGTCAGGAGGCCAAGGGACATGTGTTTTTTACTGGTATATCTTGGCTAACTATGAACTGCTTCACTGCAAGGAATTTATAAGATGAACCAGAGAAAAGGATATCTGTATTTATGAAGTAAGCTCAGAATACTTCAAATTTTGTTTTTCAGTTTTAAATAGCTGAGCTGTGTCTGACCCCTTGGTCATCAGAGGCGGCTATACAGAGACATCCAAGGTGCTCTGCAGTAGCCAGCTCAGGAACAGCACAGACCCAGACAGAATCCTTGCTGTTTCATGTCTATGTTATATTCACCAGCATCTCCTCTATATGTCTTGTGTATCTGAGGTTTTTGCACCTTCAGGGATTCCTTTGACCTCCCCTATCCTTCTTTTCCATCCCCTGAGGAAGCCTTTAAATTAGTGACTAGTATTGGCCAGTAGCTCTGTGCCCTCTCCCTGCTCAAACAGTATTGTTCTGCTCAGTACATTTGTTTTTATTCACTTTTAAAATGGCCAATTACCTAGGAGTTTGCAATTCACTAGAAAGTAATGGAACTGTCAGTGCCATCATCTCAGTAACACATTTTGGGGAAAACACAGCAAAGAACATTAGTTTCTGTAAGAGGGAGAAGCTGATAAGGTCAATTGTATCACATAAACCACATTGTACTACGTAAAGTCTTTTCCAGGATGCTTTCTCTTTGTAGCATAATTCTTCAAAATGTTCAAGGCTTATTTGACTATTCCAAACCATCTTTTTTCTTTGTATTTAGAAGGAATTTCAGAGAAATTCAAGGGTTATACAAATATTTAGGAGCAGAAGATACTCTTTATTACCGTTGTGCCAGATATTGCAGGAAGCCAGAATGAGAAATTTAGGAAAGCCATGGAAATGAAAATTGCTCTAATTCAATAACAGATTCATTGGCTTTCTAATTAGATTAGATCACTTAAGTATTTTATATTGTAGCTGTGTAGTATCTTATAAATACCTACCACATGTGACACAGGCACTTCAAAAGCATCATACAAACTGTAGAATAGATCTGCAGAAAAAGTTAAAGAAAAATATACATTTTAGTTCTTTCATGTCTTGGTAAATAATTCCCAGCTCTGAGATGTCATTTTATTTAATTTTTTAACATTCAAAAACACTGTAAAAAAAATTGTAATAAATATTCAAAAATAACTCAGATTATATTTTACTGTTACAGCTTACAGTAATGTCTGAGGAACATCATAAAAATTGTATTACAAATAGCTTCACCAGAACCAAAACATAGAGATAGTACATTTGACATAATTCACTTAAGCACATGGAATTTTGGCTACAAAGGATTTCTTTCTTACTCTTCTTATTAGGCTGATTTGGTATGCTTTAACTTGTAAAATGACTCCTTTACACAGTCCCAACCTAAGGCAACATGGAAAATATGTGAAAACCAATGTGGGAGTAAGTGAGAATTACAAAATTCTACCGGTTATTCACAGAATTTCTACTGCTCAGTCTATTCAGGATTTCTAGCCTTCTTTCATTCTGTTAACAAGCAAGGTCTGCCAACTAAGGTCTTAGACTGGCATTCAGAACTCTGATTTCATGTGACCTTGGACAGTTTTTCTGCCTCAGTTCTCCATTCATGGCGTGGCAGTAATAATGTTTCCTTGTATTGCCAAAGACTATAAGCTCTCAGAAGCTCCCTGCCACTATTTTTTGTGAAGTAATTGGTACTGTGGGACTAAGATTAGAGCTGAACTCTGCAAGAGTAAGTGTGCAATCTTTAACACAAGACACAATGATAAAATTGTTCTGATATTTAATAGAGGTAGGTAAATGATGCCCTTTGCACTACTGGAAAAAGTACAAGGGACTTGCCCAATGACAGTGTGCCTCACTGACACAGCTCCTGAGTCGGCCTTCAGCTGTAATATGCTGAAGTCCTCCAGAAATACATGATCTAACAGAAATGTAGTGGAGCTGTTAACATGTTCAAGTCTTTATTCAAAGCCACAGCAGCCAGGGGAAACTTCTTCATTAATTTCAGTTGGCACTGAAGTAATTTTTTTCTTAAATGCCCAGAGGAAAAACTAATACAGAAAAATTAGATTGCTTGGCATGTAAGATAAAATTTGGGTGTCCTGTGTGTTCAGTTTTACTCAGCAGTTTTCAGCACAAGTTCATGCTCTAGCACAAGTGCCTATTCTACCACAAAATATGTGCACAAGGAAGCACTGTCAAAATTGCTAAGTAAAAAGCGGGAAATGAATCAATACATCTTCTGCCCTACAGAACTGTAAAGCAGCTAGTAATAAGTTGAAAGAGAAGTATACAGCCTAAGCATCTGACAGATTGGGGCTGGCTGTGGTAGTTAAAACATCTGGAAAAGCAGCTGTATATTTCTCTTGCTGTACACTCACCATTGCACTGCACTTGAGAACTTCATCATAGTCACTACTGTCTGCTGGATAACTACTGTCAGGTCATTCACAGTATCTAGGTCTTCTATCCTTTCATTTTATCACAGCATCAAAGCTCATTTTTAGACAATGACTAACTTCTTTGTTTTCACCCTATAATGATTTTAGGAAAGAGAACATGATGTGGTGTCTCTCCTTAGACATTATAAATAGCTGACATGTATTAGGCTTCTGGGGTTCTCTAGTTTCTCAAATCAACCCATTTTTCTGTGTTGTCACAAAGAAATAGGGTGATTGTGGTACAGCAGAGAGGATGGCTTCTTTGGGGAGACATGAGGGAAAAGAAAGATCCTATAAATACAGATGATGGACACCAGAGTAAAGATGATTCACCTCACCAGATGTCCTAGCCATGCCCTAGTGTTGGATATTATCACTGGAGTTCTCCAGACACTCTGAAGTTCTTCCTATTCTGGCTATTTATTTTCAATATTACTTTGTGCAACAAAACTATGTTAAGTATGCAATATTAGTAGAGGATATTTATGCCTCACACACTCTCTCTGGGTTCAGGTGTATAGACATCCTATATCCCTATGCGCCCCTGAAGGGAGCAGGCAGATCACACCTCTTACCTCAGAGCAGCTCTGCTGGTAAGAGGCTGCCAATGTGACTGGAATCCTAGGCATGCTTATTATGAGTCTCAGAGGAGAAACCAAAAACTAAGTGGACCGTGCATACTGGCCTGCAAGGTGCTCTGAGGCACTTTAGGACAGCAGAAAGGTGAAAAAGGAAAAAATCTGCCTCGTTCTAAGCAATGGATGGAGATGTCTTATGAGCTGCCAGCTGAAATTATTTTGGAAACACTAACACTGCAATGTACTTTCTTCTAAAGTCACAAGGGTTTCGTTATCGACAACACTTGAAATGTTTTACTGATTTATCAGAATTTGTGTTTTATAGCTAACTGTGAGGAAAAGGGTTTATGGCAGCTGACAAGATACTCAGTCACAGCCCTGCCACTTTTATTACCCCTAGAGACCAGATGGACTAAGGAAATCCATATTTCTAGGCTCTGCAGGTTCTGTTGTTGCAATGATACCTGTTGTTCATAACGCCTGTTCACGCTGCCGTTTCAGACCCACAGCTCTTGCTGCCAGGAGAAACACAGCCCCAGTGAGCACTTCTGCGACAAAGGAGATCCAGACTAGTGCCAGTGACCAGCCAAACTTGATGTCGATTTCTACCAGGAGATCCTTACTCCTCAGGAGGCAGACAGCTTCTTTAAAGGCAGCAGCTGAATATGCAATATAGACACTGATCCCAGTAAGTGTAACAAGAGCTGAGAAAAAAAAACATGTTCAGCTAGTTAGCATCCACTGCAGAAATTAAAAATAATTAATTTGAAATCTCTTAGGGCTTCTTTGCCACTTCTTCCTATGTGCCCAGGCCAGATTACCAGTTAGCCTCTGTTTACCTTTGAAATCTAGTTGAGGCTGGTTTTTGAGGAAGCACCCTCAGGGTGTTTCCAGAGGGAAGTAAAGGGAGGGTTATTTCTGTCCATTGAGTTTAATGTGTTCTCACTCTTAAATACTGAATCAAAATTTGTAACAGCAAGCAACCCACAATAAAAATCTAGTTGTGTCTTTTACAGACATGTAATGCATGAGATCTGTTTTCAGTACTGTATTATTATGCATCCTGATTTCTCATTGCTGTACCACGTACAGTTGTCTACCTCTGTGCAAGAAAGCCCATGGAGACAGCGATTCTTGCATTTCAGGTCAGTGACCTGAATTTAGGCTGTTTTCTAATTGAGTATTGTTAAGTTTTGAGTGTTCACTGTAAATGTGTTGGTTTTACTGTCACCTTCCACCAAGTGTTGTGGAGTCATGTCTAATCATCACTTCCAACAGTACTGTAGCCAGGAAAAGTAGATCCTGGAACACTTGTAGATAATGCCTTATCCAATTCTGATAATCAGATCGGGGTCGGGGGCGTAACTTTATACCTTTTGTCAGTAGAAATGGAAATGACTGTGTTGTTGGCATTTTCAACAGTGAGTTCTGTGACTTCTCCCTCCTCCCTTAAATCTGGTTGCGTTTCAAAAATATGGGGAAGCATACAGGATGTCCTGGGATGTGGAACATAGTAGTTCTGGTATTTTCAAAAAACCCTCAGATTTCTGGAATTGCATCATAAAATATTGCATTCTGCTAAGAGAGAACTATCTAACCAATACCAGACTTTGTGAACTGGAATATTCTATAAAATTGTGCATGCCTGTTACATGCATCAAGCTTTAGCACAGCTGAACAATATGGCCTGAGCGGGAGAAGGCTCTAGCCTCACACCAAAGACCACCCTGCAGTTCTGTTCACGCTGTTCTGGGAAACAGCACTAGCTGCATCTTCAGACCATATTCAAGCACCCCTCTCCTAATACTGTCTTTCTGTTTCCTTTCCCTCTTTGCAACCCCATATGTCTTAGAAAGGCACAGTACTTCACTGCTCAGCAGGATAATCATGCTTTTCATCTTCCACTTACTATTTGGAGTAGTTTTCAAATAGCCTAAGTCGTCTTAGTGAATACAGCTTTCTGATGTTCTAAGGAAACAGAACTTTTTTTTTTTTCCAGAAGAAAAGCGTAATGGGGGATGGCTGGTTCTTTGTAAGAGCATTTCAGACTAAAGAGGTCAGTCAAGACTTTGAGACAGCAGCATTTGCTTCCAGCAATCTCTTAGCATTCTCTTCTTAGAAACAGGACTGTGTGATTAGGTGACAAGGGCCAATACTGAGGATCTCCCTTTCTGCCGGGGAAAACTTCTGTTTCAAGTTACACTGTGAAACAGTACTGAAAATCTATTTGGAAAATAAAATGGAGATGGATTTAAACCTATTTTTCCAACTTTGGCAGATTGTTTTTAGTTTTAATTCATAAATTACTTTCTAATACACGGAGGTTTTGGTTACAGCAAAAATAACAGAAAACAAAATATAAAAGAATTTTACTAGCTTCAAACTGAAATGTTACACTCCAACTAAAATAACTCCTTGGGGTATCCTTTTGTGACCCACAGTTTGGGGACACCACTCTAGTTCAAAACCAGCAGTGAAGCTAACCCAGGAATGTCTAACAAGACCCCTTTCAGGAACCCAGTGCAAATGGCTTTGAAAAAAAAATCTCACTTTTCTTCATAGTTGTAAGATCTGTGCAAGGCTATTGAACCCTATGCTTTACTAATTCCAAAGTCACTTCTCCATGACTTATTCCTGTGTCTGTAAAGAATTTGGGCACTGGGCTGAGAAGGTATTAAATCTTGTGTTAACGGGCACAGCAAACATTGTGTTCAAAGCGCGCCTCCTCCACAAGGATGTACGGTTGCGTGTGATTTGCCTTTACTGACTCTAAGCGGCAGCTTTCTATTCCAGAATCCAGACACCAAATTAATGAACATCAGCATTATTCTGAAAAAAAACCCCTCTTGCTTAGCTTTTTTCCTCTGGAATACAGTGATGTTTCCCAGCTATAATTCTTATTATTTAAAACAGTTAAGCCAGGAGTTTGATACAGTACCTCCAAAAAGAAAAAGCAGTCCTGTCATTAGAAGCAGTAGGTAGGCCCTGGCAAGAATACTGATGAATCCAGTCATTCCTCCAAAAATCATCAATATCAGGCTGAGGGGCATCAGGATGACAAATGTTCCGTGCATGTCTGAAGAAAAATGAACAATGTTAATATTTTAATATTTTATTATGGTGTCATTGGATGTATTACTGAGTGCAGAGCCCCTGCTGAGAATCAAAGTCTTATTCAGTGCTGGACAAACAAGGAGTTGGACAGTCTCTTGGGTTTTCAGTTTTAAGTCAACAGTATGGAGAAAAAGGTAACATACAGAGCAAGCCTTTCACAAGATCACAGCCTGCATTTCAAACAGAGACCACAAATA
Source organism: Tetrax tetrax (assembly GCA_009806455.1). Lineage (NCBI taxonomy): Eukaryota > Metazoa > Chordata > Aves > Otidiformes > Otididae > Tetrax > Tetrax tetrax. Next base: position 499,302 of record WHYT01016976.1, read on the forward strand.
AAAAGGGTATGTCTGCTTGGATATATTTAAGCAATTAAACTGTTCTCAGATATTAAGCCTAGCTGGGTAACACGTGATGCGTTGCCTATCAGGCAGTCACTGACAACCTTAATAAAAAGTAGCCCTGGTTATCTGAATGATACAGATCACAGTGAGTGGCATTGTTCTGTTTGGGTGCTGAGATGCAGCAGATGCTTTGGTTAAATGTTTTCTTTTCTGTCACATGTCCTCTGATCTAAGCAAATTGTTGACCTTTTCCTTTGTTGCAGCTGACTGTCGGCTAGAGGTAAATTTTCCCATTCAGCTCTGATTCTCTGTCATTATTTTCTACAGCAGTTTCACTAAGTACATTAACCTATCCTGGTTGCTTCTATCCATGCTAAATGTTTTACATTAGTCTTTATTGATCCCAATAACATTTTAATAGTTGTGTAAACAGGGGGTTGCTATGTACTTTTTCACATCATGCTGTTTTTTTCCATCATAAACCATTTTCATGTCATTGTTCCCTCTCATGCAATCTATCCACAACATTCAACCCAACCTTTTACAGAATAATAACAAAAAAAAAAAGTAATTCCAGCTTCCAGTATCCATTTATTTCATATCAGAGTAAAGTGCAGAGTTACTGAAGGAAACTTTAAGGAAAACTTAAAGTCTACTTTCTGAAGTGCTCTGGACTTCAGTGTCTTTTAATTTCACAGAGGAACAATAATACACCATTAGCTAGTTCCCAGGGAAAAGGAGTCAATTAAGACATGACAGTTTGTGTGTGATCAGGTGATCAATTTTTTTACATCACTGCAACTGCCCACCTGAAGTGGAGGTACTCCACCTGCCACTGGCTAAGGATCCAGGTTATCCTCTTCTTTATTGCTATAAAGATGACACAGCTGGGTATGTATCTCTGTTCAGTTCTAGAACTTTAGAAGGTTAGGAAGAGCGTGCAAGGGATCAAGGCAGACAGTGTTGATTTATTTACGGAACATGCTTACAAGGAAAAATATGCCAAATGACAAAGTTTTGGGAGGTGGCACTTGTTCTTCTGTTTGTTTGTTTATGCTGATATTAGTCTCATATCTAGTCCCATGTATGCCCCCATCAGGATCAGCTGGTGCTCAGAAAGCACAAATGCAGCATTCTGCATTGAAGGGAGCATTTTCTCTCCTTGCTTCTAAATCTGAGAATATTCCCTGGGCTTTCCTTCAGCAAAACTGGCCATGGCTGCTGTTGCTGGCTAAGAAACTCAAACCTATAGCAAGTCTCAGACACTAACAGTCAAATCAATCTTCATCCGACTGTGTACAACCCAGTGTGTCAAAAGTGTTTGCAAATCTTAGTTGAACACCAAGAGGTTAGTCATGGAACTTAGTTCAGGAGTTTTATACAGTTAGAAGTGGTTGCCAAGGATGTGATGTGACATGATGTGACAGAGCAGAGATTTGGCACACAATTTTGTTGTCATATTTCAGAGAGGCAGCATATTTCAGAGGCCAGGCTTCTGGCTCGTTTGTGCTTCTTGAGGATATTAGGCTTGATTTTGATTCCCCACCATTTTGACATCCATGTATCCTCTTAGTCTTGCATGTAAGACGTGAAAAGACTTTGGAGGGATAAAATCTGATGCAATTAACATTTTTAAAGTAAGAATGTAGGAATGGTGCAACTCAGACGTGGCTTTGCTGGGAGGGAAGAAACATAAAAAAGCTCATCACTGGGTCTGTGCTTTGTGATTTTCCAGGTGTCTCTCCCTAGTCAAAGTTTCTGCTAACAAACTATACCCCAGGACAGTAGCACTAACAGTTGCTGTTTCTTTGACTTTCCTTTTCATTATGTGATTGCAGCTATGACTGTAACCTTAGGCAGGACTAGTGCAGGTGAAGACAATAAGGGTCTGAATGTAACCTTTTCTTTTGAGGCAGAAAGAAAACATATCCATACCAGAGTATTCTCCTGGGGAGTGTCATAGAATACATTAATGATCTGTGACAGTTGCGTGTAACACCAGAATAACTCTGATTTTTATGCTCTCTTTATTGAAAATTTAGGGTTTAGGTGTATCTCAGCTGAAACCTACAAATCCCACTGTGACAGAGCCTTACTTTTTGTACACACAGCAGAGATCCCATTTCTCATGAATCACCTGCAGCTTTTTTAAAACCAAATATTTAATGGATTGTATTTGGTTAAACAGCACTTTTATCACTTCCAGTGTTCTGGTTCAACACCTAATACCCATTTGTCCTTCCTCTATGAAATCTGCAACCGCCTGGAAAACTTATTCTAAAAATGCTGCCATGGAAACCACTCAGGAATCTGAATTCATGCCGTCTGGCATATGATATTATGCCATTATATTCCTTGATTAGAGGGACAGAATTAGTTTATAGAAGGACATGACTTAAAATATCTTTATTTTGTTTCTATCTTCCATTATCATCTGTGAAACAAGTTAAAAGATAAATTTTGCAGTCATTTTAGTGTTTTTAGGTTGTGTTGAAATACATATTTATGCATTATGTATCATACATATAACTGTCCTCATTTTGATTAAATCAATCTAGTATTGGAAAAAACCCACAACCTAAATATTTTGAAAGACAAATTGCAGAGATTAGAAATAAAATGATGCTAGGCTTGGTACAGGTGGGCTCTGATGGAACTCTTCAATACTAGGAATGGGTAGAATGATAAACGTAAGTGATGTGCTGTGCTTCACGTTCTATTGCTACGATACCAATGAACTTGAAAATGAGAACATTCATCAGAACTTGTCACTCATTAGATTTCAGCTGCAGTGATGCTACAGTTACCTCAGATTCCTGTATGTCTACTGTAAGTACAAGGTCTCTGAAGGACCACCGCACTGTTGCCCAGAAACAAAGCACATCCATGTAGGTATGCACCTACCATATTAATTAAGTTAGAATTTCTAAGTACATCATTTGGGTCTTATTTCACTCGGCCTCTGCACTGGCTCTTGCCAGGTATTCCAGCCCTACCTGTTTCCTTCTGATAAATACAAAAGGAAAAATTGCCAAGAAATTTTTCAGAAAACAGTAATGGCAACCAAAGAATAAGGCATTCTGGGGGTGCGAGCAGGAATATAAACATTTAACTCAGTAAAAATGAAGCAGGCCCATAAAGAGTGCAGAGAAGTGTGAAGGCAGCTGGGACTGTTACAAAGTCCACATGCTGTAAGGAAATCCAGTCCAGTTTAACTGTACTAATATACTAATTTTGTTGAGAAAGAAACCGAGGCAACTGTTGTATTATGACAACGGAGGTATCAGAAACTGCCCCTACTGCAAAGATTGTTTCCCTGCAGGAAGCACCAACTTGTCCACAGGCTTGTGGTTCCAGCTGCCTTGATGTCTGAAAAACTAGAAATACTCTAGTGAGAATAATTTCAGCAGTTGTGCATGGGTAGCTGCACACTCCACTCCTCGTTTTATAACAAGAAAAACATTTTCTTCCAGCCATATATAAGTGGAAACCACATCTATTAACTAATCATCTCTGGACAGCTCAGAAATAAAGGAGGGCACTAAAAAGTGACTTGTAACAGGAAATCAAGCACTGACCATGGTGTTCATGTCACTATCAAAAAATTAGGATTATCAGAGGCTTAATTGTATCTTGTAGGTACCTAATGCAGCCGGTCTGTGTGTCGGGCAAACTAGACAGCCATTAAAAAATAACAGTAGTTCCTCTCATTACTTTTCATAACACTAGCCCCAGCTCTGCAGTATAGATGGGACTCTGCACCAGTTTGGGGTGCAAAGCTAAGATCCAAGAGAAATTATCTAGTTTGTAATTTTGCATCCTTTTGCATCTTTGGACCAAACCAGCATCTTATATTTTGGCCAAATAATACATTATAGATGTTACTTTGATGCACACCCAAAAAAAAAAAAAAAGAGGAAGGCAAAAAAGCTTTGTGGCAATTTAGTTTTAAACTATATAAGAGGAGTGGGGTAAGTTACACAAAAAAAAATCTCCATATTTTAACAAATTTCACCATGCTTTGAAAAAAACGTAGTCACAGCTTTCTAGGATCAGCAAATCATATAGCATTTAGTTCAGAACGTAGATGGACGTAATCTTTATGTTACCAAGCAGGGTCACTATCCACTCATAACTGAGACACACAGGAACAGGTTACTTGAGTATCCAAGAAGTCAAGCTCATAGAAGAGGTTTGACAGGATACATTAGTATCCAGCAAACACATTACTTTCTTCTTCTGACAGCTCATCTGTCCTACAAGAAGTACTTGAACCAAGTCCAGAGTACAAATGATTCTGATTAGAAATATTTACAAAATTGTTTGTTTTGCAGGGATTAAACAGGTGCTGTCTTTAGCTAAATCTATGCTGGTATTTACTAATTATTATGAATATAGACTTTGGTAAATGAAAAATATTTATATTATAAAAATGCCCAAGAGTAACCTTTCCCCAATCTAACTTGTTGGTTTTTTGGTTGGTTTGGTTTGGGTTTTTTGGGTTTTTTTTTTTTTTTTTTTGAAAGAAATAATTTTACAAAGCTCTCTTGGGGAAAATTTTCCAGTAGATTAAATACTGCCATTCCTTCTACACACCAACCTCCCTCTCTCTGTATGTGATCCTCAACATCTTGGGTGTGAGTTTGAACGTCATGTTTCTTCTCCTGGAAAATGGCAAAGCTGCTCAGAACTCCTGATGCAGCTTCCTTTGAAGTCAGAGTGACATCCTTCTTTTACCACTTAGTGAGAGATGGATTCAGTTCATCATGAAAAACAGTTGGCACAGGAGAATACATGTTAAGACAAAACATCTGTGGTGCCTTTGCTGACAGATTTCAGTATTAAAGATGATTTCAGAAGAGTATCTTTAACCCCAGTGGTCACCAAGAGACCCTAATAGCTGTCGAAATTATTAATTTTAATCTTGTACAGGACAGAGCAAAATGTACATCTCTAGTAAAAAAATTTTTTTTAATGTAGAAATTTCAGAAAAGCTAGTGGCAGGCAATCTAGTGGTATCTTTCTTTAGACAGTGGCTGATGTTTTACATAAATATAAAACTACGCCATAAGGTAATCTGTAGTAGGAAAATATTGTATACATTGTGTGTTTGAGGAAGATAGAGTGTATACACACTATGTTCAGCTGGAGGGAGTGGTAAGAAAATAAATGGAAGTTTAATGTACAGGAGAAGGCATGCTTGTGTCTAATCCATTAGAGAAATTGCTCAAGAGTACTGCCATAATGTGAAAATACATCACACTCTCAGGGTTAACAAGACCTAGTTTGATTGCCTGAGTAATACTGCTGGTAGCACAGAACTTTAACTTGTACACCCAATTTTTTAAATTTGTGATGAGCTCTATTTGAAGTACACAATAAGCCTAAAGGGAAACTGCTGGGATGAATAGGAGAGAGACTGGAAATTTGGAGGGAGGGCATGTGAAGGCTTTTCATTCTCTAATGAAGGGTTTGTCTTCTGGCAGTGACTAGCACTTCTGTTTCCGCTTAGATCCAGCTCTTTGTGCTCAGATACAGACTCTCACATCTTTTTGGAACTTGTGTCTAGTTAAGGCATGCTAGGAAGAGTATGGGAACTCTGTAGAATGGGGGACAGGATTCCTTAAGTGCCTGCATTAGTAGAGAGCCCTTCTAAAGCTTTTTAAGAATAATGGACAACAAACATGCTTGATGTTGCCAGAGCTCTTGAAATTCAGTCTGCCAATCAAACAGTGAGAAATACGGGTGTACAGCTAGACAGAATGAGATTAATTCCATATGAATGTGCCTCACACAGACACCTGCACACACACAGAAAAAAAAAAAACAACACAGTAATACCCCATTCAAACTGCAAGTAGCCTGTTTGCCCCATATAGCAGTACATGAAGAAATTACTAACTACCCTAGAACCCACAGTCCCAGAATTGTCCTCTAAAATTCTAGTCAAAATGTGTTGCAGATGAAGATGAAGGTTTGACCTGATCTGCCTAAACATGGTTCAGCAAACACAGTCAGAAAATACTTAAAGAAGTGTAAGGCTGAAGTAGAAGGTAGTATCACAGTACTTAACAAACCTAGATGTCACTTAGAAATACCTCTAATTCCTAGAAGTTAAGAAGTACTGACGTGGCACTTTCTATGTTCAGCTGCTATTGCGGTGGGTCTGTAGCCTCACCACCCCGAAACCACATTGAAAGTGAACATCTAAAATATCAAAAAGTTCACTCTGTAGGGCATTCTAATCAAACCTAGTAGGTTCTTTCAATGAAAGTATCTTTCATTTCCTATCCCATTATTTTTAGGCAGACTACACCTGCTTATAGTAACATCTGCAAGTGTCTTTGCACACCTGAAGTCTTTGTCCAGGAACCTAAAAATAGTACTTGATATGACAGTGAGAGATAAATAATTTCTCTGAGGCTCTGGAGAGTCTGTAAACATTGTTACAAATCCAACTTTTACTCATATTCACTATTTTCTTACATGCCATGACTACCAAAGAGCTGTCCTTTGTTTCCAAGTCAACATCATTTTTACAACAAAGCATAGTCTCTGCTTTGCTTTGGCAGAACTCAGCTTTTACTGAAGAGCTGTAATCGAAAACCTCCTTGCCTAAGAAAAATTACAGATGTATCTTTTGCAAATATGAAACACTAATAATTTTGTCCTGAAATTTTGGACTGCCCCTAACATAATAGTTGAGGTACCCACACTTAAAACTTGATCAGTCTAGTTAGGTTCAATTAACTTTGAACCCTCAAAGGATTAAGTGATCCTGCAGACAATCATTTTCACTGATCCTCCCAGTTTTCAGCAACATCAAGCGCTAAGGCCTCTGTCTTAAGCGAGGAAGATTAAAGAAACGGCACCTTACAATCTGAAAGCACAGAGAGACAATCTGTGTTGTTGGTCTCCAACCTGCCAATGTGTTTGTACAGCTGTTTCAGTAACCCCTGGGATCTTATTCCTACTTTATCTTTCCAGTTACTGCTGCAGCACAGCTACGTTAGCATCAGCTCCTCACAGGCTTACTCTGTCATGCTTGCTGCTCTTTTAGCTATACCACGAAATGCTGCTCCAGGGAACTAAAGACACTCTATGTTTCTCTGAAGGACTGCACAGGGAAATGGCTGTTTTTGAGGGAAAGAGCATCATTTTAAGACATTCTTGCCTTTTATTTTTTAACAATTGTGTACCTTCCTGAGCCATTCCAGGCAGAAACATCTTGCTCCTGTGGAAGGAATTAGATGAACTTGATATCAAAGAGATGGTTATTTCAACAGTAATCCTACTTAAAGACATGCCACAACAGATATTGTACAGAAGTACACTATCTCAAAGAGCTCCCCCTCTGAATCAGAAGTGGGACCCTGTAAGTGGCCAAGAAGGGAGGGAAGGAAGGGTGGATGGAAGTATAAAATGACATAAAAGTTACTCACACAAAAGCCGTCTGTGTGAATCAGTGATGTTTGCATTCTCATGCCAGAAGGGGTTTATCAAAGGGTAACACTCGCTGCTCACTGATAGAGAACAGAAAAAACAATGAGAAAAAATTGACACTATCTTGTGTAATATATCCTCTTTTTTTTTTTTTTTTTTTTTTTTATATAAAAT
>WHYT01016977.1:12064-22798 GCA_009806455.1 Tetrax tetrax
CTATCTATGAAAAGCATCGTGCAAACAGTAGCAGTGCAGAGCTCCTCACAGTACTCTAGCCATTATGACTGTGGGGCCAAAAACAAATCAGGAAGAAAAACGGGGGCAGGGGGGAAAAGATGTTTTTTGATCTGAAGCACAAGATAGTATGGAATGAGATCAAGACCTCAACACATCAAAGAAGTCTATGAATCAACATGTCATAATGCAAAGGAAATTTGGAGAGGCACAGTATTTAGATTAAAAAGCCTTGACTATGATGTATTATTTCCTTACTACATTTCCAATTTCTGTCATCTTCATCCAGAACACCCTCTACATTACGAATATTACTCTGAACATCACATAAAAGGTGAGCATAAACAGAATTTTTACAATTTTGGCTGTGTAACGAGTTGACAAGACACAATCATGCAGCCTAGCAAGCAGTTTTTTTAAACATCAGTCAAAAAATACCAGAGAAAGAAGGACAGATACTGCAATAAGTCATGAAGAACCCGAATCTGCAAGCAAAAACTACTTGGAGAATACCAGTTTAGTACAAACAGTGCAGGTCATTTGGCTACGAAGCGGATTTTAAACGCTTCCAAACTTTTGCATACATGTGCAACACTGAATTCCTATGAAACTGCAAAACATCTGACTGATTTTACAAATCTTGCTGAATGTCTGTATAAATACAAAGCAAATGCATTCAACTTCAAAATAAAAAAGTCTTCAGTAACCTTTCCAGTCTCACTATCCTTCTATCACCTAATTCAAGGGACCCTATGGAGCTTAAACTAATTCAGAGACATTAATATTAGACTGCTCATGCCAAAAACAGCCAAACAAGCATCAGTAATTTATGTAGTCCTAAACTTCTCTGAAAAATTGAATCCACCATTAAAAATATTACTAAGTAGTTGTAAAGGAAACTGAGCCCTACCGCTTTCAGGACTAGAGCTAAAGCATGTCTCTTACAGTAGGCATTCAACAGCTGACTTTAAGCCAAGGAAGCCAATCTCTTTGGACTTTCTTCATAGGAACGAGGGAGAGACTAATCAAAGCCTCAATATCCTAAATTTAAGTGGCTAGGTTTAAAAATATTTAAGTCAATTTGTCCATTCCATTTTCAATATGCTGAAGCAAAAACAAACCCCAAGTCAACTATTTGCTCTCAGTAACTCTTTTCTATGAAATATACATAATTCGTCTCTTGCATGCTTTCTTTTCTAAAATGGTAATTTCAGCGATGTAGGTAACTTACCAGCACTGAACAGAGGTTTCAGTAGAATGAGACAACCAATGAGCAAAAAAGTAGATGTCATCTTTTGCTGCAAAGAATTTTTTTCCGTTAATGTGGTACAAGTGTTCAAGCTGCACTGTCCTCTGCACGCTGCATTACTCCTTAAAAGAATCAGGAGAAGCATTACTCATCTTGGGGAGGGAAAAAATGGGTTTAGCAATTTAGCCCCAGCTTTGGAAGATCTCAACTACAGCAAATGTTGGCCTCCACGGAAGATTGCTCAGTTTTCATCTTTCTACTGGAATTTCTCCTAATTTGTACTGGAATAATTATTGCATAAAGTGTATTTTTCTTTTGCCAGCATAGTTAAGCCAAAAAAACCCCCAACCTTCTAGCACAGACCAATTATGCTAGCAGACAGTGATTTAAGCTATACTGTACAATTTAGAAACCAAGCTTGACTAAGCTATTCCTCTTTCCACAGGTTTATGAGAGACACAATCACAGAGATGTACAAAGTTTTGTCCTTTGAACTGTTCTTGTACAGCTGAGGAAGCACTGCTTTTAAAAGCAGATGAACTTACAGTTCTTTGCAGGAGGACAAGCACACTGTAACTCCAGTGTGATCTATCACTTAAATTGGCATCCAAAGTCAAATGTGTGGAAACCGCAGCTAATATGAATGGCTGTGGTCAGACATAAAACAAAGCGTTCAAGAATCATAGTTTCGCTTCACACCTCAGGTTGTCTTTGCAGTTTTCTCCAACAAAGACATGACTGAACAGACACCCACTGCCCTCAGGGCCCGCAAGTGGCTTCCACAAAAACTCTAAATCTTTACCAAGTCCTGCTCCTCTCTCAGATGTGCTTGCTTTTTCTTGGCAAGATGCCATCAGAGCCCTTCCCAAGCCTCCTGCTGTAAGCCAACCGGCAAACACTTAACCCCTTTCCCTTCTGACAGCTCCTTGTAGGGTAAGGTCTGCATTTAGCTGCCTTGCCTTTCCTCAGTTCCTGACTATCTTGCATGCTGCTCCCTCTCACTCTAATGCAATCTGGTTCCCCACATAGCAATCCACTGCAAAACATTCATTTCACAGGTCTTAGTTAATATTTGCCTTCTACCCAGCTAGAAATGAAGGGATGGTATTCCCTAAAAAACAAACATGGCCTTGACTTACTTTTATAGCCAATGTAGTTCACTTTAGTAACAAATAAGCCACAACAGCTCCTTCTTTTGAAATATTTACTTCACAGAAGTGCTGGGGTAGTAGGGAGGGACGCACAAAGCAGAGTTCAATATAACAGCCTCTGAGTATGTACTTCTTTTGGACAGTTTATCTGACGCAGTACTCGTACCATAGTCTTTATTTAGCTCTCTTGTATGTGGCTCTCCTGTAACTTGTCATTCTTCGAGTGTCGGTATACCTGTAAAGAGTGCAGAAGGGGAGTGGAGAAGGAGAAGGAAGGACTTTATAAAGTAATGTTTATAAAACACATTATTTGGACAGCAGCATACACATACAAAACCACATTTTCTACAAACATCCTGAATGTAATAGCAAGAGCATCCCTCTGCCTACCCTAGAGAGATGACTTAAAACGAAAGGGCAACAACAAAACTTGCAGTAAAGACTGAGCAAGAATTCTAGCAAAGATCTTCGGAAAATTAAGTTTCTGTCAAAAAGAAGATAACATTACACAGGTGACGAGCAAGTAACAAAACCAAAACCAGATGTAAGTAGCCACTTTGTAAGACAGACTTAATTCACTAAAAGAAAATAAGGAATACTTAAATTCAGGGTAAGATAAGAATACCTAAGATACCCAAGTGGCTAAGCTTTACGTTCTGCACCCATTACTGGTCTCCAGTACCAACGGTGGATGTCTTTCTAAGATTGTATGCTAAAGCTCATTTTTTTTTAAAGTTCTGTTCTTTCAAAATTCACACACATACCCCCTTCAAATATTGCAACAGCAAAGCTTAAAAACTCTGGAATGAAAGGAAGAAGCCTCTAGCTTTTGTAGTTGCAATACCTTACAGTATGTGAAGCATTTCTGTTCCAGTCAGATCGGTTTCAAGTGACCACACTTTTTCTTAAGCAGAATATACAGAGAAACACTATTCAAAATCCACAAATGTGAAACAGTAAACTTAGTTTAAGAAGTAGAACCTTTGTTTAAGGTAGTTCACATAGCTAACAACTTTAGCCTTGTAGTGCCTTCTACCCCAGCCTCAGCCTCAAAAATTTCACTTATGTAGAAAGAATGGCAATTTCACTGATGACACTGCCTACATACTTAATTTGGAAAATTGTTTTAGCTCAAAGCTTGCTGAGCTCAAAGGAAAAATATGTGAAGTCTTTTAAGAAATAAGGAAAAAAAAAACAAAAAAACTCAACAACAAACAAACAAAACCCCACACCACCAACCAATCATGTTTGTGGTTTTCTACTAAAAAGGAAAGGTTTGATTTCCAAGTTACTTTCCTAATATTTATCTTCCTATAGTTAAAACACAAATTACTACTGCTCCTTCAAATTTCTAAAATTATCATCTTGAAAACAGAAATAGAAAACAAGTGCACCTAATTTAAGATACTGACATTTTGTTCTTTGTGGGATGTCTGTATTCACAGAACTTGCCCTTTTACTTGCTTTAGGCACACTGACAACTTCAAATGCCACAAGAAGAGGTTTGGAGACATATTGGGTCCCTAAGTCTGCATGCAGCAGAATTAGCAAACTTTTCCTTCAGGAGGCTGTGCAAAACATGTCTCCAATTTTGAAAAGATTTTGCTTTTAAATAATGTATAAATACAGGGACATGACAGATTCTTACAAAGGCCAACACAATGAAAAACACTCAAAACAGTAGCATAGAAAGCACCTAAGCCCCTCAATTGTGTATCAGCACATTGCTGTTAATTTAAGTGGCTTTCAATATTGATCACTGTCTATAGGGACTAATTATAGCAAGTGTGACCAACAGATCCTTAGCCTTTGAGCTATTCAGAAGAACACAGAAATGGTAGTTTAAAAGCAACTCCTTATCATCTCTGTGAACAACATAATAGCAAAAAGGTGTAAAGTGCCCCAATTTAGTGGCATACCTATATGAAAGAACTGCATTTACTTTTTAAGTAAAACTTTTAATACAGTTTAACTGAAACGAGGAGAGGAGGGTGTGGAGAACCAAACCCGTGTATGGTCACTTGCTCCAAAGTAGAACCACCAAGACAAGATTCAACCCACCACAACAATTCAGGGCTCATACCTTGTTCCTTGCTGTGCTTACGCCTGTCAACAAGAGTAAGCGGTTAAGCTGTGTAAGAGGGTTAAGCCATGACAGCAAAATAAGATAAAATTTCTAACAGACTACACCTTGTTTCCAGTCTACTGCCTTCCTGAGGTCCCAGCTTTCCTGTCTAACAAGCTCAATACACAAACCAAATGCAGCTGATCATTTTACATGGGCATGCATGAATGCCGAGTCACACAAAGCGATGCGCAGCACCCTCTAGAAATGGATCTGGTTATCCACTGTGGTATTCTGACACGGAAGTGACGACCACAAACTTTAGTCCTTAAATGTCTCCTTTCCAGATGATCCTGCAAATTGCAGGACTATAGAAAAGTCACACCTTTAAAGAAATCCCATTATCCAATACATTCTGTTGAAGCTACCTCAAAATGAAGGCATAGAAATCAAAGAATATCCACAAAAAAAGCCTGCAATAGTTAAATCTTTATAAACTAAATCCCAGATCAACTTTGAGACAAACTATTAACTGCTCTAAATTTGAATCTGAACAAAGTGTTTGTTACAGGTACTTCCTCAACTTTCACCAAAGCACAGGAAGAGAGGGGAAAAAAAAAAAAAAAGAGTATCTGTAGCTCTACATAACTGGCCACCACCAGCTGATTCTAGCACAGTGAAGAGCCACCTATCCACCCACTTTCACCTCACGTCAAACTGGAGACAATGAGAGCATCCAAACCACCTTGGAGAGATCTTACCAGTATTCAAATCAATTGAAAATAGTACCTCATTTCAGCATCAAGTGGAAGGAGCTCATTTCACAGTCAGCGCTTCGAAGACTTTTCTATGTCATTTCAACCCCTGATACCTGTCAATATAAAGTAACGTGGATGTTAATGTGGAATATTTCTTATTTAAGTCCAAAGTAAGTTATTACTTCTCCACTGACATTTTCAAAGTATAGTTACAAGGCATTTAAAAGGACCAGAATGGCTCATGCAGATAAAACTGTATGTATCAAAAATACAGTGATGCAAAGTATTAAAAAAATTTATGTACTACTCCCATGTGAGAGGAAGGAAATCAGTAATACTGTTTTTTTTTTTAAAAAAAGTAATGAGTATTTATCATTTAAGGATTAATTTGAAATGCTTGAATTAAGGATTCAGTGTTATAAAACAACTTTTGTGCATGAATTTTATGCCAATTTCTCAGCTTTTACAGCACTCCAATTTTGCAATCTATACGAAAGGCCAGAGTGTTCTTTGAACAACGCCAACCTTGTTTTATGAGGATCCGAGCACATACAAATGGTCCAAATCAAACAAGCGGCCAGTTGCCCAATTCATGAAGAAGAAAACCAAAACACATCCAGCGTTTTGCTCGAGTCCCTGATGAAAACCCTCCAAGCTGAAGAGCTGGAAACGAACCCCAACCTGGATTCAGCTCAGTAGCTTTGGATGGACAGCTCTCTCCTACCCAGCTGTGGCACCAGAGGCTGCTGTCAGGGCAAGCTCCTCGCTAGGTCTGACACGGCTGTTTCTGCTGGAGCCTCTCTCACCCAAAGCCTTGCTCTTGACGCCATACAGTTAAAAAAAGGAGCCCCTGTTTGGTGATGGTTACAAACAGCTTCTGCAGTGTTTTACCAGATCAAGAAGATTTACGCCAAGCTTCATCCTGCTTCCTGTTACAAGTACATTTAAAAACGTGGTACATCAGCACACCTACAGTTTTCATTTTTATATAGGACTTCCTACCTGGGTTTGTATAGCACCATACAGAACGAGGAAGCAGACACAAACGCAAAATAAAATTTAAAAAAAAAAAAAAAGCCTTCCAAGGAAATTATTTGGGGCAGGAAAAGAGCAGGAAAACCGTCAGCTGCACGCAGAGCTGGCAGGACTGTGCAAACACCCCACGCACCACAACGAACGGCCCCAAAACACGCCTGGAATTAAAAGAAACCGAGGGGATTTTTTTTTGTTTTTTGTTTGTTTGGTTTTTTTTGGTTTTTTTTTTTTGGAAGCCATCAGCACTGCAGCCTACCTGCCGAGGAGCCCATCCCCGCTTCCGCCGAAACCCGCCGATACGCAGACCGGCCCGGGGCCCTCCCGCCACCTCCCCACGCTGCCAAATACGAGGTTAACGGGCCACGGAGCGGCGGGAGACACGCGGGGAAGGAAAAAACCCAGCTGCCACCCCCCCACGCCTGGCCCCCGCCGCACACGCCGCTGCCCTCCCCGTCTCGTCCCGTCCCGTCCCGTCCCGTCCCGTCCCGCCGGCGGCGCTAACAGCCGAGCCGAGCCGAGCCGAACCGAGCCGAACCGAGCCGAGCCGAACCGAGCCCCGGGAGGGAGCGGAGCGACTTCTCCCCTGCCATCCCCCTCTGCCCGCCGCCCTTCCTCACCTCCGGCCGCTCCCGGTGCCCCGCCGGCCGCCCCGGCCCGCTCCACATAGCGGGCGAGCAGCGGGCGGGCGACGGGCAGTAGGCCCCGCCTCACCCGCTCAGCCGCGGCCGGCACCTCGCCCCTCCCACACACCGCCCCCGGCCCGCCCCACAGCCTGCACCGTCCGGGGGTCGGGCCCCGGCCGGCTGCTTCAGGCGGGGGTGGGCGGAGGCGGGGAGCTTGGCGAGCCGGTCAGACCCCACCGACCCCCCGCCGCCGAGGGCCTGCGAGCACCTGGCGCAGGCGAGCTGGGCCTAAATGGTGGCTTCCTGCGTGGCCTCCTTCGGGGCATCTCCTGGAAGTTCGAGCTAAGCCTGTTTTCTCTGGCATCAACCCACTTCCTTCAGCCGCCACGCCTGGGTTTAGTTCCCCTTCAGGCTGTGATCCCGAGGCGGCCAAGTTGACTTTGGCGCTGAGTGGACACCATTTTTCCGTCAGGCTGCCGTCGGGGCTCGCAGCAAGCCCTGAGTGGGCTGATTGTCAAATCATAGAATCACAGAATAGTTTGGGTTGGAAGGGACCTTTAAAGGCCATCCAGTCCAACCCCCCTGCAAGGAGCAGGGACATCTCCAACCGGATCAGGTTGCTCAGAGCCTGTCCAACCTGGCCATGAATGTTTCCAGGGATGGGACATCCACCAGTTCTCAGGGGAACCTGTTCCAGTGTTTCACCACCCTCATTCTAAAAAATTTTTTCCTAGTATCTGACCTAAATCTACCTCCCTGTATTTTAAAACCATTGCCCCTCATTCTATTACAACAGGCCTTACTGAAGAGTTTTTTCCTGTAGGCCCCCTTTAGGTACTGGAAGACCGCTATCAGATCTCCCCGGAGCCTCCTCTTCTCCAGGCTGAGCAGCCCCAACTCTCTCAGCATGAGATCTTGGAAAGCGCAAGAGCCCTGTGGCCAGCTCAGCGTGACAGCCTGGCCGCGGTGAGGGATAATGCCCATTTGGCAGCTTGATGGGAGCAGAGACATTTCATATCTTCAAATAACCAGATCCGGCCCACGCACCGTGGTGCACCCATGCCAGATGTAACTGCACGTGCCCTGGGGACCTGTATAGCACAAGTGAAACCAGTCCTTGGTGAAACCGACACCCTGCACATGGAAGGAGTACAGGGACCCTCACTTCTGCCTGGGATTTTCCAGGACAGACATGTGAGTGCCCGGCGCCACTGTTCCGGTATTCCTTCACCTGAAGTTGTGTAACTTCTGTATTTGGAGCAGAGCTTTGTTTGCTTTCTGTCATCTACGTGTTTGCTTTCAATCTGATTTGGGCAGCTGCCCCCTCCACTGTGCCAGGCTATAATTTTTTTGATTCAAACAATAGTTTTTTCATTCAGAGTTTGGGTAGTAACATTATATCATTCTCGTTCTTTAGTTTGATGGCAGAATTAATCATGTTCAAATATAGAAATGCAAATTTTCCCAGACAGGGAAAATCTGGAATTGTTTCCTTATCCATAGTTTTCAGTTCCGTTTCTTCTTCTCCTTGAGTTTGTCTTCACCTCCTTCATTTTTGGTTCCCATAAGGTCACTCCTCAGAGACATGACTGTAGGGTGATTGCTCATCCCCATCTCCGTTTAAATTCAAGATTCACATGCATTAACTTTATTTACATTCCAGTTGAAGTAAATGTACATTTTATTATGAGTTATAAAAATGTAATGTAAGAAGAACCTTGGGGTTTGAACAATTCTTAAACCAATGTGAAGGGACTGTCAGCTTGTTAAGGGTTTGGAAAAATGCAGGAAGTCATGTTTTAACTTATTAAATGGTAGAGGAGATCCTCAGTTCCAGAGTCACAGAACCATTACTCTTTCCCAAGTGGGAAACTCAGGCTTTTCTGGGTAGAAGAGCTAATCTGCTTCCCTCTTGGCTTCATTAACACTAACTAGAGAAAAGAAGGGATTCTCATACTGGCCTTCTTCCATGTTGACAATATCAGGATGATGAGCTGGATTGAGCCACAGAGCTCTCAAAAAGGAAAGCTGTGATGTGTTTACCAACTTACCCAATGATATAAAGGGGAAGAAGCCCCTTTATGAGCTGTACGGGTACATTTCTATTCCTGTTGCTGTGTGTGCTTATAAGCCTTTGCAGACTTTCGTGTCTATTTATTTTAGCTGTGCAAAATGCTTTTGTCTGCCCTTGCCTTTACTGTTTTTGAGTCAAGGGTGGTGTTGAGGTGACTGGCTAAATTAGAGGAACTTTATAAGCCATAGCAATCTTAAGAGTAAAGACATCAGAGTGCTCTAAGTGTTTATCTGCCTAATACTTTATTCCACAATATCTGAAGTCTAAGAGCAATGCTTCCAATTAAGCTGCACAAAGTTTGAAAGTTGGTGACACTGGGAGATTCAGAGAAAGAAGTGTCTCCCAGTAGCTAGCAATGACCAGGAAAGTTCTCCACCATGTAGCAAGAGAATAGGGAGCATGCCAGAAACCCAGCAGTCTCAAAGAAGAGTAACACTTATATATTGGTGTAGATGTATATGTATCTGTATCTGTATCTGTATCTCTATATGTATATGTATATGTTACTTGGTAAGTGTTGAAGATAAAATGGTCATTTGTAGAATCTGACATGCATCACTGTTTCTGTAATTCTGATATCCCATATCTGTCATGAGCACACTTTTAAAGTAAAAACCCAAAGTACCCTCGTTTCAGAGAAACTAATCACTCCAAACCAAAAGTACACTTCCAGAAGAACGCACGCAAGTGGCAGCACTGCCAAATTGTGATTCAGTTGCAAAGTATGCATTTTTCTCAGAGCAGAGGATGTTTCCTAGAGTTTCCTAAGAGTGCTGTGGCTTAATTGATCATGAAACATCTAGTAAGACTCCAGTGAGAGAGGAGTAATTCTGTGAATTTCTGTTCTTGTTCCACTGTAGAGCTGTTTCCTCAAGTGAGTTTTAAACCCAACCCGTTACCTCAATTACACAGTAAACTGTGAGAGTGTATACCTAGGCGCTGAGTTCACACGTAGTTGGGAAAAGCCTGTCATTGCTTCTAACTGCAGGCCTCTGGGGCATGTTTCAGGGTTCAGACTTCTGGGCCGATGCCAGGTTGCTGCTAGCGAGACTACATTGTTCAGAAATCAGTCAGCACCAAAAAAGTCAGACAGAGGTTTGTGTCCTTCAGTATCCTGGAGTAACTGGCCAGAGTGAACTTCAGAGCAACACAGTAAGTTATTCCAGTTGGCCCTGAAAGGGACGGCTCATGGCACAGCAATCACTGATGTTGGAAGTGATGACTATGTCATGCTGGTTAATTCAAAGGCAGTCTGGTAATTCCACTGAAGTTCTCCACAGGGCTCTTTGGACTTGTAGTTCTATATAGGTTAATATGGAAAGCAAGCAAGAAACACACATTTATGCCAGAGAGCCTTTACTGAGTTAAATCTTGCTACAGCTTGCTGCAGCACCAAAAGCCATAGATCTTTGAAAACAAACCAGTTCTGAGTCTCCTACAGTCTGAACACACCTTTTCAGCACAACAACAGAGCTTGTGCCCGCCAAGATCCTCATTCCAGAAAATCTTAAGTGCAGGTGTGATTGATTTTCTGGTCAGCCAAGTCCAAAGTCTAAATCAAAAGTTAGTAGAATCATAGAATCAAGGAATCACAGAACAGTTAGGGTTGGAAGGGACCTTTAAAGGCCATCTAGCCCAACCCCCCTGCAGGAAGCAGGGACATCTCCAACTAGATGAGGTTGCTCAGGGCCCCATCCAACCTGGTCATGAATGTTTCCAGGGATGGGGGATCCACCACCTCTCTGGGCAACCTGTGCCAGT
>WHYT01016977.1:22818-109828 GCA_009806455.1 Tetrax tetrax
AAGACCGCTATCAGGTCTCCCAGGAGCCTCCTCTTCTCCAGGCTGAACAGCCCCAACTCTCTCAGCCTGTCCTCATAGGAGAGGTGCTCCAGCCCTCTGATCATCTTCGTGGCCCTCCTCTGGACCCTCTCCAACTGGTCCATGTCCTTCTTATGTTGGGGGCTCCAGAACTGGACACAGTACTCCAGGTGGGGTCTCACTAGGGCAGAGTAGAGGGGCAGAATCACCTGCCTCGACCTGCTGGCCACGCTCCTCTTGATGCAGCCCAGAATGCGGTTGGCCTTCTGGGCCACAAGGGCGCTGAAGAGTTTCTCCTCGTCTTTTCTGCAGGCCCCCTTTAGGTATTGGAAGGCTGCTATCAGGTCTCCCCTGAGCCTTCTCTTCTCCAGGCTGAACAGCCCCAGCTCTCTCAGCCTGTCCTCATAGAAGAGCTGCAGTCCCCTTATCATCTTCGTGGCCCTTCTCTGGACCTGCTCCAACTGATCCATGTCCTTGTGTTGGGGGCTCCAGAACTGGACACAGTACTCCAGGTGGGGTCTCACCAGAGCAAAGGAGGAGAATCACCTCCCTTGACCTGCTGGCCACGCTTCTCTTGATGCTGCCCAGGATGCGGTTGGCTTTCTGGGCTGCAAGGGTGCATTGCCAACTTATCTTGAGCTTCTCATCCCCCAGCACATCCACGTCCTTCTCCTCAGGGCTGCTGTCAATCCATTCTCTGCCCAGTCTATATTTGTGCTTGGG
This sequence comes from Tetrax tetrax, assembly GCA_009806455.1. Lineage (NCBI taxonomy): Eukaryota > Metazoa > Chordata > Aves > Otidiformes > Otididae > Tetrax > Tetrax tetrax. The sequence continues at coordinate 23,560 of WHYT01016977.1, forward strand.
ATTGCCTGACCCATGTACAAGACCCTGCACTTGGCCTTGCTGAACTTCATGAGGTTCTCACAGGCCCACCTCTCCAGCCTGTTAAGGTCCCTCTGGATGGCATCCCTTCCCTTCCAGCGTGTCGATCACACCACACAGCTTGGTGTCGTCGACAAACTTGCTGAGGGTGCACTCTATCCCACTGTCCATGTTGCTGACAAAGATGTTAAACAGAGCCAGTCCCAATACCAACCAGTAGCTACATATCCTACTAGATCCCTTCTCTTAATGCCCTTTTACACAAGCTCGCTCTTCTTGGAGAGGACATGGTAGCAACTGAAATACAAAGACACAGACATAAAATTGCACTTACAACAGTGTTACTCCCTCAAAGACATGTCAGACTTATTGTGTACACATGGCAGTAACTTTAAGCATGTTTTTGTGTATTCAAGCTGTCTGGCATTTCCACACAAAAGAGAGAGCGTTCATATTTGATCAGGTATATCCATCTGCACTTAAAGGAAATTTGTACTGGGTAGAGCAACTGATCTCAAACTGACATTTAAAGTAAGTGAAAAACCTGAACATACCAGGTGTGTCAAAAGATAGCTTTTGGAATTGGAATCTCATTTAAAATAAAGATAGATGTTTAATTTTTCTTTTTAAAAAGCTATAAGATCTTCCATCAATTCTACATAGTTCCATCTACAACTGCAACTTAAGTGAAGGAGGTCTCTGCTAGTTATGTGACTGGCAGTGCAACACTTAACCAGAAGTGTCTGCTAGGAGTGCCTTTCTCCTCCTGTCCACTCAGAATCACTCTGTATTTCTTTACAGGATGCTTCTCTTCTGTCTTTTCTCTGACTCTTTTCCATGCCTCCTGAGAGCAATGCTGACAGTTGTTGGGGATTTTCCCTTTTTGCCCTCAGGAAACAGAAGCTTTATAGCCTTGTTCATTTCCAATGTGCCTAAGCAGGTCCAAAACCCTGCTTTTTTGGTTTTACCACATTACTACTTAAGTAAATCAGCCGTGCTTGTATTACCGGCATTACCTGAATAGCTCTGAACAGAAGCAGTTCTCAAGGCAGATCCCAGAATGGCTTCAAGGCTATTGTTGGTCTCCTTAGGACTTCCTTGAGGTGGAGACAGTACTGGCACTAACAGTACTCATCAGAGCCAAAGCAAGTGCTTCACTAGCCAGTTGGTGAGTCATTGAAATGAAAATCAAGTTTCACAACTTGATATCTCTGCCTGACACACAGTCACCTCAAGATCTTATCCTGTTTTGTGGGTTAGAGCTCTTGGAGTCAGCAGAAGTGCAACTGAAATGACTGTAATTTATTTGGAGTGAGGTCTGTGAGATGGATGCAGAGGTTTATCCTTCATATATAGCTAGTGTGAGCTTAAAATGTCTTTGTCTGTAATTACTGTCATCTGTCTGCTGTTATCACGGAGCAGCTGTCCAACCTGCTTTTGTGATTTACTGTGTACGATGTGCACTCGGAAATTATTCTTGAATGTTGTGCAATAAAGGGCAACATGCTGAAAAGGAGCCTGGAGCTTTGAGCAAAAGAATCCTAGATTTAGCCTTCTCACCCAGCCGGAATGGGAGAGCACACAATAAAATCTGGACAGGCTGTAAAATGTCTATAATCAGATTATCCAGTGCCTTGCTAGAATACCACTAAAATTACATGAACAAAAGCAACAAGTAAGATGGCGTAACAAAGTAGCCTGAGGAAATCTGTACAAGAATATTCTGCTTTAAATTTCTAGGAGACCACAAAAAGGACGCTTATGATTACAGCAGACTCTGAAATATGGTGATTGAAAAAGAAATAATCTTTCGGAGGAGTAACTTGCAGTGGATTGAGCTTTGAAAAATAAACCTCTGTCTCAAGAGACACTAGGGTAAATTGGTGATGTCACCCTAGAGCAGAAGGAAGGATTAGTTGCCTTAGAAACACATAAAAATGGCTGTAGTGCTGCTTTTTCCTACCACCATTAAAAGCTGTGGCCTCAGAACAGCATGGGACATTGGAAACAAAATACTGAGCTACTCTTGCCTGAGCTCTGACCTTCCTTGCAGCAAAAAAAAGCCAGAAAATCAAAGTAGCGGGCATGTGGACGATAATACTCATGGTAAGGTAATTAATTATCTACAACAATTTACTTCCTGTATCTGGAGCATGAACTCTTTGCCTTTGGAGAGCTATTTACTGTCTTTCACAGGGCCGAGCTCTAACTGACTGGACATGAATCACCGTGCTAAGCGCTGCCTGAAATGCTTCCAGAGAATAGTCAGAATACTTTGATTAATTTTTTGCCAAGCAGTTGATTTTTTGTCTGCTGTATGCGTGTTTAGTAATCCTCTGCTGGCATTGTCACTGAGATCTTGCAGAAGCTTTGATTTTCCTATTTTCTTGCCTTGTTTTTGCTAAAGTATCATAACAAGTAAGCAGTACTGCCATTGTTAGTAGTTTTTAATTGATTAGTTGTCAGAAGCTTGGTGCACAAACTGAACAGGGATCTGATGCTAGCCTAATTGCAAGGAAGTCTTAGGAAAAGCCCAAGTGGTCTGCAGTGGTGAGCACAGCTGGAACTAAGACATGCTCCCTCACTCAGAAATTTTATACTCTCCAGCAACTTGGAGAAAATAACTCATAAATTATGCTTATTGCTAGATTTTTATTTCTCTGTTAGTAACACCTACCCACTGTTCTTTAGTATGTGTTGTAAAGTCCAATATACAGTTCTTGACACAGCGATTTTTCTTTGCAATCGCTGTGTACCCACCCTACCATAAACCTTGGTTGCAAAAAGAGGAACCAAAGGCAAAGAGGAAGGACAATAGAAAGAGTCAGATTAGAAATAAGAAGTAGAAACTGGATTTCAGTCTTCTAATTAGCAGTACGTGTGGAGAGAAATGAATAAAAACACTTTAAATAGAAGACTGTTATGGCTGGGTCATGCCATAGCTTTTGCTCAATGCCAAAATATTAGCTCTAATTAAAATTGATCTACCTTAAAACAGACAAATTTAAAGCCTACAAGGCAGATTTTCATTGTTCCCGCGTATAAACAACAGCTTATCTATGACACAGCCCTCTCTATGACATACCTGCCATTCACTGATCAGGACACACCTATTTTCTCTGTAGACTTTTAGTCATTGGCAGTCTTCATAGCACATATCACTGCCCAGATGGTTTTACTTCTTTCCTTTTCCTTCCACGTGTCCTTCAAACACAAACATTTGCTCAGACTTTGCAAGAGTCACCTTGCAATCTCTCTCCTCTTACCCCAGGGAGACCAACTCATTACAGCACAACAGCTTCTCCTAAATTCTGTCCTTGTCTTACAGCCCTAGGAAGAAACTAAAACAGTCTCCAGCTTTCTCGCTGCCAAGATGTTAGAGTGTCCCCCTGCCACACTCTCCTTAGATTTTCCTTTTTCCCTTTCCCCAGCTGTACATGTCACATTCCTCCTTATAACCTTCCTTTCAGGACAAGCTCTTCAGGACTTTCGGCTCCCAGGTCTCTCAAGCTTTCGCAAAGCCTGAATCGAGCCCTTAGGACACAGTTCATCTCAGCAGATGATACATCTGTGGTCTGCAGGAATTGTGGGGGGAGTTGCGGTCATCTGACCTACTCCCCTCTGCTCCCTTGAAAACTATCCATCTCAGACATAGAAATCTATCTGTACTGGGGATGTCTACACTGGAGATTAATCCAGTCCTCAGACCTGCCTGAACAGCCTGCAGCATCTCTAGTATATTTTATGCATTTAAAACTGATTATTTATTTTATGATAATTCCTGTTATTGGATCATATTACAAAAGAGAAGGAAGACAATTTCCCTCATGGGTAGCATTACATGTTGAACTGGTAGTTTCTTGTTGCTTCTGAAAGTACCTGCAGGAGCTTTTTTTTTGTTCTCTGCTAAAACTCTCCATTGCCTGAAGAGCTGGTGTTCTTCTCAGCCAAGAGAAAGCAAACAGTAATGTGGAATACAGAAGTAGTTCATGAACTGGTTTTCTGCCAGTGGAACACGTAAAAATGAGTTGGCAAATGCTGAAAGTGATGTTAAACAATCCCAGCTCCCACTATCGTTATGCTTTCTCCCTTGGAGACATTCATTCTGTGTGTTTTTATTGCTATAAAATGCAACTGGACCACAGCTATAAATCGGCATTTTGGAGATGGAGGGGAAAAAAAAAACAAGAAAAAGAAAAAAAAAAACAGGAGCAAACCACCCAATATTGTTATTTTCAATAGCCACAGACAGCTTTTCTTCTGAAATTGAATAAAATTTCTTCATTTTTCTTATTGGCAGTTGCTCAAGGACTCTCTTGTTATGGGAGCACAAGAAAAAATGTTGTGCATATCATTTGCCCAACTAGTCACCTCTGTTCCCATGGTCCCTGCTTAACTGTGTTAGAAATTGACCTGTGATATGAAAGTTACAGTAAAGTACTGGTGCTGTGTTCATTGAGTTATTGGGCTACAGATACTATTTTGTCTGGATTTTGGTAATTAGAACCAGCTCTCCACCAACGGTAAATACAGCTGCAGATGACACAGTAAGCTGCTATGTCCCAAAGTAAATGAAGCTCATTTTGAAATTCTTTCTTTGAATTCAGATGCGTTCCTTCTCTGGATTTCCATGTGCTCATTTTATCCTCTGTCTTTTCTCTAGGTTGCATGTGAGTACTCACAGAGATGGGTACTGTAGCAGCCGCGGTCACGACCTGTGGGATTTGCCTGACCTGCACGTGTGTAAAGATGGTGACTGTGGGGTTCTCAGGGTTCTGCAATACAAAAGGACACAGAGATCAGGGTTTCTAGAATGTCTTTTTTACAAATTACTGTAAAACTATTATTAGTAAAAACTAAATCTTAATCTAAAATCTAAATCTAAATCTAAATCTAAATCTAAATCTAAATCTAAATCTAAATATAAATATATTGATACTACAAGGCACTACAAAATTACTACTATGAAAGCAATTATATATCTATATTACAAGAGTGAGGCAAATACATGCATATTAAAAGTTATTGCAGAACTCCAACTAGGCCCTTCCTGATCTCTGTCTTTCAGAGCTTTGTAAATATACCCTTTTTGCTAATACACAAATTAATTAACTTGCTAATATAAAAATTTGTCATGTGCCTGGTTTAAACAAGTTGTTGTCTGATGGGAGGAAATTATGTGTAATGTATGTCTTCTGGTAATGCTTTTAGGACAAAATTAATGTAATAGATAAATAGTATTTGGTGAAAAAAAAAGGCAAGTGCTGAAGATTATTCAGTTGAGCAAAGAGGTAAGGGAAATGGGAACCATTTGGGGCTGTCTTAGACTTTCCTAAGGTTTCCTAAGAAGTTCTGGCTTTGATTTTGCTGATGTAGGGGTTTTTTTTGGAAAGCACAGCCCCTAAGAAACATTCTGAGCCAGAAGAAGTCTGTGTTGTTAATGCCAAGCTTTTATTTCAATGAGCTTCTTACTCATTCTTACTCAGAGGCTTCTTACCTCTTTACAGTAAAACAGACTATATACAAAATCTGTGGGTTTATTTCTATGCACTGCCATTCAAGGTAGTAAAACAACTAATGTTAATGTTGATGGACTTACAGGGTTAAGGTTAAACTTAAGAATATATCTTATACTAAACTATTTTCCTCTTCTCTTCGTGATATGTCAAGTCAGTTCATGCTCCAAGTACCAGGTTCCTATATTGTACAAGTTTTAGAAAAAAAAAGAAACCATATATCCCGTATGCATCCTGAGTTCAAATAATTCATAGTGACAACTATGAAGGTGAAAATCCTTCAAATAATTTGATTGTCTCCACCGCAGCTAAAGTGTTTTCTTCCTGAGATGTCAGGCACAATAGCAGGTGATAGTGTAAGAAGGCTGTTGCTGTCCTTTCTGCCTCTCAGCATCCTACCAGAGGAAACAGCTTCTTCTGAAAACACTCAGACCTTTCTGCTGCAAAGTGTAGAGCTTAAGTCAATGCTGTAGAAAGTAACAGTTAGAGATTCAAGTGCTGGAATCCCTTTAATTATGCAGCTTTCTGATTCTAGTGCCCCTTGCCTTTTTAAAGAGCTTTACCTTGATATGTATTATTTATTATAATCTTTTTAGTAATATTGCATCCCATTATGCAAAGCAGTGGGCAAACAGCTTTGATGTACAACTATGCCCAAAAGTGCATGGAATACATGTAAAATTAAAGGATGTCACCAATAAATTTTTATATAGGAGGACAAAGATGGCAGTAACAGTAAATGAGGATTCTCTCTGTGGTCTTCCAAAGGGAGACAGTGCAGTTTGTTCCAAGCCCCCTGTTCTGAGATAAATCTGTTTATGTTTTGAAAATTTTAATTCCATACAAAGTATTGCTGTCCCAGCCTTTGTCTTAGACCTTTGAAGCTTGTCAGAATAGCCAGACTTGTATAAAGAAGAAGAAAATTTGAGCAAGACCTGTGTGGATTGGAGCTAAGCAGACACAGCCTTTTGAAAAAGATGGTATAATGGTGCTGAGTGAATGGCAAGAAGAGAATTTGTATCAGCAAGGAGAAAGGGGTGGAAGAAAGAAGGGTGGACCAGATTTCTGGGGGTGTATCAAGAAGAGAGAGTAAGAGAAGTGAAGTAACACATCATTATGAAGTACAGCAAGGCTGTGCTTGCAAATAGAGAAAAGTTTCCTCATGGTCCCCTGCAAAAGAGCAACTAAGAGTTTTAAGAATAACTTTGTGACAAATGTTTGAACTGGAATCCTAATTCAAATCTGTCATTCAAGTGTCATCAGGCTGCTGTGGCAGGGGGGTGGAGCGGTGCAAACAGCAGCCGTAGCTTTGACTCAGAGGTTAACCACTTGTTTACATGCAAGCGGAGCTGGAGAGTGGGAAACGTGTCACTGAGCTTTGTTACTCATTCTATCTTTTGTTCACTTCAACTGGGCTCTCTGGATTTGGGGGGCAGTGTGTTATTATTTGTCCACATGAAGTATCAAAAAACTGTTAAATACTCAGGGGGACTGAGCGGCTGCAAATATTGTTTGAGGGGGCCTGACCTTATTTACAGGATCCAAAGCAGCTTAAAGGAGATTGTCACTGGTGTGGATTTGCTTGTAGGTTTTTGGTCTTTCCTTTTGCAAAGAAAGCTTGCAACAGGATGTAACCTCATAACCTCCAGTCAACTAGTTGCTTTCTTTCATTCAACAATAATCGCTATCTTTTACTGCTATTATGAAATTAACTTTTGCTGATTTAAGTCTTTTTGCAAGACTCAGTGATGGATTCAGAGCCACCTCATTCACCATTGCTCGCTGTAGCCTTGATGTTTCTCCAGGTCAAAGCAACCACACTGAGATGTGAAAGCCTGTGAGACTGAGCAGTATGACCTGTTTAAGAGAATGATGGAAGAGAATGCACAAGCCACTTCAAAGCTTTCTCCTTTGAGACATCCCTAAAACTGGTGCTAAATCACTATCTGAGAGAGTGTTATCTTAAACGAAGCACAAAATCTGAATTAGGGACTACCATTTAATTGGTATCGCACTGGTAGTTTAAGCTGATATAGTGTAAGCTATTAAACTGGTAATATAAACCTCTTATGAGTGCTAAGCACGGAGTTTGAAAGGGAATGAATGAAAACACACAAAGCAGCTGTGTTTTTTTAATGCTTGTTTGGAATGCGTGAAAAAGTTCAACTTACTATAACAACTGGTTCCCCCAAACACATCCCCTCTGGCCCCTCTGGGTCTCTGGCCACTCTTTGGAGAGCTGGGAAGATGATACCATTGGAGGAAACATCTCTTCCATCCCTGGAGCAAATGGGAAAAGCAGTTCTGAACTCTGAACTCTCTGTCTCCTTTATGCCAACAAGTGATAAGCAAGCTTCACGTCCTCCTGATTTCAGTTTCTTGCTCTTCAGCAGAAGCCTGAAGGAGGGAAGAGAAGCCAGACCACAGGACATGCCAAAGGTGGAAATTCACATTACATGCAGGCAAGCTGGAAACAATGATTTTTGTTCACATTATTCAACAGTAAGTGCTCTCTTTATTTCCCCGCCCTTCATTTGTGCAGTGTTTGTGCTGTGTTGCTCAGTAGCATTGCAGAGAATGGACTATGAATGATGACATACTTAGGAGAAGGAGCAAATAAGGCAAAGGATATAAAAGACTGCAAGGGAAAGAGGAAAGCTAAAGGAAAGAAGCCAAATGTGTACTTTAGATAAGCTATCTCCAACATAGATGTCATTGTAGAACAGACCTTGTCTCTATTTCTACAAAGTTACGTGCACAGGTCCAACAAGTTACAAAACTGATATTTTCCTTCGTTGTTCCACTTATCAGAAACTCCTCAAAGCTTGTTTTGCTTTCTTCAAGAGCAACTTTTTAAGGACATGTTTCAGTTTACTGAAAACATTACAAGTCTGACAGATATTTTTATGCCGTCTGGGTGAGGTTGTTTACCAGTGCACAAGCACAACTGGCAGGGAGGGGAAGAAGCGTGGTTAGCAAGCTCTGCCCCACTCAGAGGATGTCTCCTGCCCCTCCAGGGGATTCTGTGCCTGGTAGGCTCCTCCTCTGAACTTTCTTGTGACCTTTGCTGTGCATCCCAGCCATTAACCTCAGAGATCCGGTCGTTAGGAAAGCTGGACTAGAGAAGAGGAAAGAAAAAGCGTAAGCACGGCAGAGTGGTCTAGTGGTGTTGATAGACTGCTCTGAAGGAGCTGCAATTTAAGGCAGCTTTCAGAGCCACCCTAATATGTGAGAGAAGCTAGCCTGTGGCCCCAGATGCCTTGAACAGAGCATTTGCACCTTCCTTACACTGGTATCTACAGCAGTTAGGACGTGGAATTTTCTAGGTTCTCAGGAAAAGGATGGCATCAATGACTTCTGAAGAAGATTTTGCAATAACGTAGTACTTCCTCTCTCATGGCACAGAATCTCAGTTCCCAGAGCATGGACAGAAATTAGATAAAACATCCTAAAAGAAAATTATTCAAAGGCCTTAGCTGGTAACTTGTAGCAAATATGAGCATGTGTGATATTAAATATGCAATGATTTTTAAGTTGGCCAAATTCACATAGTGCTTCACAGAAATGCAAGCTACATGTCCCTGACAAGGACTATGTTCCCGTTCCTGGGTTTAAAGCATGTAGCCACAGTGTTTTTCTTCTTTAACCTCATTTTAGAAATTTCTGAATTGATTTGGGTGACTTTCCTTTTTAAAAACAAACTTAGATGACTATGGAGCATAGAATATCTCTGTCCAAGTGATAATTTTAACAATATTAAAAAGAGGTGACTCAGAAACTTACGGAGTTTCTATCAACATCATCCATGATACTACCAATTAATTATTGTTGCTATTGTAAATCCCCTTCTGAAGTCTAATGCCGGTCAGTTATAACACCTTAAAATAAAACTGACCAAAACACACTCTGTTTACAAATCAGTTGCATGTGAAAGATTGATGGGTTTTTATGTATATTTTCATTGCAATAACTCCTTGAAAAAGGGTCTTTGAAAGACATTCTTAGGAAAGCCTGCACTGAAGTAAGCTAGACAGCAATTCTGTTGCCTGAAAACCATTTCTTTCATCCTGGTAATGCAAGTATTTGAAGGAGCCTCCTGCAGTGCTTTTGGGAACCTATACTTTTTGCAATGTTGAAGTGATCATTAGTTTTGCTCAGTAATCATGTTTTTTAAAGGAAATTGAGTAGATTAAAACCACCATTTTATTGATTATAAATATTTTTTTGAAAACCTAGGAAAAAAAGCAGACTATGGGGAAAACAGCTCCTCACTGTAAACTTAAGAGTAATTTTGCATGGACGTCATTAGAAGACTCTTTGAATTTCTCATTCAAGAGGTTTTCAACCACAAGTGGAGTTACACAAAGGCAATAATGTCTACTACATGAAATACAGGGCATGGTAGCAATCAGTGCAGCACTACAGCAGCTTAGTGTGCGACTGGAACATTGCTCAAAAGGTAGCAGCACACTCTGCTTATACTTCCGTGGTTTGCCAGGCTTCCTGCCTCTCCCTGTAACACTCAATAAAGGAAAAACTGTGATAGTCACAAAGAATAAAAGTAGCACCAGCACTTGTAGATGTTGCAAGTTTTGTTTATTATTGAAGAGGTGATTTAATTTTATCTTTTGTTGTTGTTGTTCCATATTTTCAGATATTTGATTGTATTTGACAGTCTGGGTCACACAGGATGCTAATTCTCTGGTTGTCTACAATAGATAGGTTAGTTCAAGTTAGCTCAAGTCTGGGTCTACATATGCAATACGAATGTGACCCACGTGAGAACTGGCATCTGGGACCCATGGGAAGATGCTCTTTTTCATTCCTAACATCATATTTCTCAAGCATCTCCCACTCTGAAGAGATGGAAACCACTTGTAGTCCCTGAGTTTCATCCATATCACCTTTGCTTGGCCTTTCTTAGTTTTTACTGTTTAGTTTATAATAAGTCTCTTGGTGCTAAGACACCTGAAATATGTAAGTTCTACTGGCAGATTTACAATGTGGCCTTCTTTTCTTTGTCAGTTATCACCAACTATAAAGAGCAAAAATCGCGTTCAACACAGTCTTGTCCTGACTGAATTTATAGCATGAACTCGCTGTGTTAAAAGAACTTGACTGCAAAGTCAGGGATGGAAAAAAATTTTGAGCACCAAAAAGAAATCCATGTAGAAACAAATATTTTCTGAACTGGTCTTGACTAGAAGATAGGAAATAAGGCATGGAGTTGCTCACTGAATTACCAGGGAGAAAACAATGTCCTGACTACATGATCATTAAAAGAGAGCACCTTCTTTCTTGCCAGTAGAGCCAATGACTTCCTAGAAGGTACAATAGTATGTCACTAAACAATTGTAACACATGTAAAATGAAAGAAATGTTAAGACTGCCTAAGCAACCTTAAGCAACAAATAGTTTTGAGTTGTTAATTTTGCGAACTTGGTGATGCTAATCTTGATAATAATCTGAGAATGAAAAAAATGCCCAGCTAGACCATACCAAAATGTCCTATCTGGCCGAGAACTCTCTCTCCAGCAATGGCCATGGGAGATGCTATTAAGGGACATCATGCAAATCTGGTCACTAGCTACAGCCCGTTCCTCTCAGATAACCTTGCATCCAGGATTGCTGGGAGCTGTTGGCAGTTGCTCTCCCCTGTCTTACCCATCTCCTCCCTTCCTCCTGCCTTGCATTTGGAAAAAGTGCATGGATGTTGCCCCTCTTCTGGGATCACCCCACTCCCAGTACTATGGTATTTGTGCCTGCCCATGGGTGGGGTGCTACCACTGCTGCCTGCCTTCCTCTGCTGGGCTTCATGGCACCTGTGGGTTTCTCCATTGATGCAGGAAGGATGCCTGGCAAAAGAATGCCCCAGATACACCATTGCCAGTGACCCTTCACACCCAGGCATCCCTTCACTCTGTGGCACTATCAGGGTAACAGGATCAACATCAGCAGGCCAACTCATCTGAAGCTGCCTGTGGTGAGAAAACAAGATCCTTGGAAAGGAAGCTACAAGGGATACCCTAAAGTGAGAGCAAGCTGCTCACAAGGGCAGACTGCTCCATCCCTTGACCTTCCCTCCTCAAGTCTTGCCACGCAGGACCTCCTCATGAGACGACTGGCCAAAACTCTGAGAGACAGTGCAATCCTGTTTTCAGGGCAAGCATAAAGTACAGGTCCAGACCCTCTCTGGAGATGGAGAGACCTTCTCAACACATCTGAGGAAGCCACTGTGGGATCCTGGCCGTGACCCACAAGAGAGCCCAGCAGGCAGAACCAACCACTGAGGGAATAGTCAGGCAAGGGGCAGTGCTACTGCCGCGTTAGAGGGTACATTCAAGTGTTTCCCCAAGAGCATCTTGATCATTAGTTTGTCTAATTCCTTTTTGAACCTGCTGATACTGTCTGCCTCCACAAATACCTGTACCAAGCATTTCCAGAAGGTCACTACTGACTGTGCAAAGTACTGTCTTTTTTTAAGCCACGTGCTGGTTGCAGTGACGATCCTCTACTCTTAGTGCCCTAAGATTTGGTGAATAAAAGTTCTGCATTCATCTTACTCATTGCCTTCAAAATTTTATAAGCCTCGATATCTTTCTTCTCACACACACACCAGCCACCTTCTCTCTAAGCTTAAAAGTTTCGGCCTTTTGTCTCCCATCACACAAGGTGTGATGAACTGACTGCAAATCCCATTCCCTATTCCCCCTGGGCCACTCGGGGGGGGTGAAGGAGGCGGAAATAATCTGAAATGAAGTTAAGCCTGGGAAGAAAGGAGGGGTAGGGAGAAGATTTTTTTTTGTTCTTTCTCATTATCCTGCTTTTGTTTTATTATTAATATATTGAAATATTTTTCCCCAAGTCGAGTCTGTTTTGTCCATAATGTAACTTGAAGGATCTCTCCCTGTCCTTACCTCAAACCTCAAGCTCTTTGTTACATTATCTCTCTCCCATTCCCTCGGAGGGTGGGGAGAGTGAGTGAGAGACTGCATAGCTTGGTCCTGCGCGGGCCTAAACTATATCAGAAATATTAATGATTCTAGGGTGTTTCAAAGTATTGCTGTAAGGTACACAAGCTGTAACTTTCTGAGAAACCACCAAAGGACACGCCTGAAGAGGAAGTGAAGCATGTGCCTTTGTGGTTAGCTGACCCGATTAGTGATGGAAATTGGCCTGATTCAGTAAGCAGGACATATGCTTTTATAAATCACTGTCTTACATATAGTCTGTATTATAGCCATTTTAAGAACATAACTGTGACTTCTTTGATGTTTGATTGTGCTTTTTACTGAAGATGGCTTGCTGGGGCATTTTTCTTATACATAGTACTAAGCAAGCCAGTGTTTTTGCATAAGTGCTCACTTTACAAAGTCGTTACAAAAAATAACAGACTGTGTTTTCATAAGGTGAAGCGCTTTGTGAAGACTTTTGTTTTACGGATCAGATTAATCGTTCATTTTGAGTAGGTCAGTCTTGAAAAAACAGCTGAGACAACTTCAAATATAAATGCTTTCTCATCTTAATTTTACAAGAGAGCTGTGAAGGATGGCATCACTTAGTCTAAACTCAGGAGGAGAGCAAAAATCCTCTCAAAAAGATTCAAAAGCTCTTTCTTTGTCTACCAGTGAGCGTAAGGTCAATGTTCCATAATTAAAACATAAACTTTGATGGTCATTTTAGTCTAGAATTTTATTCCAGAATTACAGCAAACCACACTTAGACAATACGTTAGGTAATTAAATGAGATCATTTTTTGTACAATATAAAATCCATCTGTTCAACAGGGAGAGATTTTGTCCAGGCTATAAGAGGCATTACTTAAATCATGCAGTAACATTGCCAATACTCAATTAGCTTTGGCTAAACCTTGAAATGTGGGCTTGAAGTGTCTGTCATCATTCCATCCCTTATGCATCCTTTTCCTTCCCCACCTTATCCTTTTCCTTTCACTTTCATGCCTTAGAGTTTATTAACCCACGCATAACTTGTAATTTAGAAATACTTATAAATCTCTTAGAATTTGGAAATTGTCATTTTCATGGTATGAGTGTATCAGATCATAAGTAGCTAAGATTGTTTTGAAGTTTCTTAAGGTGGTGTTGGCTCTGCCTCCTTGCGTTTCTCTCCCTCATTTCCAGGCAACGGGAAAAATATATAACAATCAAGGGATGTGCTGGAGATTCCTGTTTTATCTCCTTCTTTCTTGTGTGGCAGGGAAAAAGAGAAGATGCTGCCAAATCATCTTCCTCTGTTTTCAAATTTTGCATATTTTTAGATTTGAACAATAGCATCCAATTTGAGAACAATTCCCTAGCTGCCTGAAAAATTGCCAGTGTGCCTAAATATTTACCTAATTCTTACAACAAATACCTTACAGGTATTTCTTTAGTCCTCTTACGGCTTCAGAATGGGAAGGTGGCTCAGTACTCCTTATCCCCTCATACTCTATGTCTCTGCCTTGACAAGGGGACCTGGAGGTGTCCCCAAGTTGCCAACTGAGTGGCACTCCCAGGCACATCTTTGCTTCTTAGTGCAGCTGCCTCCATCAGGGCATGCATCAATTCAACCTTCCCTATAACCTGATTCAACCTTCTGATGGAAACAGAGGCTGCCTACACAAAACCAGATCTAATTGGTGAAAATATTTGCACCTCCTAGCAGGTATGTGTATACACACCCGAAGAAGCTGAGCAAAAATCTCTGCTGTGCCCTGAAAGCCCAATACTGGCAAGGTTAACCACACCTAGACTGGCTAATAAGATCATCAGATCCTTTATGAAGGCTACAAAGGATGAACTTAACTGTACACGAGAGACATGCAGATTGCAATTTATGTTGCTCCAGGTGGATGCCAGTGTTATTAATGGTGTGGAGTTTGGGAGCGGATCTACAGTGTAGCACAGAGCACAAATTCTTCGTAGACTCAAAAACTTCTCTGTTTCCCTATTTGGGAGTTACAGCTTTTTCCAACTGAAAGAGCATCATGTTGCAGGCTTCAAAGCTGCATTTCTTATCTTTTGCCATGTTCTTGCCTTGCCCCTTTATCTTTTCTGCCATAAGAAAATACAACTTTCACAACAAAATTGAAAGCTACTCCATAGACCTGCAGCCCTGTGACCGTTCACTCAACTCCTGCTCAGATTTTGGCTAACGCACAGCTCATGCTAATGCCTGCTGTATGCTGGGAGCAGCGCTACTAGGTCAAAGCAAAGGCAACACGCAGCCAAAACATGGTGGCCAGGAAGGACTGAAGGTCATTATGTAGCCACTATCATCCACAGCTTGCTGTCTCCTGCCACCATCATCCTTGCATATCGATTGTCTGGCATTTTCTTCAGAATCCAGTATCTCAGGGAAATTGTATAGACCAAATGTCCAAGCCGAAAGGTACAAATCTGTCAGCTTATCCCCAAAAAGTTTTTGAAGTGGATCCAACAGCAGCTGGAGTGCTCAGGCAGCATCCACAGCTTGAGGGAGGAGGAAGGAGGAGCACTCTCACCACTCTAGCTTGTGCTAGCTGGCACAAGCCCCAGGTGTGCCAGGCAGCATGCAGGTAAAAGAGACAGTCAAGGGACAGCACTTGTGCCTCTGCTATCAACTACTTTCATTCATGAGCATGTATGTAGGCTCCTTATCTCAAAAGGGATTTTTGGACATCATCAGATAATCTTTCAAACAAAAGCTTTTACTTGAAATTCCTCCATATGCAACAAAATGAAAAAGGAAGAGCAATAGGCATGTACTGAATTTTTAAGATGTTTCTGGTTTTCTTTTTGAGGTTTGTTGATGCATGTCCAAAGGATTTTTAGAGGCTAATAAGCCATAGCAGCTGAAGCTATGGTAGTGTCCTTATTGCCATGAGCAGCAATTACACTCTGTGTTGTGCCAGTAGACAAAGTAACCAACAGAAAAATGCAGTTGGCAACACAATTCTAAATAATAACCTCTGTGTGTTTCTTGCAGGCTAATAACGAACCAGGAGTCAGGTCACGCTGCAGTCTGTTTAAAAATGGAGTGGGAAGGGAGTAATTTGTTTTAATATGAAAAATATCAGGAAGTGATAAAACTCCTGACGTCCTTCTCATTCCCTGCCAAGAGCTTTGTACATCTTAAATAAGCATACACAAAGCATGAGAAAGACTTACTTGTTTGTACTCCTTCAACGGGAGGTATTTGGAAAAAAATCATTATCAATTCAGTTCCGAGCAATAAGCCAAATACTTTTGCTGTGCACATAACATAATCTAATTCCCAAGTAGGCTGATTTCTTCCTCATGAAAATTTGGGGGGGGGGGGGGGGGAACCAAACCAAAACCAAAGCAAAACCAATTAATCCCTTTCCCAAAGAGATGGAAGAATTCTCATCATTCCTAGTTTGCTTCCACAGCCAGAGATTACACTAGTCTGATATTTTAATAGATTTGAATGAGATGCCATGTATGAAGCTGCTTCTACAAGATGAAAACTTTAGTATGGCATGCAAATACAGCAGAAACAAGAAGTTCAAATCTGTCACAGAGGCAAACAAGATACTGTATCTTGACTGTCCTTGATTTCCCCAGTTAGTTGCTGAAACACCTATCTGAAGCGAGTCACTGAATTGACTTCAGTTACTGCTATCAGCAAAATATCTGTTCCACCTCAACAGAGGAATAGTCAGGAAATGAAAGTCAGAAATAATTCATAATTTATAGTCATCTTTTTTTTACTTCACTGTTTAAAGCATTTACTGGGGTAATAATGAAATCCTGTACATTAACCATGTGAATTGTGGGATTATATTGTGTGATGGTATCATCTCATCTGAAATAACATCTGCTTTTAATTGCATCCCTCTACATAGCTATGAATTTTAAGTTGTCTTCTTTTTAAATTTATTTCTACATTTTGAAAAGAAACTTCTATTAATGCAGAGTTAATACAAATTGCAATATAAATGAACAGATTATAAATTATTATATGAATTTTTGCATATACAGGACAAACTCATAAACCATTCACTTATTATTTTTCTTGTGGAGTCTAACAGTTTGAAGACTTCAGTGCAATATGTGATTTATGTGATTTATGTGATACTGCATACTTGAAATCTGACTTCAGTTCCAGTTCATTGGTTGCAGTGTACTACTGTGAAGGTTTGTTGAGTATTCATCTAAAAACATCTTTATCTTAATTTTACAAAGGAAAATAATATGGATGTCACACAAGAATATTTAAAGTTAAATTGCTGGTATTCCCAAGAGGAAATGTCAGGTGTGACCAGTGCTCAAGCCTCCCAGAACACAGAGTGTATGGTTTCCATCTGTCTTTGTTTTAAAATCAGACAAAAAGGATGGCTTGAGACCTTTCTTGGCTAGAAAAGTCCTTTTGGAAAGGGTTCAGGCATCTCCAAGTACACCCTCCCCGCCCCCTTCCCCATAATAATATGCAATATTTCTACACAGCCTGAGCTCAGGCTGAGTTCGAAGTGCTTATAAGATGCAAGAACAACGTCAGCATCTCCTCTGAGTTTGGTGCATTCCCAAAATCCCTCATCCAGGCACAGTGTAAACTCAGCTACCTACTGCAGTGGCCAAACTCCCCTGCGTTAAGCACAGTAGTTCTGTGTAAGTCTTTACAGGCTGAGCCAGAAATGTCATTTTCCCAAGAACAAAATTATTCTAGCATCTTTCAAAGACTCTGAATTCCAGTCTGTCAATTTATTCTAACATTGCAAAGTAAACTATCTCTCTCTAATTAGATGTATTTTTAACAAAAGCTTATAAAACAGAGACTATATCTTATGAACAGAAACTATAGCAATAATATAGATTTAAATATATCGTCTACATATTGAACCATATATTTAAATACAGCCTAAGAAAGATTTACAGGGGAAAAACAAATTAGATCATTTTAAGCACTTATTTTTTAAATCTGCCTCATTTATTCCATTTCCTGTGACACTGTGTTTCAAGCTTATTTAGATGTTTCCTTGCTAAAGGTTAAAAAATAACTCAAGGTGATGACTAGACTCCTTTGACTACACAGGAGAGAAAGAGAGGCTCTGAAAGGGCAGGGGCAGGCAGGCAGCCTTCTGGCTTTCAGAAGAAAACAGTAATCTCAAGAAGTGGAAGTACAGAGCACACAGTCACTTCAGGACTTGCAGGACTTGCATCTCCACCCCCACGCCTGTGAATCCAGGTGAAATGAAGAACTCACAAAACTCCAAAACAAAACCCTATTGAAAATTAGCAGGGAATTCCATGGGATGCTTCACTTTCCATTTTGCAGCACTCCGTCTCATTTATTTTCTTTCGTATCTTAAGTAGATTTAGTACTTCATTGGATCTCTTCTGACTTAATCTAAAGATTCAGAGTTTTCCTCCTGAAAGCACTGGGGTTTCATTCAGCAAAAAGAAGCCCTTGGCACTCCACCATGACCAAGGATTCCCTAGATCCTGCTACTCACGGGTTTTGCTCACAAAAGCCACCCCTGAAGGAGAGGGTGGAGGATAATTGTTTTTATGCTATGTTCAACTTCTTTCCCTTTTTAAGTTGAACAAGTTTTTCTGTCCTCCCAGTTGAAAACTCATGGTTTTAGTCTCTCCCTCCCCCAGACTTTGTTCAGGATGCAAATTTGGAGTTTCCTGTTGAACAGCATGTGCTTGAAGTGCTCTGATTATTCATCCTTGGAGCTCTTCCACCCTCTTTCACAATCCTGATTCTGCAGTGTATGAACTGCACAGAAAAATACATTCAGAGCCCACATGGTGGGAGCACTGGCTACCTAGGAGTCCTTAAGGGCTCTCTTTCATTCTGCCTACAGTTCCGGCAGGATATATACACTTGAAAGAGCATCATAGCATCCCTCCCACATTCTGTTAACACCCTGTGTCCTCAAATCTGCGTCTGCTGAGTGTCCCTGTGGTCAGAACGTCGCTGACCCCTGCCAGCTGTCCACTCCAAGCCTGGAAGCCCTGCTGAATGGCAGGCTTTGGGACTGAACCTTGTCCCTTTTTGTAGCGATTGTATTTTACTCATTTTTGGCAGAGCTTGAGCACAGGAAGACTACTTTCTGCCATCCCACAATTCTGTGTCCTAGATTATGTCTCTGAAGAAGAAGATGACGACAGAGGCAGACTCTTAAAAGAGCTCTGCAGGAAAATGTAGCAAACATTGCAGTCATTCTTTCAACTGTATGGTCATATGCCACACAGTGTGCAGAAACTGTCACACAAGCAGTAAGGCATAAAATATGTGCGAATAGCTCATGGAGCTCAAACTGTTAAGAAGCAACCACAAAATCTATGCAGGTAACAAGGTGGAGATATCTGTCTGGAAAGGTCAGCTGTCAACCTTAGGAATGTTTGATGTCTACAGGCCACTGTACAGATTTTCTTAGACAGATAAACCTGGTAACACTTCTCTAATGTATTGCCCTGCCAGCTCTATAAAAACAGAAGATAGTAAGTCTGGTCAATGCTGCTGTCTGGAGCCATCGGTTCCTGCAATAGATACCCTCTCCATCACTTGCAGGCAGTGCCTATAGCTCTTAGGATGCCAAATCCTACTGGGTTAAGGCAGACTGTTTGTTCTGCCTTTTCTTTGTCTGAAGCCAATTCCTGGTGACTCTGACAAGAGTTTCAGTGCTGTGGACATTCCAGTTTTCTGCTTTCAACTAAATGCTACTAGATGACAACCTGTGCTTTTGTGCCTGCTGTTTTGCAACACAGCATTGTCGGGCAGTCTCGTTTCACATGCTTGCAAAAGATGCTTTACGGTTTTGATGCAATTTTCTGTGAGCCCACTGGATCAAAATAGCGATCAGTAGTAATGACAGGTCTAAAGCTCTGCTTTGCTGCAAACTGTTCAAACACAACAACCATCGAACTTGAGCTCATTGTTAAGCAGTTATACAGCAGATATGCAACATATAGTTAAATCAAATCTGGAATGCACAACCATATTTAATCTATAGTTCAAGAATAACTCTAATAAACTATCTAATAAAACTCACTGAAAGAGGATTTGGAGCTGTGAGTAAGAACAGTCTCCTACGCAAAGCAGTCTGTGGTCAGGAAATAAGACTTTATTTGCAAAACACGAACAAACAGAAGTGCATCAAAGATATCTGAGTCCATCATCAATCTCTCCTCCATATAGAGACAACCCACAGGATGCTGAATTTTGGTTAACCAAGTAGGTCAAAAAAGCATCACAAGTGAGAGATTGTACAGGTTATTTTTGGAGTTTCAATAGATATAGTGATCTTGAGTTCGCCCAAACTGGAATGGAAAATGGAACTGGAAACCCTATGTGGTGCCTCAAATACCACCATCATTCTGTGCTGTGTATTCCCATGGGGATGGCAGCATTTCTTGCTGCACATAGCTTTTCTAATGTATACTTTTATAAGGTAAAGATGTTACAGTAATGGGACCACATAAGCCACAGAAAGAAAACAAAAAAAAAAGGTTTGTTGGAACAGAAGCTCTTTTGCGGAAAGTAGCAACTGAAAGCACATTACAGCCCTAAGCATTTAAAGTTTCCTTAGCAATATACACTGATTCTTGTGGAGAAGACCACAATTTGTGAAAATGATTTTAAACTTCCAAATACCTTTATCTGCCCCTTGCCTCCCATTATTGTTTTACATTAGTTTTTTGAAGACCCTATAGCTTCTTGCATCTAGTCCTGAGGTTTCAGCACCCAGGAGCTCAGTAGGTCCTTGTAGTCCAGCTGCAGGCCTCAGCTGTGCTTTGAACCCATATCAGGGAGACACCTCAGTACATGGTAAGGACCCCCCAGCCCTTATAGAATCATAGAATGGTTAGGGTTGGAAGGGACCTTCAAAAGTTGTGCAGTTGAATGCCCCTGCAAGAAGCAGGGACATCCCCAACTAGATCAGGTTGCTCAGAGCCTCATCCAATTTGTCCTTGAATGTTTCCAGGGATGGGGGATCAACCACCTCTCTAGGCAACCTGCTCCAGTGTTCTACAACTCGTGTTGTAAAATATTTTTTCCTAATACCCAATCTAAATCTACCTCCCTCTATTTTAAAACCGTTACTCCTAGTCCTGTCACAGCAGGCGCTACTGAAGAGTCTCTCCCCATCTCTCTTGTAGGTCCCCCTGAGGTACTGGAAGATCGCTATCAGGTATCCCCAGAGCCTCCTCTTCTCCAGGCTGAACAACCCCAACTCTCTCAGCCTGTCCTCATAGGAGACATGCTCCAGCCCTCTGATCATCTTTGTGGCCCTCCTCTGGACCTTTTCCAACTGGTCCATGTCCTTCTTATGTTGGGGGCTCCAGAACTGGACACAGTACTCCAGGTGGGGTCTCACCAGGGCAGAGTAGAGGGGCAGAATCACCTCCCTCGACCTGCTGGCCACGCTCCTCTTGATGCAGCCCAGGATGCGGTTGGCCTTCTGGGCCGCAAGGGCGCATTGCCGGCTCATGTTGAGCCTCTCGTCCACCAGCACTCCCAAGTCCTTCTCGTCAGGGCTGCTCTTGATCCATTCTCTGCCCAGCCCATATCTGTGCCTGGAATTGCCATGACCCAGGTGCGGGACCTTGTGCTTGGCCTGGTTGAACTTCATGAGGTTTGCATGGGCCCACCTCTCCAGCCTGTCCAGGTCCCTCTGGATGGCATCCCTCCCTTCCAGCATGTCGACAGCACCACACAGCTTGGTGTCGTTGATGAACTTGCTGAGGGTGCACTCTATTCCACTGTCCATGTCACCAACAAAGATGTTGAACAGGGCCGGGCCCAACATGGACCCCTAAGGGACACCACTCATGACCGGTCTCCACTTGGACATCGAGCCATTGACCACCACTCTCTGAGTGCGGCCATCCAGCCAACTCCTTACCCACCGAGTGGTCCATCCATCAAACCCATGTCTCTCCAGTTTAGAGAGAAGGATGTAGTGTGGGACAGTGTCAAATGCCTTGCACAAGTCCAGGTAGATACTGTCCATTGCTCATCCCTTTGTTTTCTATGGAAAATAAACTTCACTTGGAGGGCTACAGTGATACTCTTCCTTTACTCAGATTCACAATATGAATACCTAGAAATCTAGAACTAAAGGGAGTAACACAACTCATACCTCCTTTGAGTCTGGAGAGAGGCTGAAGAGTTTAGTTAGCTAAGAGTTCAGGTAGCTGGCCAAATTGTGGCCATTATACTACATGAAGTAGTTCACACTTTCACCCTTACCATGGATAACTTAATGGGGACTGAGAACCAGATAACAAAGTTTTAATTGCTTGTGAATTTGAACTCGTATCATGGTATTGTTCTGTGCGTTTTAATGACACAGCTGCAAGGTTATGCTACAATCGCAATTTAAACATAGTATAGAATCATAGAATCATAGAATGGTTAAGGTTGGAAGGGACCTTCAAAGGTTGTGCAGTTGAACCTCCCTGCAAGAAGCAGGGCCATCCCCGACTAGATCAGGTTGCTCAGAGCCTCATGAGCCTCATCCAATCTGGCCTTGAATATTTCCAGGGATGGAGCATCCACCACCTCTCTGGACAACCTGTTCCAGTGTTCCACCACCCTCAGTGTAAAATATTTTTTCCTAATATCCAGTCTGAATCTACCTTCCTCTATTTTAAAACCGTTACCCCTAGTCCTGTCACAACAGGAGCTACTGAAGAGTCTCTCCCCATCTCTCTTGTAGGCCCCCTTGAGGTACTGGAAGACCTCTGTCAGGTATCCCCAGAGCCTCCTCTTCTCCAGGCTGAACAGCTCCAGCTCTCACAGTTGTAATGTGTTTGTGGTTAAAGGAGACTAAATCTGAGCTGTCAGAAGGTAAGCTATGTGAATTCAAGCAGACATGCAGCTGTGGGCTATCCAGTGCACAACTTGGGGTTTAAAATGGTGCAGTTAACATTAAGTCTTTCCCATTACATCCTTTGTGCAAGATCTGTGGGGCAACCTGTCTAATTTCTATGAAAGACCATGGCTCTCTTGCATCATTTGCTCCCTAGGGTGCTGCTTCTAATTTTAGAAAGAAGAGTTAACTCACGTCTTGTTTGGGTTTCACTGTGCAGATGTACAAAAACTGCATTAACGTCTTCCAGGTGTATGTTTGGAGTGATAATCCTAGCAAAGGACTTGGTCAGCAGCTGTGATTACTTGGAGGTGACAGTGTAACCCCAGCAGATGTCACAGATGTATCTGGTATCATTTTCACTGTTTGTGAATTTCCCAGGTATTCATACTTCAGTGTGGCAGACTATCTTCAGTCTGCCTTTCCCCATTCACAAGTCATGCACATTCATTTAAGCCAATTAGCTGTATGTGCCTGTTATGATGCCTTCAATGATGAGAAATCACTGCAGAATATAAATTCAATTGTATGTAGAATCATAGAATAAGAGAATAGTTTGAATTGGAAGGGATCTTTAAAGGTCATCTAGTCCAACCCCCCTGCAAGAAACAGGGACATCTCCAACTAGATCAGGTTGCTCAGGGCCCCGTCCAACCTGGCCTTGAATGGAGAGATGGGGCATCTACTACCTCTCTGGGCAACCTGTTCCAGTGTTTCACCATCTTCATTATAAAAAATTCCTTCTTTATATCTAGGCTGAATCTACCCTTTCTTACTTTAAAACCATTACCCCTTGTCCTATGGCAACAGATCCTGCTAAAAAGTTTTTCTCCATTTTCCTAATAAGCCCCCTTTAAGTACTTAAAGGTTGTGATAAAGTCTCCTTCTCTTCTCCAGGCTAAAGAACCCCAACTCTCTCAGACTTTCCTCTGAACCCGTTCCAACAGTCCATGTCTTTCTCCTTTACTGAGGGCTCCAAAGCTGGACACAGTACTCCAGGCTGGGTCTCATGAGACCCAGGTAGAGGGGGAGAATCACCTCCCTTGACCTGCTGACCACACTTCTTTTGATGCAGCCCAGGATATGGTTTGTCTTCTGGGCTATGAGTGCAAATTGTTGGCTCGTGTTGAGCTTTCCATCCACCAGTACCCCCAAGTCCTTCTTCTCAGGGCTGCTCTCAATCCATTCTCTGCTCAGCCTATAGTTGTGCTTGAGATTGCCCTGACCCACATGCAAGATGCACTGGGCCTTGTTGAACTTCATGAGGTTCACCTGGGCTCATCTCTCCAGCCTCTCAAGGTCCCTCTAAATGGTATCTCATCCCTCAGTTGTGTCGACCACACCACACAGCTTGGTGTCATCAGCAAGTTTGCTGACGGTGCACTCTATCCCACTGTCCATGTTGCCAACAAAGATGTTAAACAGCTCTGGTCCCAATGCAGACCCCTGAGGAATGCGACTTGTCACCAGTCTCCACTCAGACATTGAGCCATTGACTGCAAATCTTTGAATGCGACCACCCAGCCAATTCCTTATCCACCGAGTGGTCCGTCTGTCAAATCCATATCTTTTCAGTTCAGAGACAAGGGTGTCGTGTGGGACAGTGTCAAGTGCTTTGCACATGTCCAGATATATGACATCAATTGCTCTTCCCTTATCCACCAAACCTGTAACTCCATTGTAGAAGGCCACCAAATTTGTCACGCATGATTTGCCCGTAGTGAAGTGTTGTGGTTTAGCCCTAGTCACCACAGAGTTGCTCACTCTCCCTTCCCAGTGGGATGGGGGAGAGAATTGGGAAGAAAGGAAAACTTGTGGGTTGAGGTTAAGACAGTTTATTAGAAGAACAAAGGAAAATGACAATAATAACAAAATACAAGGATACTAAAATATACAAAGTGAATGATGCACAATTTCTCACCAGCCAATGTCCCAGTGACCAATACAGCCCATCCCAAGTCGTGATCACAAATAACAAAACCAAGCAGCAAGCAAAGGAGTAAGTGAGAGAGATGCCCCTCCCACTAACTCCCACTTATATACTGAGCCTGAAATTTATGGCATGGAATACTCTCTTTGGCCAGTTTGAGTCAATTATTCTGGCTGTATTCCTCCCAGCTTACTGCACCTGCACATTAGTGAGACCTGGAAAGCCAGACAGTGTCCTTGGTCTCATTAGCAACAACTCATAACATCAGTGTGTTTATCAACATTCTTCACATTCAGAATCCAAAACACGTTAGTTACTGAGAGGCAAATTAACTCTATCCCAGCTGAAATCAGGACATGAAGCCATGTTGGCTGTTACAAACCACCTCCTTATTTTCCATGTATGTTAGCATAGTTTCCAGGAGGATCTGCTCCATGATCTTGCTGGATACAGAGGTGAGACTGACCGACCTGTAGTTCCCCAGGTCTTCCTTTTTTCACTTGTGAAAAATGGGGGTTATGTTTCCACTTTGCCAATCAGTGGGAGCTTCACAGGACCACTGCAAATATCTGTATGTATACCATATACTGTAAATATCTATATTTACAGCTCACAGATGTCCTCTCAAGTCTGTGATGCAGAGGAGAACTCTACTATCTTCCAATAGCTCTGATTTAGCTCCTGACCAGGAGTCAGACAACATCATAAAAGCTTGTCTGCTTAGAAACACTCATAAAAATGTCAAATATTTGATTAATGTTACCCAATGCAAAGATCATTTTATTACTCAGAATAGGATCTATATCTTCACTTCATTGTTTCTTTCTTGCGTGACAGGTCTAACTTCTAGTGAAGAATGCAGTCCAGATATTTAAGCACGTAAACAGCATGCTATCTCACTTTTGTGAGAAAAACTATTGCCATGTTTGGGGAAGAGCCAAAGCAGAAGAGAAAGCACTGTCCAGATGATAATCCTTTCATTATGCTGCATCATTTACTGCTTGTGTCCTTTAGGAAGTCCAAACAGTGAGCCAACAGTGTCTCTAAGGAGTCCTAGAAGATGACAGAACATAAGAATTTGTTGTGTTATGATAACCAGGAAGCAGCATATTAAGTTGTTTTAACCTCATCCAGCAAGAGTCTGTTTTAGGCACAGACTCGTGACATTAATATTTAATGTAGATTTGAACTCTTCTCACACCTCCTCTCCACTGCGCTGCCTTCCCACTTTCCTTGATGTTGACATGCACAGATAGGGCATTTTCTGATCTCATACTGATTCTCTACCTGTTTCTAGTGAAGTTAATCCTAATTTTTTCTAGCAGTCACTGATTAAATCATTGGCCTGCATTTCTTCTGCATAGTAGCTTATGAGTTCACAAAATAGAAGCATTTAAAAATTATTACTTACTAGAGCCAGTGTGGGAGAAGAGCAGATATATAAGGCCAAATCAAGAGGCCACAGAACCTGTGAGATAATCTCTTGTCTCTGACTATGGCCAGCTGCAGGTACTTGTAAAATCATTAGCTGAACAAGGCTAATGAGAGTTTGTCTGTATTTGTTATACTCTCCTGTTTTCCAGTAAATAGCCTTTCAAGCATCCTGTTAGCAAAAGGTCATGTCCGTATTCAGTAGTTAGTAATTAACTTTCCCTCCATAGCTCTGTCTAGTCCCTTTTTAAACTTCTTATCTTTCTTGCCTCCACAGCATGCCATGGAAATGACTTGCACATTAATCATTAATCACTAACCACACGCTGTGATCAGAAAGGAACACTCTGCTGCTTTTCCTTAATCTGCCACTCAATAATTTAGCTAGGCACTGTTCTTTCTGATTATGTGAGAAAGAATCAACACATCTTTTCCTGCTCACTTTCTCCATTACTGTTCATGACTCAGATGATCCTCTCAACATTTCCAAGATGAAGAGCCTTCTAGCGAAGCCATCGCACATGACCGATCATCTGTGACACCCTCCTTGGTGCTGTATTTCGTTGGTGATGGGAGGATGAGAACTATATGCTCTTTCCAAGATGCTGGTGCGCCTGCTTTGATACAACTGCCTAATATTATTCAATGTACCTAACCCTACATTGAATCGTGACCTTTTTAGTGCCATTCTCCATTCCTTTTCTAACAATACCAGATAGCCCATTTGACAGACTGCTGCTTATCACTGAGATGATGCTTTCAGAGAACTAGTCACGGGGATATCAATGTGCCTTTCCTAAAAACAGACAGCTGATGAAGAGCTAGCTGTTGGTATGGCTAATACTGTTTTTCCAAAGGTGCAAAAAGGCTTTGTATTTTTTTAGACTAAATTTAAATCTCTCATTTTATCAGACAGATCTGTACAAAGATTTAGTAAGACCCTTCCATAGCTCTTACAGTATGTTTTAATGTGTTTGACTAGCCTAAATAATTCTGTAGCACACACATAGTCCATCATCTTGCCTTTTTGAGAGCAACAAGCTAAAAGTCCCAGGTCCCAGCACAGATGTCAGTAGGATCCCCCCGAGAGAGGATCTCCTGGCAGGTTAGCAGCATCAGTGACCTGAACCAGCATAAGTCAGACAGTGTGATATGCCATCATTTTTTACTTAATAGCACTCAGAGAAAATTGCAGACTAAAGTACTCCTATCAACAGTGAGAGGGAAAGAGGAGGCTGGCCTCTTCTCTCCCTTGTAGTAGTTTGGTGCTATCATTCAAGAAGAAGGAAAGTGGTTAAGTGGTTCCAGGCTAGAAGTGATAGGACTTGGTAGCTTGTTTCAGGTTCAGAGGGTGACCAACCCCCTATTACTCTACAGATTATGGATTTCTTGCTATACAGAAGAAAAAGGGGGTAACATACAATATTGGAAGCATCACGGAAGACGCATTCCCATGGCATTTCTTGAGCTTAGTAATCGATACGATAATTAAGCCATTCTGGTGTGAATTGCATTCATCTTGCAGCTGACTCACAGAAAAGTGCCAGATTTGATGTTGCAAGAAGCATCAGTGTTTCACACTGGGATGCTGAATCTGCTCCTAGTCCCTGCCAGTAATGTTCTGGCTATTACAATCTATGACTGAATTCTGAGGCTGAAGAGGCCAAGTGAGTTGTGAAAACACTGCTCCTTCTGATTGCCTTATCGGTAAAGACTGAGAGGAAATATAAAAAGGTCAGTGGCAAGCCACTCGTTCCAATAATTCCTTGAACTTGGATGTGAACTGGAACAGCAACTATG
Organism: Tetrax tetrax; assembly: GCA_009806455.1. Lineage (NCBI taxonomy): Eukaryota > Metazoa > Chordata > Aves > Otidiformes > Otididae > Tetrax > Tetrax tetrax. Next base: position 51,080 of record WHYT01016977.1, read on the forward strand.
AGAGAATTATCCAAAATAGTTCAGAAGGCCTGTTGGACTCTCACTCCAAAGAATTTATGAGGAAACAAAAACCGTCCTTTTTCTGAAGGTATCAAAGATTTGGGTATTTCTTTTCTTAGCACATTGGGTTCAAGATTAAATCTTGTTGAGATTTTCACAAGAAGGCCTAAAGAACTTCTTAGCTTGTAAAGAAAATTCAAAATTGCAGGGATGAGAGAGATTCAATTTCATACTTCACTCACTTTGGGACAACAAATTCAGCCCAACTCTCCCACATTCCAGGCAAAGGTTGTTCCTGGAAATTATTTTGGCCAAAATTAATTCATTTTTAAAAGAAGTTTAAGTGTTAATAAATCTGCATTTTCCAGTGACTAAAGCTTGAATCAAGAAAACTCTATTCTACTCCAATGACACTGGCCTCTCCCATAGTGAAAGAAAACTTGCCATGTTATTTTATGAAGTTGCCTAATTAAGTAATTTCCTTTCTCTCTTTTATTTTTAAAGCACTTGCAATCAGAACAGCTTTAATTTGAGCCTGGCTGTACCAATGTTTACTCATTGCACTACATACACAGCCAAAAGTGATCTTAACTGCTTAAGCACTGGTGACAGCTGCTTCTGCCTTTGCAGAGCCTGTTAAAACCAAAAAGTCCTCTCTGTGTTTTTACCATTTATTTCGTTTGACAGTGACACACAAATGAGAAAAAAAAAATGTACTGAGAGCTGATCTACTCCTTCTAGTGTGAAATATCAGGACCTTAAATGAGCCACAAAAAGCCCAAAGCTCTGGTTTGCAGTAAACAAGCCCATGTTATGGCAAGTAAAGCCTACCTGGAGGAGCAATCACATATCCTTAAGGAAGAAATCTTCCATTCTCTTGCTTAGCTACAGGAACTTAACAGTTAAATATTTCATGGGCTGCTAAGGAAAAGTGGGAAGTTGCCAAACTCACATTTATGGGGGCATAAGTCAAGTGAAGTCTTGCTTTTCTGCAATCTTTTTGTCACATATCCCATTCATACTCGCGATCTCCAACAGTGCAATGCTAATTGTGCATACGCACGCAGGATAAGAGCCTGAAGTCAGTGGCAGCTTTGCTCTTATTTTGCATGGGAGTAGGATTGTACCCCGTTGTATGCCTCGAGTATCATTCATCCCTAAGAACTGTGTACTCCATTCAGGTTCAATGTGGCATCTGCTCACATGTCATGCCAGTCACTGGGAGCAAGATTTGCTTTCTGGTACCTGACTGCGTATGCTAACTATTGAGACAAACCTTTAGACCCCTTCTACACAAGAACTGCTTCAGCAAGCTGTTCTCCGGCATGAGTCTTATTTGTTCTGAGCCTTTTGTGCAAGAGTTTTGGGCAAATGGATTTACTGGAAAAGGCATCTGCAGGGCTTCCTTATAATTCTCAGAAACAGTTGTTTAAAGTTGTGTCTCATGTCACAACCAAATGCTCTTCGGGAAAATTTCCCCCCCCAAAATGCTATTTGCTTTTTTTTCTTCACTTTTCAAAGCCAGGCTCATTGCACAGCTCCTCTTTGCACAGCAAAGTGCTATAAACCCAGTGAAGCGTGCACGTCTTTCATGCAGCTTCTTTTACTTACAGACCTGATCTGCTTCTGACTAATATTATTGGAAAGGCTCCCATCACCTGCAGGGCGATGGCAGCTGAAAATGGGAGAATGACTGGAGTTTTAAATAGGTTTGAAAAGACCCAGAAGTATGCATATCTGTATAAAGGCAAATCAATTTCTCTTTTGCTTCATAATCTGTGAAGTACAGAAAACAGCCCTGATCCCACTTGAAATACTAATATAGCAGAAATAATGAGCAACGGCAAGACTGCTCGAGTGCAATTACTAGTGTGTACAGATTTTGTGCAAACTGGAGCCCACACTAACAATCCACAGTTCTCTCTTGAGAATCTCAGGCTCAGCTGGAACCACATGCACAGTTTCTGCTGGAGTCGTTTCCACTGGTCTTCAGAAAGCCAAAATTCTCAGCCCTAATTCACTGCATGTCTTTCCTGACCTCTCTTTTTTAAAGCCCTTTCACTTCTGGGTTCAAGTTATCCACTCAGTTCGTATACACGCTGAGTCCTTAATCTAAGGAGAAGTGGCATTGAAGATAAAATAGTACTAAGAAAAAAAAAAGCAACAAAAAAAACATAGGGGCTAATTGACAACGCCTAGTTATCCATACTCTGATCGCGCTGCTGCCAACCCATCTTCCTTTCCTCCAGACATTGCCTCTTTCCAGAATCACAGCTCTGGGCACAAGTTTAAACTTTTGCTTCATTCCACACTAAATCTTGATTTCCTTTTGGACAGGGCTGTTTTTCTTCTACCCAGACACACATAGCACAGTTTGAACAGTACCATCTCACAAGTACTAATTAGGTACTACTACCAAAGCTGTCAGAGTGGCGTGTCCCTGTCTCAGAGCCTTCAAAAGTAATGCAGCTTCTGAAAAAAAATAAAAAACAAACAAAGCAAAAACCAATCCAAGAGGCTTCTGAGCTGTGCCGTGATGGGGTAGAGCAGTGCTTGAATGACAGGCACATTTTAGTCAGCAGCAATCAGCAGACTAGGGATGAACTGAAAGGGCAGCTGCATACGCTTGGGACTAGAGGCAAGCTGTCAGAAATGAAGAGTGAGCTTCTCATCTCAGTGTGTTTCAGGTTTGAGCCAATTAGTCTCAGGCCAAATTCCCACTGAACAGTTAGTCGTCAGCCCAGTTACTACCGAACAATCTTTCTGCGTGATATCTTATGTCACAGTTCTATTTTTTTAAGAGAAAACTTGAAAACTCTGGCATCTTCCCCAGCACACTCCACCGTCATCTGCATTGCTGAGTCAAAAGCTGCTCTGTTCTCTCACACCTTGTCCTTTCCACTGCTGCTAGTGGGGATGGCATCGCACCACACTCAGCTGTTAGTCACTGGAAATTTCAGCCAGCCTTTGGCTACCTCTTAGAGGCATTTCAGCCCTGTGTAACCCAACCCAGCTGGATGCCAAGCACTTGCAGCTGATATGTTTACGGTATGTTCAGAAAGGATGGGCAGGGAAAGTCTGTGTGGATGGGAGGAGGTTTCGCTCTCCCTGGAGACTCCATGTCCTATTTTACATTACAGGGCTTTTCTAGAGCAGCTTCTTTTTGTCCCTCAGTCCGACTTGCCAGTTGTAGACACAGCATTTCTCTCCACATGCCAGCAGGAGCTCGTCACTTGTATCATCTGCAGCTTTATAACCACAGGCCAACCTCTCTCACTTGACTCTGCGGAAGGGTGGAGGCAAGGAGAGGAAAAGTTATTCTTCTCTGTAATTGTGTTTATCCCTAGGATATAATTTGATTTTCTTCCAGTTGATTTTCAACTTTGGCATATAAAAGTCCCATAAATCAACTAAACGTGATAAATGAAAAAAAAAAGGAAAAAAAGATTACTTTTATTAAAGGAGTTTGCTTTACAATTAGCGTTATTAGGAAAAGTTCCTGGAATGATCTGATTAACAAAGATATTTCTTATGGTGATATAACCATTAGAAAGCTGCACACTGTCTGTGACCTTGTGGTTCTGAACTATAAATCTTAGATCTATTTTTTTTTTAATTAAATTGCTTTTTCTCTTAAATTTCTTCCAAGTAAAACAAGGGGATTTACAGTACCTGTAACTGAAAATGCAAAAGTGCTTATTTGAGACTGGTTACAAGATTACCAGAGGACAATCAGAACCCAAATTCAATAGAAAAGCCTTGAGCAATTTTTACCAGCTGCATGATCAATATAAGGGTCAATGTCAGTAACCTAATCTGTTCGTTAACTAGCTGCTGACATCCAGATTCCTGCAGCCAAAATAGCCATTGTGTAAATCACCCAAAAATCAAACAGTGAAGGGGAAGAAACTACAGTGTTTCCCTGGTTAAAACAAATAACATAAGGAGGAAGCTTATACAGAAAGAAAAAAAAAAAAAGTAAAAGAAAATGTTAAATAAACTTTAGCAGAAAGTTAATTATATAGCTGTATTGTTATTTGATCTGTGAACCTGGACTAAAATTGAATTGCATGTTTATATAAAATGTGTCCACAGACTTAGAAAGGTAGCATGCAGAAGGGGTGCTAAGGTGAATTTTGCATACTGCTATTTGTAAACGTCACTGAAGGCTTCCAAAGAAAACCTCTTAGATTTTATGCCATACTGAGTTTGAACAGTCAACAACGAAACGCAGCCTCTGAGTACCAAAAAGTACATCTGGTATGTCTGTGAAGAGGCTAAACCACATATCTTAAGCTTTTCTTTTTAAGGAGTATTTCCAGTGTGCTCCAGGACAAGCTCCAATGGATTAATGGGGTAACAAAAAATCAAAATTTTCTCTACTTTGGTGCACACAGTGAAAAGGTTAACCTTGAAGTAGGCCACAAAAACTCTGGTAAAGCTGTTGGATCTGCAGACAGAAGCCTGTTAAAGAAGGACCCAATGTGTTAAATTGATGCATGGGTACATTGCTGCCTAGGGGGAGAGGGAACAACTCCACAAACCTTTGCATAGGACCTCGGAGGAAAAAGCTGGGATGTAGCTTGAAGGGACTTCACAAGGTCACCTAATCTGTGCTTTTGTCCTCATGTATGACCAGTAGATCTGCAACATCCTGATGGATATTTAGCATATTAATCAAGATTTTGTAGTCCCCCTCATCATTGTTTGTTTCTATGCTTAAACTAGAAAACCCTGCTTCAGCTGAAAAGCTTTTCCTAATGTAGAACTAGGTATCTCTACAGAAATGTTTATTTTCCCATGCAAAACTGAAGAGATTACTACCTGTCCTAATCCAGTGAACATGGAAAGCAACTGCTCACTATCTTCTTGCCATTTTGAAAGTCTGTTATCATGTTGACAAATATTCCCTTAGCCTTTCCTGATATAAACAAACTCAGTTATTTAAATTTGTTCCAAATAAATAATGTTTTCCAAAACTCTTCTTCCTGGATCTCTGTTCTGGATTGTCTTGAATTTATGTGTGTCTTTCTCAAAATGTGATTCCAAAACTTGGTAACCTTAGACCACCAGATAAGATCTTTCCCATAAGGATAGAGTAGAATAAATCTCTCTCATGTTACAAGAAAAAGAATGCTGTTAGTACATGTCAGTACAAATTGTCTTTGTTGCAGCTGCTTTGTATTGTTGACTAACTCAATTTCTGGTTGACTTTCTTTTCCATATGCCTTGCAGAGCTGCTGTTGCCTAATCAGTTCTCCAAATACCACCATTTTTTTTCCCTAGTATTTTCTTTCTTGATTTATCCTCGTCAGTTTTGTACCATCACCCCAACATACCAGACTCACTTTGACCTTTCCTGTTTGTCTTCAAAGCGCTTTCACCCTTTCTCACCATGATTTGAAGTATAAATTCATTAAGCTATTCCCCAGTCCATTACCGACATTGTTAATCTGAATTAGTAGATTAGGTTGAATCAAACCATTTCCAGGAATTAGATGTGCAACATTGCCCTGAAATATTCCCTGTTTCACAGAAATCCATTGTTCACTACTCCATGAGTTCAGTTTTCCAACTAGCTGAGCATCAACCTTCCCTTCACCTCCACCACATTTCACTAGTTTACTTATGGCATTCCTCAAAACTCTTATTAAATCTGAGATACACCACAACCACCACTACCTCTTTAAGACTAAGCCAGTTACCCTGGAAAAGAGGAAACAGATCTGGTCAGGCATGTTTTGTTCTTGGCAAATCCACTTTGTTTTTAATCAGCTTTTTGTCTCTTGCATGTGTTCTTTTTCCTTAGATACTCCTTCAAACTTCTTCCAAAGATATCCTCCTACCTGTCTGCCGTACATCGATTTGGGGCTTCCTTCCTTTATTTGGAAAACTATTGTTTTGTGGTCTCCTATAACTCACATTACTGTCTGACCTTTGGCTCAATTGAATTTCAACAGATTTAATTATTGTCCCTTATCTATTAACTTCCTCTGCCTCTACAACAAAAAGTTGCCACTAACACATTCCCAGAACTTGCTGCATCATCTGTGCCCTCCTCTGTTTCTTTCCCAACAGATATTTGAGTAGTTCAGATCTCCACTACTGGCAAATCCTTAACTCTGTCTTGACTGTAAGACTGAATCTCTTCTTCTCCTTTTTTTTTTTATTTTTTACCTAAAAATGCACAATGAACAAGTCTGCCTTCCATCTCTTTCTGGACTTCAGAAGAATCATATGCAATCTGATGATGCAACCAAAAACCTCTCATGTACTTTTTTGTCCTCTCCCGTACCTTTATGAACCAGCATCCTAGTGTAATCTAGCTATGATGTTAACTGGATAGATTGCAATAAAATATCTCACAGTATGTTGTGAAAAAGAGAAGAGGCATAATTATATGAAACTACAGAATAAAGTGAAAAAGAATGTAGTATAAAGATATAAGAATATATCATACATGATGTAAATATAGATATCTGTCATGTTTCTATAGTGTATATATGTATAAAAAATAGAATACATTTAGAGGGAATCTATTTTATTTTAAATAATGGAACATTAAATCTTTGTTTAAAATCAGATATTAGCTACTAAAGATTTTTCAATGTTTGTTTTGAAAGACTTTTCTAATGTGGAACATATTTAGCTCTCTGACACAATTTGTGTGCAGGAAATTAACTAACACGAAGTATATTCCTCACATTTCTTCCATTTTCTTTAATTGTGTAATTATGTATCAGGAATGACGTAAGTAAATTAGTACCACAAGTTACAGGAGACTGGGAACATCTTTGATCCATAAGAATGCAATCAGCGTAGTATCCATTTGGAGGGAAAGCTAAGGCGTTCCTACGGAAAAAAAATGAAGTACAGAAGAGTTGCCAGAACTGACAAAACCATCAGACAATCTCAGTTTAAAGGAAGATTTTAAGGTAGGTAAAGACCAACAAGGTTGCATAAGGAGCTCTCTCATGAGTTTCAAACACAAAGGAGTTGTACAAAAAGTGAGAATTAGGATCAACAGTCGTGACTATAAATAAATACTCTGGATTCATAAAACCCAAAAAGCTAACAGACAGAACAAAACAGAACTAGTTTATTCTTTCAGACGAAGGGCTAAGGAAGGAGACCTAAGAAGGAGTGCCTCTTCTCCATTCTTCCCAAATCCTCCACCTTCCAGGGAGGCAGAGCCACGCTGCATTCCAGGAAACAGGGAAAAGCAATCTGGAGGAGAGGAAGTCGGACAACCTCCCCGGGAAGTGGCAGGGCTGAGGAGCTCCGCTCTGTGCTCCCTGGGATCAGCCTGCCTCCGACATTAGCTGCTTGTCAGAAGAAAACCATGACAGTTGCAGGACCAGACACTCCAGTCCCCCTGCCCTTTCCCTGGACTGGTTCAGCACTGGGGCATGTGTGGTCTGGCACGCTGTGGCACTATTCTGGAGTGGAGTTTCAGTTTCCTTACTCTAAAAAAAAGGCTTAGATCTGGTCTGTCCTCTTCCCAGGGGAAGTTGTGTATCCTAAATATAGTGGAAAGGCAGGAGCCACCAACATCTACAGCTGTGTCAAAGTCCAGCTTTTAAGGCTCCTTCTTGGTGCCAAATGTCTCTCTGTAGCAGTCGGAATATCAGCACAGCTCTAATAGGACATCACACTATAACATGCACTTCTGTGCATGGATCAGCATCCAACTGTAGGCACTCAGGAAATTTTCAGGCCACATAGAATTAGATTTGGAGGGTTAGAAAATGCTAGAAATCAGGAGGTGGAGATGTTGTCTTGGACCTACAGACCAAGGTGCAGGATGTGCGGAATTTAGACACGCTGCGAATTCAGGGAGTTCAAGTTCACATTTAAATAAAAAGATGATGTTTCAGACTACAGGTCTGGTTGGCCTTGTGCAAGTCATAATGGAGAATGATAGATGATCTCAGTCTTGAGATGTGCATGAGAGAATGTATTTCAAAGCCAGTCTCTCCCCTTCGTATGTGCAGAGACATGCTGTATATGCAGTGTGGAAGGATGCAAGTTAAGATGTAAAGTGATTAATAGTTTCAGAAAATAAGCAGCTTGAGAACCCAATGGCCTTCAGCATTAGCTTGTGCCTTTCCTAGAAAAAGTGTAGGTTTGTTCCCAGACATAGAAGGAAAAGTACCTCTTTATGGGAACCAAGGAGCTATTTTCCAGTTTAAGCAGTCATCAGCTGGCAGATGTTTGTAGAAAAGCTTTCCTTCTCAAATGAAGCCAGGAAAGCAGTACAGAGATACTGAGTGAGAACATATGGCATGATTTCATATTTTATCTCCTCATAGCCAAATTGCAAGAGACAGCCCACAAACAGGAAGGAAAGATGTGAAAAATGTTGGGGTGGAGACTGAGACTGGATGCAATCAGAAGTGGACCAAGGCAGGGAGTCATAAACAGCAGCAGAGGGGTCAGGATTAGTGGAAGAAGTAGTCACGCAAGAGGCAAACAGTAGAAATAACATCATAATCACTAATTTTGAATGGCAGTATTTTTCTATGTGCACTCACAATAAATGTGTTGTACACTGGAGTACTATTTCTCTGATTGACATCCTCCATCCCTTTGACACCAGCCAGGCCTGGCTTGACTAACATTCAACTTACCATTGTGATTTTTAATAAACAAAAAGCTATTTTAGGAAAACATAAACACACAAAAAAAAGTGTTTGAAGAACATAAATAAGATTGCAAAATCAAGCCTTCTGAAATTAGGCAATATAAGAATTGAGGATTCAGACACATTAAGAACATTCTTTAAATATCTGATGTATTATATTCTTTTCCCCACCTTGAAGAGTACAGGATGGACCAAGCCATGGAAGTGAATCAGGGCTGCACCATACAGGAGGTTGCTCATGGTAGGATTCCTTTCTCATTCGCTGCAAAAGCTGGAAGCTGGTAAGGGATAAAGAAGAGGGTGGAGAAAAAGAAAGAGAAGACTGACTTTTTTTTTAAGGATATGAATGTTGTCTTTGAGAATCAGATTTCATCCTTAGCTCTGCCACAAAGTGCCTGTGGAATAAAAAAAAAGTCACTTAAGCCAAATACACGTAGGTGATTACTAATGCTGTGTCCACCCTTTGACATCCAGCTGGATCATTAAATTATTTCTTGCAAATGATGCAGCAAAGAAACTTTGAATTTACTGGTCAAAGAAGGTTAGCTGCATGTATTACTGCAAGGACACCTGGTCATTAATGTCCCTGATAAACCCAAAGACGTTGCAGATAAGCAACAGTTTTGAGTACCTTATCAAAGCTTTCTTGAGTTCTTGTTCTTTCTTATTCTGCAGTAGTATATAATCTCTAGTATTGGGTTTAGTCTGATTCTGCTATGCCCATGAATATAAATGTAAACAAAGTCATGAAGTTTTGACTGCAAGGAAGTAAAAAAGTGAACATACAAATCACAAGCGGAAAAAAAATGACTGTGCTAAATCTAAAATTGCCCCTTTCTTCAATCAAAACATGCACACATTAACTATGTGTCCTAAAAGGACAAGTTCAGACCAAGTGAAAAAAGCTGCAGCTACTTTAGTCACTTCTTAACAACCTACTGTGTTTCATTAGGAGTCTGGCATTTATTTCACAAGTTAAATTTAGCTCTTCCATATGAACCTGGAGTCATGACTCTTACACTGTTTAAATGACATGAGAAACACAGAAGTTTGAAAATACAATACTATCAACATCTGCATTAAGAAAAAATCCACTAAAAATGCCACAGGTCACATTATTTTATTATAATACACAAATACTTTTTGGTCTCTGCTCCCATGCATTAAAGCTTTACTCAGCTCACATGGAAAGGACAAATGACAGTATATGACCACAAACATCTATGATTTAGTGACATATTTTGGTTGACGTCAAAAAAAAAGAATTACGTGCCCAATTGCCTAGGTACATAGCAAAGAATTAAAGGGTCCTACCTCGTGAGTCAATCTGAACTGCCTCAGCTCTGAGGAAAAACATCCCTGTCTTAGGAACTGAAGTCAAACTGCATCCAAACACCCACACAGGGAGAGGAACAGTCAGGCCTGCAGCACTCTGTTGGCTTGACATCACCTGGGACTTCAGCTGACCAGAGAAAATAGCCTGAAATGAAGAAATGGCTGTGCTATTTTGTGCTGAGATAGAGACAGAGATTATACAGATAGAGATAGAGACAGAGACGGAGACAGAGATAGAGATAGAGATGTGTAACAGGGCTTTCCGCTTTCTCACAGGACATAGTACAAGAGATGGGGTCTGGAGAGCAGGCAGGGTGCCCTGGACACCATGAGGAGTGGGATGTAAGAGAATGGGAGGTGAAGAAGTTGTACTTCTCCGAAAATAAAAGCCTATTTGCTTCAGGCGGCAGAGACATTATGGTCTAATATGCCTGTGTCAGCAAGCCACTTGTTTTTAAATCCTTTTTCTTCCTCTGGTGTTTCTTTCAACGACTGAGCAAAATTGTTTGTTTTGAAGGAAGTAGTTGAGTGCCCAGAAACTCAGGGGCTCCAGAAAGCCAAAGAGAGAGCTTGCAAGGCTGACAGGTCTTGGGCTATGAGGTCCTGTTCTGCGGCACGCCAAAACACCAAGACTTGACATCTCCACTCAGGTTTTCACCCGTTCACTCTGCAGGTTGCTCTGCTTGTTTTTTCCCCCCATGCAGGAGGTTGGGTCCCACCATGTGCTCTCCCCCATTCTCCTCTTCTCTGACAGAGCAGAGGAAAGGAAGAGGTGTGAGAGGATGCAGTGGTTTTCTTTCTCCCCTTCCTGAGCAAGATACCTTGGGAAGAGATGAAGTAGAAGCATTACTGCTTGCAGGTTTGCTGTGCTGATACTGGTGTCTGTGCTCTCCCTCAGCATCTCCATACTGAAACAGCCTTCAAGTAGGAGGGAAGTAAAGAGTCCCTGCCTGCTTCTGCTGGGTTTTCTGAATGGCTGTTCTTCAGTGGAAGGTGGGTAAATGGGGACAGGACCCACTCAGAGAGGATTCCTACACCTGCTCAGCTCATCTGCAAGAGTCCTGCAGCTAACTCATCATGTAAGAGTTGCACCAGCTCCAGGTGAGGCTTCATGACCCTCATGGAAAGCTGCGTGGATTTGCAGTGCTGGCAAAGGTACACAGCTGAAGAAAACGAACCCATCCCACCACTCTGAGCAGTTTCATTGTACAGTTGATCCCCTTGTATCTGCTTCACTGAAGTATATGCTACAAGCATAATTAATGAAAGGAAATTGGAAAAAAAGCAAGTGCTGAAACTGGACCAACTGCCTGGAGAGACCTAGGACCAAGCATAGTCTCTGTGAATTATGTTTTGCCTGTGCAAACAAGATGTGACATGCTCAGACCTCCTCAAAGCATTGCATCATAATAATTTAAGAATAACAAGACTAAAGTTCCATGATCCACTTTTAAAAATCATTGTAAAAGTAGGATTTAATTAGATTTCTTAATCAAAAAGAAAAAGAATGAATATAATGCTAAATATTACAATTGCTAAATCTAAACTACGAAGTTGGTGACTGACATATAGGCATTCTCAGACTGCCTCTGCCTAACCGATGTGTCCCATGCTGGGTAGACTGTTGATGAAAAACTTGAGTTACTGATTTAAGGAGAGGTGAGGGGATTGCATTTGGGTGAATCAACATTCTGCTTTTATAATTAAAGTTAAAAAAAAACCCAACATCCATGTGCTTGCAATAATCCTGAAATGGGATCCCATAAGCTAGAAAGTATTTCTGCCAAGCCTCTAGCAGTCGTGTTGCAGCAGCTGGTTTCTATGTTCTAAACCACCTTCCGGGGCTGGGAATTGGATGTCACTGCCACTTATCGTTACTTTCTTCCTTGTTTCTAGTGACCTGACATTCCCACCAGAGACTTCACTCCTGCTGCTTACTTGCAGTCTGAGAGACCTCACTGACCTGGGCCAGGAAGCTCCTGGGGACCCTTGCTGGGGCAACGTTTCTCCGTTGTGATTCCCATTGCACAGCCACGAGTGAACACCAGAGGAGCAGCCATTAAACAGTAAAATAAAAAAGCAGAAAGCAACATGGATGAGACTGAGCAACAGAGGACAGAGTAGTGTTTCAGGGCCTCCTCCTCTTCTCTGCATAATGCGGGCACTTGGGTCATATGAGGAGCTAACTCATCTCTTACAACACAGTTTTGTTTACTGGATCATTCCTCCACTAGGAAAGCCAAATCTCATTAAGGGCTATTTTCCAGGGGCAACTGGCATCTCCCAGCAGAGTTTAAAACAGATTAGAACTTTGGACGTGTCTACAAAGACATATCCAGCAATTGTGTTCAATGTTTAATTCTTTTGATCTTCCAGCCTTTACAAGCTTGAAAGGGCTGTAAATATGGGCACTGGGGATTTAACTGAGGAAATAATAATAACACAATAATTAAACTCTTAGATAGAATTTTTTATCTTCAGCTGTCCAGCCCTTTTTCAATGGAAATAAAGAACACAAAGCCAGAGGATGTGATGCAGCCTTGTAGGAAGACCCCCTGCCGTCACACACATCAAATCTCTTTCATAGCTGTACCCAGCTCCAGGTTAAAAGTCATTCTTTCTCCTTGCCATTACTCCTGCTGAGAAGCTCTTTCAGGATCTCACTGCTGCAGTGATTAGTGGCCAACTTAATTTTGGTTATGCATTTTTCATCTCAGTCTCCTTCATTAGCGGAAATAATTACATGCTCTTGCTTTTTTACTCTCTCACTGGATGTGCTTACAGGCAGTTACCATGGCCTGTCTTTGCCTTTCCAGGCAGAAGATAAGATCATATTGCCTACTCTGACAAGTTCTCCATTCCCCAAGTGTCCTTGCAGCGCTTCACAGCCCTCTCCATAGGAAGCCACCCTCTTTCTTTCACTCATCCTTACATTCTCCTATGCAATCTGTATTTCCTAAATGGGACCACATCTGCATGGTAATAAAAAAAAAGAAGCAGCTTATATATTCTTTCCTAGCAAGAAGCGAGCAGTCATAAAGCTCTGTCACTCTTAGGTGCAGAGGTGAATCTCTGATCTTCCCCTACTGTGCTTCCTCCTGCATTTCAATGGCTTAGACTCAGCAGGCAAACTACCCATCTACTGTAATCAACGGCAGGGCCTCTGATCTCCCCTGAACTGCTAGCTCTTCTTGATTCAGAAGAAGGAGGACCTAGTCTCCCACATCCACAGTACGGCCAGGATACGATGACTAGAGCTGAGAAACCACCATGGCTTGCCTGCTGCCTCCTCTGGAGAGCTCTCAAATCATAGAATCATAGAATCATAGAATAGTATGGGTTGGAAGGGACCTTTAAAGGCCATCTAGTCCAACCCCCCTGCAAGGATCAGGGACATCTCCAACCAGATCAGGTTGCTCAGAGCCCCATCCATCCTGACCTTCAGCGTCTCCGGAGATGGGGCATTTACCATCTCTCTGGGCAACCTGTTCCAGTGTTTCACCACTCTTACAGTAAAAAATTTACTCCTTATATCTACCTATCTATCCAGTCTAAATCTACTCTCTTTTAGTTTAAAACCATTACCCCTTGTCCTATGACAACAGGACCTGCTAAAAAGCCTGTCCTCATCTTACTTGTAGACCTCATTAAGTATTGAAATGTTTCAATAAGGTGTCCCTGAAGCCTTCTCTTCTCCAGGCCGAACAACCTCAACCCCACCCCCAAACTGGCTGAAGACCAGCCATGTGAATTCCCAGTCATAAGGAAAAAAAGTGATAGCAACGTATTGAGGGTACATGTAAAGATACCTTTTAATTACTTAGTTCAGCTGTGTCCCCAACTGGAAAGCCACAAGTTAGTTGAGAGTCTTTTTGTTTTGCAAGTAAACAAACATAGTATCAACTATTTCCAGTCATAGTCTGGCCTCCCAAGCACTTATGACGAAGCATATTTGGGAGCCAAAGTAAGCAAACAGGATGATGCATTTATCCCACAGCTTAGCAGATGGATGAATCCTCTATAACCAAGGCAAAACAGGACCTCGAAGGCTTTAAATGAATAGTATCATTCAAGCCCTGTGAGACAGAAATGCTGGTAATGCCTCACTGTCCACAAAGAAATCAAGACTTGCATTTCTACGAACTTTAAGTACATAAAAGTGAAGTTCCTGTGGCACTATTCAAGGAGATGACAAGCCAGTAAAAAATGTGAGAAAAAGAGGACCTTCACTTCTTGTCAGGACAGAGAGATCGATTTTTTCAACACGTTACAAAGCAGTTTGCTCTTTACACCTGAAGTTGTCATCAGGTTCTGAGACAATTTAGACTGGTGCAAAAACCTAAAATTGGCAGGAAGGACATGCAACTATGAGAGTCAAACTACACTTTGCCATTAAAGATTCAGTAATGGATTAATTTCCCAAGTTCTAACAAGTGAGCTTGGATCTATGTGAGTTTTTTAAAGTTTCCCCATTATTATTATGTGACTGTCTCTCCCTTGAGGAACTTCGGGAAGATAAGGATATGTCCTTCTTGAAAACTGGTTGGTGCTGTACTTCACCTACTTTATTGAGCTCTTTACATCACGTATACTGGCTAAAGAGTAGGTTGCTGTAGACTGTAATTTCCAGAGCAATGAACACCATAAAGCAGACTAATGAGTTATATATATATTTAGTGGTTTTCTTATCAACAGCCTGTGTTTGTCCACTGGCAGCAGGATGGTTTTATGACATACCGTTTATACGTAACAGTATTTTTTCCAGTCTGCTGCTGTTGCCCAGCAGTGCCTGCTAGGAGCAGGCGGGCGCTGGCTGCAGTGGGAGCTGAAGGGCTGGCAGCCCCCACTGCCCCATGCATGCCCAAGAGCCCCTGGCTCACCTGCAGCCTCACAGCAGAGTTCTTCCTGGTCCCAGGGAGGCTCTGTGTACTTCAGCCGCCCAGACACAGCAGTTCTTTCTTTTCTTCCTGTTTTCTTTCTGTCTTTTCTTCCACAGGGTCCATAAGCCACAAACATTTTTTCAAGGCATTAACCAGATATTGTCAGCCTGTCTCTTATGCTGGATCCCACAACACATACGTCTCTACCTGCCTCCCAGCCTCTTCCAATATTTTCATTTAGCATGAGCCTTGCTCAGTGTCCTTGCTCTGCACAGGGAGCTGCCAACGTTAAAGCCATTTCCCATGAAAATCCATCAGCCTCGACTACGTGTCTCTGGGCTTAAATCTGTTTCCTCTCCAATAATCTGAAATCAAGTGGTCCACAAGCAGTCATTCCTGTAATCCAGGGTGGATTCATCTCACTTTGTCTTAAGCCAGTGGAAAAAGACCTCTAGAGGGCAATTCATCCCATTTATTTTAGGCACCGGAGATAACTCTTTTCTCTACCGAGTGGAAAGTAAGCATCAACGGCTGTCTTGGACCAGCTTATTCCTTTCAGCTGGTCAAAGGCTGGATGAGAGGCAGTCCACCCTAAGCTATCTTTAGCAGCTCCAAGGTTATGAGAGGACAGGGAGTTCTCAGCTCCAACACATAAGACCTATTCCTTACTTTGTTTTGCTCTCCTGAGACTCTTGCTTTGCAGACTTGAGTCAGAATAATCATCAAACACTTTAATCAGCTTTTCTCATATTCAAAGCATTATTCCTGGCAATGATATTTAACACGTTTCTTGTCCTCCTGCACACACATCTTCCCTCTCTAGGTACTAAATTAAAAAAATGTAACCTTCTTATCTTAATCTGCCAAGATCAGCTCTGTGCACGGATGCAAGTCTTATTTCCACTTCCTCCCACATTTCTTTGAATGTTTTGCTTGGGAACCAGCAAATCTAGTTATTTGGTGCTCTCCAAATGACATGTTTACTTGTTTTAGGTGCTACTCTGGTCAAACATTAGTTATACTGTCTATTTGGATGGATAGCTGACCTCAAGATCACATATGCTGAGTAAAACAAGAAAATAATTGTCAACTGAACTTATGTTTCCTGAAAAGAACTGCTTTCACAGGAGCAGACGCTGTCCTGGATGCTAACACCTGCAAAGACTGTGGGACACCAATCTCTTCCCTTCTGAGGATGTTCCTTTGAAGTTGTGGCAGATAGATGAGCTCTCTAGCAAATGCTATAAACCCGTACAGTCCCGGCAACAAGATGGCCTTATGCTCCTTACATCATTAGTTTTTCTGAAGAGAAATAGTGCGGTGCAGAACCTTGAATTTTTGATGTGAAGTGGAGTTCCCTGATATTTCTTTTCAGGTCCAATATAAATCAGTGCAAGCCCACAGTCTCAGTTTGCCTTGAGATTTAGGACATTTTCTCCTCAAAGTACATTGAGGCTAATGGCGCTAAATTTCCCAGGATGGACCTACCCAAAGGACATTGACAATCAGAGTTCTCTAATTTTAACTGAAAAAAGGAGACAAAAATTTTGCCTTCGGGAAGCTGAATAAGACAGATCTCCCTGCCTGGGGAGCATGGGCTAAATTCACATCCCCACAGTGAAAGTCTATCTTAACCCAAATTTCCAGAAGTCCCCACAGAGAAGTTAATGGAGGGACAATATACTTCAACAGTTGATAGCCAGAAAGAGAAAGATCACCCCGTACCGCCTGCCCAGAGTGAGCCCAAATGCTCAAGGGACTGCAGATCAAGGACAGTCAGGAAAGAAGCTTGGCCTCTTGGATTTGGTCTCCCTTGGGTGTGACAAGGCACAGCCGCAGGGCAAGAGCAGATTGGGCTGAAGGACGGATCCCATCCTGCAGCCCTGCAGAGCGAGGGTCACCGTGCCCCTAGGGGACCAGCCTCTCTGCAGCGGAGTGCTGGAAAGTCACACCTCTCCAGGAAAGAGCCGCCACCCCCAAAGAGCCGCCACCCCCGAAGAGCTATCTCATATCTTCCTTCCCACCCAACTCACACACTAGCACTCTGGTTTGAGTTTGTGGGGTTTTTTAATCCATTTTTCACATAACATTTTCGAAAACAATGTAGACCATGTTACCCTTGTTTATAACAAAACAAAACGATGTAAAATATTTATATTATGTAGGTCAATTGAACAAGTCTGTCTGTAAAACTTTTACACTGTGTAATTCACTTGAACAAGTCTACCTATCATGAAAGCCTTCACAACATTACTATACCAGTATTCAGAGAAGCAAATATCACTTCATAAAAGATAAACATTTGGGGTTTTTACATTTTGCTTGTATTCAAGATGCCACTGGGTATGTAACATCAGTTCTCTGTACGCCTAATTTCTGCCTCATATTCACATTTCTTTCTTCTTCTCTAGTTTGGAAGATGATCTGAGGTATTTAACTTTCTTATGGCACCAAAACTTCATATACCAAAAGTTCTACTTCTTTTCCACTACTCAGTGAAATCCAACCCTGTGCCTACATCCAGATACGTTATCACACTACTCTTGAACAATACAGATGGATGGGAAGAAAAAAATCACATTTTGAAAGATTATACTTACTGGCAAAGCTAATTTGTTCTCTAGTTACAGACTAGCAAGTGCCTGATTAAAATGAGCATTCCTGATGTACCCAAGATTTTTTTCATTTTCCTTCTAGCAATGGTGAGTTCATCTATAATTTTCTTCCTTCAAAGAACAGATATCCAAACAGATTTACTGTTCTAACATTCTTACTTTACAATTTGTTTCTTCAGAGCCAATATTTTTCACAATTTTTTTTTTTCCTACCAACTGTGAAAAATCTCTGGGCTGACTTACTTGAATGAAAAACTTTATCTTCGGTGTCTGTGAGAGGTGCCAGTTACGGGTTCGTAGCAATCTAGACCTTAAGGCTGGATCTCTTCCCCTCCCACACAGATGAAGATAACACACATTATATATGATGGAACTATTTCTCGGCTATCATAGGTGTTATCTCTTGGAGGAGGAAGTAACCAAGTAATTCTATTCGTTCTGATCCTCAAACTACAATATGGCAAGTGATTATTTATTGCTCCCTTGTGATTTATGTCAAGACAGGAATCCAGCTATCCAGTTAGATTAACCTAATGGTTAATCTAACCAATGTTTTGCATCATGAGCAATCGATTTGCATACTTCCATCTAAAGGACACAAGGTTCCTGAATCTGCACCAGCTTTAGACTGGTGCAGACTCATTGTTTATGGGAATCTGTACCAGACTTTTGTACTCATATCAGCAAGGAGAATCAGGCCAGTCATGAAAGAGTTAGAGACACAGAAGGGCAAGACTGTACAGTATTACTGGTAAACTGTCCAATCACTTCCAGGAATAAAACTTTATATTAGTCAAATGACTCTCAAAACACTACAACATCCATCCAAAATATTTTCTTGTCAAAGATAACAACACATTACAGCTGTCTGTGAATCTCTAGCAATGAGATATTGGTAGATAAAACAGAACTGAATGGTCCAGTGTACAATTATCTGTTATGCTGATGCAGTTGTCTCTGGGGGAGGGATATTCTGAGACAGTCTGGTTAAGCAAAGAGTAATCCAAATGGCAAAAAAAAAAAAAGATTAGATTTTCTGTGGAAAAGTTCATAGAAACACAGTTGCCATGACAACTGTATTTGGCTCTGGAAAAGGGAAAAAAATGTCTCTTTCTAGATCGAAGCAAAATAAAATGAGTCTGAATGCATAAGAAAACTTCATTTTCACTCTGGAGTAGAATAGTCCTTCTGTAGCAAACTTTCTTAGTTTCTACATTTTAGGGTTTTCTTTTCCTCCCTTTCCCTACCCTTCCCATAACCAGGTCATGTTCCTGGTATTAAGTGTTCCAAAATGCTACAGATTGCACGCTATCTGCAAAATAATAGAAGCAGAGTTCCTGCATCTAGTCAGCATAAAAATGCAAACTTGTATTTACAACTCAATCAGGCTATAGAAGACTTGGAGAAGATAGCTGATGTATCAATAAACTGGGAAAGCAGTTTGATCTGAAATGTCTCTCCATGTCTCATGTGAAAGGTAGCCAGGATGATTTTTGTTCTGTTGGTGGCTGAAGAATAAAGCAGATTTTAAACCTTTGCTATTGTGTATCCTTTATCAGCTCTCCGCTTCCAGCACTTGTGTACACATATCCCCCCCACGATCACGCAGGCCAACGTGACAGGAATCATTGCAATGTACCAGGACAAGCCGACAGCTGGAAAAGTAAAGAAATGAAATATTTTCAGAAATACCTCCCAGGAACATAGTTCTCTAAGTTCAAGGAGGAAGAGGAGAAATCACAATAAAAAGGATGTCTGCAAGTTAACCTTCCCGCGGGGCTGATCACCTGTGAAAGGAAGAGGCCTATTGATTGAGTGCTCT
The DNA here is from genome assembly GCA_009806455.1 of Tetrax tetrax. Lineage (NCBI taxonomy): Eukaryota > Metazoa > Chordata > Aves > Otidiformes > Otididae > Tetrax > Tetrax tetrax. The sequence goes on from WHYT01016977.1 coordinate 70,376, forward strand.
GGGAAATGGGAAGATGGGAAGAAGAATTGGAAAACAATAGAGGGTGAGAATTTAAAGTTTAATCCTTTTGTGTACACATAACTCTTCACAACCCCTGCTCAGAGCTTTTGTGTGCTTTCTACCATATTTTGGTGAAAGCAGGAAATAAAAGCACAGTGTGGAGAGGGAGTACCTAACAGCTAGTCCATCCTTGAGCTCTGTGAATAATTTTCCCGTACAGAGTGGCCTATAAATTACCAATGATCAAGCCAAGACTCTGAGCTTTTTCCCAAAATACAGCTCATTTCCAAGACCAGTGTTCATCCAGACTGTTTAGGCTATGTCAGCCTATAGTGGTTCATGGATTGCCTCCTCTGTAGTAATTAATACCTGTGTGCCTCATGGTAGACGAGGGCAGCACATCTTCTAGCAAAGGGAATAAAAATCCCTCATCACAGGCTGCTGGAGTGAGTCATGAGTTATAACTCATAATGAAGACTGTAATTGTTGATGTGCCTTTCTAAGACAGTGTGAGCAAGCTTTGGTGATTCATCAATGTCGTGCAAAGAAACAATTAGCATTGCTTCACATTGTTTTTACAGCTGGTTCTTGGCCAATGGTCTATCACACTGCAACATTAATTGTACTGATCTTAAGCCTTCTCTTCCCATCACTAGGAGCCAAAATAACAACATCCATCCTAATTTACACTTGTTATTTTGCCGGCAGTCTGTGCATGAGGAAGAAGGAACACTCTGATCTTTATTCTGCTATTGTCTTTTTTTTTTTTTTTCCCCTACTTGTTGAGGAACTGGAGGAGATCTGCCCCTGCTGCACCCCTAGGGAGTTTGCCAGTAGTCTCCCTGGAGCCATCACTTCACAAAGTGTATCTAAATTTGAGTGCTAGCCAATGAACATACCAGCACAGATCCTTATCCCTGCAGAAAATAACGGTGAGTGACCCACAGAAAGTGTCTTCTCTGAACAGGCTACTCCATAGTCTACAGGTGAAAGAGGCAATCCGTTTTTCCCAGGCAATAATTGCCCCCAATACTAACCCTGACAGAATAAAAGGCTCAGATGATAATGTAACATTAGAATAATGATAACAATTTTAGCATGTTTGTCCCCCAAATAAGCAGTCAAACTAGTTACCTTCCTGTTTGACCCTTGTTGGCAGTACTTGGTAGCCATATCTGTTCTGGGCCAGACATGTAAAGTCTGTGTAAAAATCCACTTCTTTGACAGCATCAAAAATCAGTGGCACTTCAATGAAGTTTTCACCATTTTCTACAATTTCTCTAGAAGAAAAAGAAAAATTTAATATTAAAACCTTTCATAAGGTGGCTTTTCTCTATTTGATGTGTTCATTCTAAGAGCATATTGCAAGAAAATGCATTGGATATTTGCTTATTTCCGAACCAGCCCCTCAGCAATAGAGGATACCTATGTCTTCCAACCCAGTTGTGCCAACTATTTGAGTCTCAGCAGTCAGTACTTGTCCTGCACTTGCTAAATCTTCCAGGAACAAAAGAAGATCTGGATTTGTCTTACAAAAATAAAGAAAAGAAAGGGAAGAAAGGCAAGCAGAATTCTGTATATCTTTGAGCTCTCTACACAGCATTGTGGAAGGGCCTAATTCCTTCTCTCTGACCACCTATCCATTTCTGAGATTAATTCTTACTATCACATGGAAGAGGACATATGGAGAACATAACCCTGCAAATGTTCACTTAGCAAACTGAACCACCACTCCTGTCTATCATGCACCCAAAGCCAAGAGCTCAATACAAGAAACTGTCTAGGAAGTTTCCAGCTTCCTTCAATCTGATTGTTTCATCAGTTCAACTATTTAAAAGTGGTTTTCTAGCTGCAGCCAAACATTGTCTCTTGATATCTTTTAGTCATTGCTGGAGAAGTTGTCCAGCTGCTCTTTAATGTTCATGAGTATGCTCTGCGCTGTGGCAGCAGAGTTCCCTGTGCGCTCCTTCCGACACTACTGCAGAAAGGTAGTGACATGGTGACAGGCACTTTCCCAAAGGTTTCTGTGGGGAACTTGTTTTCACGATGGCGTTTGACCTGTTTTGCCTTGCTGCCGTTCTGAGGGCTTCCAATACTGTGGTGTCTCACCGTCAGTTCCGCATGAGCCCTAGCTGGTGTGGTCCCTGTCTTCATGCAATTATACAATAATGCACAACAGTAATAATGATAATGATAGTAAAAATAACAATAATTTTAGAAGTTCAAGTAAGCAAGTGCATGTGCTGCTCTCCACCATGCTGTGCGGAATGTGAAAACACATAAGGGCTTGGGTGTACAGCTGACTTACTGTATTACCTCTGGCTGCAGCTGTGCAATAAACATAACTATGGCCAGGTTGTTGCCTGGCACTGATGGCCACAAATGGCCAAAACCAGTCCACATCCATAACTGTTAAACACTCTTGTCCCTCAAAATAGGGGTGCCACATCCCCATACTCAGTTTGGAGTGCCTCTGCCTCATGTTGAATCCTAATCAATAGCCAGCAGCTCTTTGGGAAGGTGCTAGCTGGTGAGTGACCAATTTAACCATTAACAGCACTGGCATCCGAGAACCCAGGAACCTTCCTGGCTCTGTCCACCAGTACAGGCAGCGACACTGTGACCCAGGTGAGGGTGATGATCTTTGTGGACGCTCTCAGCTCCGTCAAACGAGCGATAAAACACACTGACTGGACCTCAATGAAGAGATTTCAGTCAGTAGGTTTACCTCACCTTTACAAAGCACTAGAAGCATGCCTGCACACAGCTAGTTAATGCTGCTCAGGTGACATGTCACAGGTACAGAAAGCAGATTTTTTCCCTCCTTTCCTAGTGGGAAAAGCCTTGAGGCATACAGCTATGCAGCAGCTGAGAGAAAGCTCTGCAAGATGGGGAGAGACAATGGATCAGGGCAAGAGGATGTAGGACATCCTGCTTTTCCCTCCCACCAGCATCCCTCCAGTGCTTCCCTGGCGCCAGCTCTCGCACTCACTGGTCATCTCTGTGAGTCAGTTTAACTCACTAATGTGGAAAAGAACAAGCCTAAGGGGAAAAACAATTATATTTTTTTTTAAAAAAAAACCACCCCCCTCCAATGGTTAGTTTTCTGTTATCTTAGTGTGTTCAGAGAACCTCATGAATGTCAGGGAGAGGATGTTGCCATTTTGCTGGCACAAGACAAGGAGAGAGATAAGAGAAGCACTGGGAAGGATCAAGTCCCATTGCTTTCCTTTGGAGTCAGCTCTTACATCAGCTCAGCTGCCCATGGAAATGTGCTTCAAGTTAAAGCTTTGAAGTTGGATCATTTGCAGTATACCATTAATAAAAACAGAACTAAAGAATTTATTTCACCCTGCCTGGGTTGGGTTTGGAGTTTTTTTGCTTGTCTGCCTCTTTTTTTTCTCAGCTCTTACCTTGATTTCATATGTGTCCATATCCCATTTCATTACCTGGCATTCAGCTGCGCTGAGAGCCCCTGCCACACTTCAGGTTAAAACAACGAGCACAAGGAAATACTTTCAACCAGACTTACTGTCGTTCTCCCTCTGTAACTCTGCTTTGCTTGTAAACCACATTCACGGTGGTGTCATTTGCTAGCCATTCCACGTCGGTATGGACGTGGCTGCTCAGTCCAACAAACACTTTGCATGGGAGAACCATCTTGGAGCCTGTTGGTAAAAGCAAGATTAAGAAACCATTTGGCTACAGATGGAGAACTACTCTTTCTTTTGGTGAAAACCAAAATCTCCAGTGGGAGATCAAGTTCCCGCACACGTCAAGCACAACTATGTTCAAAACTGAACTTAAGCCCTAGATTGCTTTTGATCCCCTGCTCTTTGGCAGCAAGACCCTTCAGTTTGGCAGTCCTTTCTGCTACTAACCAAATTACTTGCCCATTGCAACAGTTAGCAACTCTTGCACAAGACACATTCCTCAGAAGGCAAAGCTGTGTTCCTGTGGCCTTCCTCCCCCTGACGTACAGCAGCTCAAAGGGCACGGTGTGATTTGCCGCTCTGGAGCAACTGCATTAACCAGCAGTGTAACTTCACTTAGAGATGCTGTGGGCAAGGGCATTCAGCTCAATGTGATAAAGTAATCCATGCAAAAATTCAGAAATTTTGCTATTATTATTGTAATTTAGAACTAAGGATAAAGAGTCTGCAGACTGGTCCATATCTGTATTACATGGAAACTACAGTGCTCAATAATGCATATAAGTTTATTATTATATCTGTGCAGATGGTGATAAAAGGGATATTAAACACTTCACAGGGTTAGACAGGCAAAAAAAAATTACTTGGTAGTCCTACACTGATGGAAAGAAAAGTGGCAGGGAAAACTAAGACATCATAGGACACAATTGTGTATATAGTACCCAAGCTAAAAAAAAAAGCTTAGTGTAAAATATACCTGGCATTTTCTGGGAAGAGGAAATACAACAGAAATTTGTTCTTCTTCAAAGAAAAATCAAGATCCTATCAAGGTACTTTCTAACTAACAACTGTCTAGTTCAAACAGTAAAAAGTAATGAAAAAAATTTCTCCTCCTAGAAGAACTAGATGGCTCCTTCAAAGCCACCGGATAACAGATCAATCTGAGGGAATATTGAAAATATTCTTAGTGAAAGAGGACTCTGAGCAGTTGATCTAAGGGTACAAACATGCTTTTGTTGCTTTGTTAGAAGCTAAAATCTGCAGCATTTCTGCAGCATCTCCTACATGAGAGATAGCATCTAGTTGTAGACAATAAGAAGGAAAAACTCCAGCACCGACCCTCAGCTGATACAATTGAGAGCAAAAGAACTACAACAACTTATGCCAAGAAATTATGCTGTAAGAGGATCTGTTTTAATTTTCCTCTGACTGGATGTTTCCAAAAATAATGCTGGGCCTTACCAAGAGCAGCTGATGTTGTCTTTTGCGTTGGATACACAATTATTGGGGTATATCTCTTCTCTTGTTCTGGAGAGAGAAAGAGAACGGGGAGTCAGCGCTAGCACAAGAGAAAGTGCGGGCAGCGCCCACGGAACTGCGGGCAGGAGGGTGCCGCTCTGCTCTGCCTCCTTCCTCTCCCGGGGAAGCGTTGGATTTAAATGTCAATCAAAAAGCAAAGCCCGCCCCCTGCCGGCCGCCGGGGCGAGCCGCTGTCACCCCTTTGCGAAACGGGGGTTATCCCCTACCCTGAGCCCCGCATTGTTTTATTTCCTAAGGCCCCTGAAAGAATTCGCAGTGACACCCACCACCCCACCCCCCCAAGACATAAATAATTTGGTTTAGCGACCACAGGCGCTTGCAACGCCGAGTTCTGCCTCCTGCAAATCTGCTGCAAGTTGGGCAGAGGGGTGACCCCAGCCCCACCTGGGTGCCGTGGGAAAATCAGTGGTGCCAATGCCGGCACCCACGGCGTCCCCCTTTCCTCGGCACTGCTGGGAGGCCGAGTATGAGTTCTTCTCCCGAGTTTCATTAACAAAGAAGAGATTTTCTTAAGTCCTGTAATATTTTAAAGGGTCAATATTTACCGACGGTCTCCAGCTGAATTGTTCTTGTGATTTCATACGTTGCACCTTCATATGGAAATGACATCTTGCAGGTGTAATAGCCAGAGTCTGTTGGTAGCACAGAAGTCACAATCAGAGAAGTCGAACCTTTCAGAATTACGAATCTTTCATCGTCGTCTTCCAAAGGCAGAGCATCCTGGAGAAAGGACAGCAGCTGGTGTTACGGCTCGGATGATAGGTGTGGTCACACTCTGTGCAACTTCCAGACAAAAATTACTTATCCGTGCCTCTCTGTTATTAAAAGTTCACTTATCACTGGGAAATCTGGGCAGTTCCAGTTTCCCACCAAAGGCCAAGTTCTTCAAACATGTATGCATCTCTAAAATGCTCTGAGGCACTGCATGAAGTGTGAAGAATTGCTATTTTAATATATCTCTAATGTGTGTGTATAGCTTTTCAATAAAGTGCACATTTTAAGATGGAAAAGATATAATAGGCTCCTTCCTGAGTCATCATCTAAGACAAACCCATTTTAGTAACCATGAAGATTTTTACAGCACTATTACTTTCCATACATGACCTCATAACAGTAGAATTCTGAGGCATTCTTCAAAGACAAATACTAGTAATCCCACAAGTTTTCATAACACTATCACTTACCCTATGTGATCTTATAAACTGTGAAAAATTCCTGCTCTGTATCCCTAATGCTCTGTCCACACGTGGGTTGGAGCCCTGCTAGGAGCAACGATGCTCCTCTCCATCAAGGCAGGATAGCTCTTTCTGACAGCTGTAGCAAGAACCGTATCGAGGGACAGCCTTTTACTTAGATAAAGGGGTTGTAGCCTGCTTCTGAAGGGAAACTGGAGCAGAAATATTTTAGACTCATAGAATAGAATCACAGAATGGTTTGGTTGGAAGGGACCTTTAAAGGTCACCTAGTCCAACCCCCCTGCAAGGAGCAGGGACATCTCCAACCAGATCAGGTTGCTCAGAGCCTCATCCAGCCTGGCCTTGAATGTTTCCAGGGATGGGGCATCCAACCTGTTCCGGTGTCCTACCACCCTCAGTGTAAAAAATTTTTTCCTAGTATCTAATCTGAATCTACCTCCTTCTATTTTAAAATAATTACCCTTCATCCTTTTGCTGATATGGTACCAATCACGACATAGGCACTGCTCTATAGAGCCAGCCTAGGTATTTAATCCTGAGAGCTGTGCAAGGCAGAGCATGATCACATAATGGAAGTGTAAATAAAAGCTAAGCCAAGGTCTTATGAAACTATAAGAAGAATCCTGTGCTGTTCAGTGTGAGATTGAACACCTGAGGTCAATCAAGTGAAGGCTATATTTGACCGTAGGGGCAAAACCAGGCTTGCCTACTTGAAAAGCCACGGACTGACAAGTTAGGCAAGAGAACTCTATAAGCAGTGTGTGATAAATCTAGTATTTCCAAATGCTGAATTCCAGCTGATTAATGAAATCTACCCCATCTGAACAGCCCACATGGGAGATGCGTCACTGGGAGGTCCTACTTTATGGGATTCACTAGAGGGGCTGTAAAAAGGAACACAGTGCCAAAGAGAAGGGCCTCATCTGAAGTGGCAAACCCTGAAATTAGGGTAGGTAATCTAACCTTAAAAATAGGTACACTGTGAGAGCATGTAACATGTGGAGCACTTCACTCTGTCTTGAGTCCACCCCAGAGAACCTTTTTTAAAATACATACATCTGCCCCAAAATTCCCAGTGTATTATGCTGTGCTCATGACATTAACAACATGAAGTATAGGAGAAATAGAAAGGGAAGACATAAGTGCCTTTACAAACAGGTTGGGATTAGGCTTTGCACAAAGAGGAGGTGAAAGTTCTACCTTGTACCACTTAAGCTCCAAGCTTGTCCTATTTGGTGCAAAATCCCATAGCTCAGGGCAAACGATCTTTCCAGAGGTGAAAGTGAAGAGGACCTGGAGATAGGCGATCTCCCGAGCAGCTGTTTTCTCCATGACCGTGAGGTGGATGGAGACCTCGGCACAGTAGGAGGAGTTTCTGCAGACAGAGCGGGGAGAGATGAGTATCCCACCCAGCGACAAGGGGAACTCGAGTGAAGCCCTTGGTTTCCTCCTGGCTCCATTTCTCTCCTTAGCAGTTTCTAAGAAGCCAAGACTGAGATCATAGCAGGAGGGATCCTGGAAAATCACTGGTACTGTTTTTTTTGGCACAATTTAAACATGTTGCTGACACATGTCTGCCTTGGAGCTTCAGTCTTTTCTTTCTTGTACACCAAGTTTGCTGTGTGCCCTTAGGCTACGGCATGATTTTAATTTTGCAAGGAGGGGGAACATGTTCACCTAAGCAGTAGCAGGTGTGTCACGAACCCTCCACCTTTTCCTTGGAAGAGGCCTTGACTGTGAAAACCCTAATGATTGGGACCTAAGGATGCAACAAAAAGCTTATAGCATGTGTTAAAATACATCGGCAGCTACTATTGCACAACCAGTTGGCATTTCTGTGAGTAGCTATTATTTTGCATAGAAAATAAGGCATTCCTGCTTTGAAAGTTTTGCAATATTTAACTTTTCTTTCTGGTCCTGAGTGACAATCACTTCCAGTCCCAAGCAGAACCAAAGTGGGGGAGACAGGTGCTTAAACAATGTCCTTTCCAAGCTCTGAATCCTGCCTCGGACATCTTCCACCCAGGACAGTGCCTGAGCCCTGCGGGGGCCAGCAAAGCCAGGGGGTCTGGACTGCGACCTCCTGGAGAGTGGCTGGGGTCTGGGAACAGACAGACCCACACTACTGCGAGGGCACTGCAGCCATCTGTCACCTACAGGTCAGATGCCTAAATCCAAAATACTTGCACAACAGAAGCAGAGATCTATGATAATTTGCTTCTACCCTCATTTTAGAGAGTGTTGATAAAAATCTGGTGGCTTTCCTGTGGGATGATTTGCAAAGGAAATACAATTTGTTTGTACTGAATTAATTCTGTAATAATGAGAGCAATGAAGCTGTGTGCTTGTCTCAGAGGATCCCTTTTTCAAACAGATTTCACAGCATTGTACTATAGCTGTCACAGTGTTATAGGTTGAGGAACTGAGGCAGAATTGTCCAGAAAGGGGGTTAAAAAGCACCCTTTGAGGTCTCAGGCAACTGCACTGTGCTTTAGGACAATATTTGCAATCTTTTGTTATTCTGGCTTCAGCATCAAAGTCTTCTCTTCTGCTCAACCACTGCAACTGCTGCTGAGACATGTGGAAAGGCTGACCCAATATGCTCAGCATGATGTATTGAGTTCTGCCTGTCCATCTCTTCTACTGCCGATGCACGTCACTTATGAGTTTTTGCCTTCCTCAGTCCCTGACAAATCCAGACCCCGGTACCTCTTTTGAAACAGGGGCAGGCTGTCAGATACTCAGAACCAGATGACTGAGTCTCAACCCACTGCAGTATCACAAGTCTGGTCCCAGCCTAGTAAATACACATCGGGTCTCATGAAAGATCTTCCATTAAAACCAAGGCAATCAAGGTCTGGTTTGAAATGTGAAGCAGAAGAAAGGTAAACACCAGGGATAAGGAAGAGGGAAGAAAGAAGCCACTCCAGAACCTTGATAGATGTTTTGTAAGGCAAACTGAAGTGCAAACAAGGCTATTTGCTTCTCTGGAGCTGTAACAATAGGGTTGTGTTGTGCAGAACCCCCTCCCTGCTCTCCACAGACCTGACTGGCTCACAAATAAGGTAGGACAAACTCTGATGTACACTATTTCCTCATGAGAGCATAGCCAGAGTAGCAATACTGTGTCACCTGTGTCCAGACCTGCTCTGAACACATTTAGAAATAAGCTAATGTATTTTAGACATATTCATCTTGTTAAAAACACTGGATTTTCTTTTAAGTACCCACCTTCTGGTGCAGATATATACTCCTGAGTCTTCTAGCATTGCTGGTAAAAACCAGAGTGCATCTCCTTCTGCCCAAAATCTTGGATCTTCATCTCTTCCTGATACAATCGTTTTTGAACCATTTTTATACCATGTGATATTAGGGGTCAAGGCGGAAAAATCCAAATGTTTGTATCTTGGGGAAGGGCATTTTAGAACCACAGGTTCTCCATGCAGTTCATAGTAGTGTTTGTAAAACACGGTGTGATCTGGGCAGTTTTCTATATAAATCAGAGATATTTTTACATTACTGTCAGCCAGGCACATTAAAAAGAAGGGAGAGGGAGACAGGAAAAAAAAAAAGTGTGCCCTTACCTGTACTTTGGACTTGCTGGAGCCTGAAAGCAGAGGTGCCCACTATGAACGTCACCAGGGCAAAGAAGAGCCCACACATTTTTTCCCTGAAGAAAGTGGAAGGAGAAGACCGAGGGAAAGTGTCTTGAAATCTGCAGGGAAGTTTATTACAAGACAGAACATACAATGAAAATACTCAACATTAATTTAAGGGTTAACTGCACTTTTCCTCACTCTGGACCTGGTGAGCTTTGGTTCACCCTTAAGAAGCAGAAAGGCTTCTTCATCCCTAGCTTATGGGGGCTGACTTGTGGAACAAGAGCATCTGGCGTGGCACAAGGACATCACTTCTGTCCCTTTCCTTTCACTCCAGGAGATGCAAACAACATACCACAAGATGCTGCTGTCCCCACGGCTTTTCAGTGCAACAGCTACGGCGGAAAAACCGAGCTCTGCTTGTTTTGCAATAAGATGTGACCAAGGCACAGGTCAGCTGCTTCCAGTTAGCTGCAGTGTAGCTAGCTTGGGTGGACACAGGCACAAAGATGCAGCAGAATAGACTTGAGCTCTCTTAAGCAGTCACTTCAGGTGTCTCCCAAGGTTGTATGGCCCTCATGAAATCCTGTGTCACTTTATCTTCCCTACTATGGCTACCAAAGCAGGCCAGCTAGTGTGGATCAGGCTGCAGGCAAACTTCCTGCTATAACCAGAGCCAAGCTTTCAAAGTCTCCAACAAATGTTTCTCTTGGGAGAAAAATATTTTATTCCCATGGCAGGCACACCCACCTTGCTGGCGACACACAAGTGAGTTTTCAGCATCAATGCTATTATCATCTGTGCTAAAATAAGATAAGGAAAACCCTGGACAACTTGTCCTAAAACTCAGACATGGCAACATTAAGGGAAAACAAAACTATCCGCTGCCAGTCATTTGTTAATTGTCATCTGTATTGGCCTGGCATGGACAAGGCAGCTTCTGTGGTATCACTGAACGCTTTCTGGTCCGCTACGAGGTTTCAGCTGCTGCTACTCAGTTGATAGATCGTGTGTTACCTCAGTGTACGGTAAGCAAAAAATGCATAAAACATGCTACATAAAGGCACCAGTTTACGCTGTATGTAGGGTATTTGCGTGCAATACAGCACGCATATGCACATGATACATACTATTTTCATTTTATATACAGAAATGTAAATTGCATGCATTTAACATTAGCCTAACACTGTGATCATCCCATAGGATGAATATTAAATGACCAGACCACAACTTCAAATTGTATCCAAAAGCAAAAACATATTTCTAACAATATAACACAGTCATAGTCATAGGTACTCACCTTTAGGCATCTTCTGTGTATCCCACCATGCACATGCTTATTATGCAGTTTTAATCCAAATTTCTCCCTGTTCTAGTAGCTGTATTTATCTGACATCTGATAGTTTGACTACAATAAACTATTTCTAGCTTATTGTCTTCTCTGCAACACCACACAGCCAACCTCTTGCTCAATGATACTGTTTCATAACCATGGGTTGTCTCCCGTAGTGCTAAGTCTGCAAGGTTTTCCAGGACGTGGGCATGGAGCTGTCGCCTCTCTGGGCTACACCTGGACTAGGAGCTAGTGGCTTTGTCTGTGACGTTAACAAGCCTCATGGTTCATATGCAATACCCCATAACAGGGCAGTTTCTCTCTCTTTAGGTCCTTTGTCTCATGAAAATATGTGGTTATTTTGTTCAGAGCTTTCCAGTCCCTTCAGGTTGGTATCCATCAGTCTCCATAAGTCCCTACGCGATCTGAGGTTTTAGGGAAGGTTTTCACTCCCAAATTTCTATCAGGTTCACTTACCTGAAGTTCTGCATTCTTTCAGCCATTATCTTCCCATGAAAAGATATAAGACTGAAGATGGTTGGTGAGGACCTTATATAGGGTTTAACTCAACACACAGCGGAAATTTGTCTTTTGTTGCCCAATCAGATTTGTGTCAAAACCAAATGACATTTTAGACCCACCTTTCTTTCCTTCCGTAGAGTAAGGATGAGGGAAACAGAGACACACAGAGAGAGAAAATATGTATTTGGATTTCCCAAAAAAGGGGAAATGACTGCTAAATATATGACTAAATTTCCTTTTTTTCTGACGAACGGTAGTTCGCATACACTCATGTCTTCACATGACTATTTCACGCTCTACCTCAAATAAAAATTTCTCATGGGTAACAAAAGGTGTCCTGCAGCACAGTCAGCAACTAAATAATTGCAATCTTCACATAATGTGGTTTAGCAAGTTCTTCATGGACAATGTAAATCTTCTGTGGTTTCCCAGATCACTTGTGAATCACAAATGGTTGGATTCCTCTTTCCTTCCATAAGATCCATCTCAGTGTCACAGTTCACAGTAAGGCTCTCTTTTCAATGGAATGTAAAGAATGAACAGATGTAAGAAGATGATGGTGTCCAGCCTCATAAGCAGAAGAGATAAGAAATAAGCTATAAACTGTGGCAGTGTTGGCTTCTGCCTGGTTAGAGGGAAATCTAACAGAGGGCTTCAGTCTGGAACTGGATCACAAGCCAATTTTTCCTGTGCCTTGTCCTGACATGTGATGTTTCTGCATTTCTTACAGCCTCTTGATCCCTCAGGGTGTAGTTGCCATGCACTGCCTGACTGCTAGCCCAGGAAAGCAGTGTGGTGGCCAGCTGACCTGCCAGAGGTGAAGTCAGCACACAAGTCCGTGCTAGCAGACCTCAGTAAAATACTCCCCCCCCCCGCCCCCCACCCAGATTTCGTAAACCTCATCTGAGCAAGCCTGGTCTGAAGCACTGGGGTCCTAGCCTAAGGCTCAGGCTTTGTGGTGCTCTCATTAACCAAATAATGACTGAGTAACAAAAACAACATAGCTGTTTATCACAGTAGGCATGTAAGAACCATTTACTACAATCTTGGGGGATGTGTCATATGCTTGGGTTGCACATATTCTTTTGTGCAGGCAATATCCACCACATTACAAGAACTTCAGTAAATAAAAAACAAATTAAAAAAAGAAGAAAAAAAAGAACCATGAAGCACCATATTTCAATCTGTAACGATCTTTACAGTTTCTATATCCTGATTAACAAAGTAATTGTAAAGGTTTCTATAGCTATCAGCCCTGCAAATGGCTCCATGGTTTTCCTTAAGCAGCCCTGTTATCCATGAACTTGAAAGGCTGATAATGTAACTAAAATTATGTACTGCCCTGCGGTGCTCTATCTTCTCGGTGAAAAGAAAGCACTCACATATCTCCATTGATGCTACACCCACAGATTTAGCCTAGAAAGCAAACCGTATCCTGGGCTGCATCGAAAGAAGCATGGCCAGCAGGTCACGAGAGATGATTCTGTCCCTCTACTCTGCTCTCGTGAGATCCCACCTGCAGTACTGAGTGCAGTTCTGGAACCTCCTACATAAGAAGGATGTCAACCTGTTGGAGAGAGTCTAGAGGAGGGGCACAAAGATGATGAGAGGGCTGGAGCACCTCTCCTGTGAGGACAGGCTGAGAGACTTGAGGCTGTTCAGCCTGGAAAAGAGAAGGCTCCAGGGAGACCTGATAGCAGCCTTCCAGTACCTAAAGGGGGCTTATAAGAATGATGAGGACAAAATTTTTAGCAGGGCCTGTTGTGATAGGACAAGGGGTAATGGTTTTAAACTACAAGAAGGTAGATTTAGACTAGACATAAGAAAAGAAATTTTACAATGAGGGATGGTGAAATACTGGAACAGGTTGCCCAGAGAGGTGGTGGAAGCCCCATACCTGGAAATATTGAAGGCCAGGTTGGACGGGGCTCTGAGCAACCTGATGTGGTTGGAGATGTCCCTGTTTCTTGCAGGGGGGCTGGACCTTTAAGATTTAAAGCATTTAAAGGTTTCTTCCAACCCAGTCCATTCTATAACTCTATGATTTGGGCTACAAAACCACTGATCTTGGTTTTTGGAGACCCTGAACTTCATTCTTCGTTACCCAGAAAATGTCCTGATCACATGCACCAGTACCAGGACTTTAAATTAAAACAGTATATCTGGAGGCACAGAAGTCTAGTTTAAAATAAGTCAGGAAGAAATGAAAGATAGAAGAAGTAAAGTATTTCTTTTAGGACCTATATGCTGAGAAGGCCATGCCACTTTGTGGTCAGTTATTACTGAGTATTTATAAACAGAAATATGCAAGTCTAGCAGCTATATATAGAGAGAGACTCTTTTAGGGAAGCTGGTGTCATTCTGTGGTTTCACTGTGCTGATGATTCATTTAGACAGCTCAAGATGCTGGAGCATAGCTGTGAAATTCCTAACTTGAAGACCAGGCTATTCCCCATATGTCTCACCCGTTGCTCATCTCACTAGAACGCTATTTCCCACACCAGGGCTACACGCAAATGTGCCTTGTCACATTTACTCTCCTAGGACATGCCAATAAAATAACCAAAATCTCAAGAAATATTTAGTGTTCTGGCAGTTCCTCAGGTACTTAATGCCTTCTTTGCCTCAGTGTTTAACAATAAGACCAGTTATCCCCGGGGTGTTCAGCACCCTGAGCCGAAAGACAGGGATGGAGAGCAGAATGAACCCCCACAATCCAGGAGGAAGCAGTTCTCAACCTGTTACGACACCTGGACATGCACAGAGGGGCTGGATGGGATCCACCCGAGGGTACTGAGGGAGCTGGTGGAGGAGCTTGCTAAGCCCCTCTCCATCATTTATCAGCAGTCCTGGTTAACAGGGGAGGTCCTCCCAGATGACTGGAGGGTTGCCAGTGTGACGCCCACCTACAAGAAGGGCTGAAAGGAGGATCTGGGGAACTACAGGGCTGTCAGCCTGACCTTGGTGCTGGGGAAGATTATGCACCGGTTCATCTTGAGTGCGCTCACCTGGTACGTGCAGGACAGGCCCAGCCAGCACGGGTTCATGAAAGGCAGGTCCTGCTTGACCAATCTGATCTCCTCCTATGACCAGGTGACCCACCTAGCGGGTGACGGGAAGGCTAGAGAAGCTGGCGGCTCAGGGCTTGGATAGGTGTACTCTCCGATGGGTTAAAAACTGGCTGGATGGCCGAGCCCAGGGAGTTGTGCTGAATTGAGTTAAATCCAGTTGGTGGCTGGTCACAAGCGGTGTTCCCCAGGGCTCAGTTTTGGGGCCAGTCTTGTTTAATATCTTTATCAATCATCTGGATGAGGGGATTGAGTGGTGCCTCAGTGAGCTTGCAGATGACACCAGACTGGGTGGGGATATCGATCTGCTCGAGGGTAGGAAGGCTCTGCAGAGGGATCTGGACAGGCTGGACCAATGGGCTGAGGTGAAGTGTATGAGGTTCAACAAGCCCAAGTGCCAGGTCGTGCACTTGGGTCAAAACAACCCCATGCAATGCTACAGGTTTGGGGAAGAGTGGCTGGAAAGCTGCCCGTTGGAAAGGGACCTGGGGGTGCTGGTAGACAGTCAGCTGAACGTGAGCCAGCAGTGTCCCCAGGGGGCCAAGGTCAACGGCATCTTGGCTTGTGTCAGGAACAGTGTGGCCAGCAGGAGCAGGGAAGTGATCGTGCCCCTGTACTCCGCACTGGTGAGGTTGCACCTCGAATACTGTGTTCCATTTTGGGCCCCTCAGTACAAGAAGGACGTTGAGTTGCTGGAACGCATCCAGAGAAGGGCAACAAAGCCAGTGAGGGGTCTGGAGCACAAGTCTTATGAGAAATGACTGAAGGAACTGGGATTGTTTAGTCTAGAAAAGAGAAGGCTGACGGGAGACCTTATCGCCCTCTACAACTACCTGAAAGGAAGTTTTAGGGAGAGGGGTGTTGGTCTCTTCTCCCAGGTAACTAGTGATAGGACAAGAGGAAATGGCCTCAAGTTGCACCACAGGAGGTTTAGGTTGGATATTAGGAAACATTTATTTACTGAGAGTGTTCAGGCACTGGAACAGGCTGCTCAAGCAGGTGGTGGAGTCACCATCCCTGGAGGTGTTCAAAGAATGTGTAAACGTGGCACTTCAGGACATGATTCAGTGGACATGGTGGTGTTAGGCTGATGATTGGACTTGACGATCTTGGAGGTCTTTTCCAACCTTAAAGATTCTATGATTCAAAAGGCCTCCACAAGCAAGGTGTGTCTGTTCATTATCCCTTGTTCATGGAAGGGGAAATGGAAATTCAGGCATCATGGAGTGGGGATAAGACCATTTCTATAAGGGATAGTTAAGGAGTCAGCTTTTTCTACAGACTCCCAGATTCTGATGTTTGTCCTGGAAGAACTCATCCAGGCGTCTCTGTGGCTGATGATGTCAGGAACTGCACTGACATGGACCTTGCCATTTATTGTGTTAGTCAGTTTGGCTAGGCCAGCTTCATGCAATCAAAAATAGGAGATAATTTCTCTGGTTCTCATAAGAATAAGGTGGTGAGAATTAAGAAATATTGAATGTTGAAAGCTGACTGGCAAGCAGATGCAAAGTAAACCACAACTATTGAACCAACACATGTTTTGAGGCTTATTGATATGGGAAAACCTGGTTTTAATAATATATTATGACCTTGTGCACAGTTCCCAGATGGGCTCTTGGGAAGCACAGAGATGGAGAGGGAAGAGAAAAGCTATCCAACTCTGAGAATCACCAAATAGATGGGACAGAAAGAGAAAGGCTAAACAGAGAAATTAGCCCAATGCACAACAGATGCCAAGAATAAAGGGATTTGCATGCTTACCCAGAGAAATAAGTGCTGTCATACATCAGTTGTAAAAGACTGACTGGGAGAAACAGGGGGAGATGGGCCAAGAGACATACACTTTGTGATGAGGGGGTGCTCATTTGGCCAGAGCAGCAACAGCTTAGTTACAGATTGCCTCCCTCCTATGGGTTCCTGGGATTTCTACAGGCCCTTTCACTGCAAAAGAAACCAGGCAGGCCGTGAAGAATAATTACACTGTCAAGAGCTGGAAGGAACAGAGAGGAGGAGACCCTCATTGTAGAAGTCAACAGGCTGCAAGGGACAATGTATTGGCTAGAAAGGCCCAGAGCCAGCAGCAATGAGGCCAGAAGTACTTCAAGCAACAAAAAGTACCTCATCTGCCCTCACCACTAATGGAGTTTGGGTTGACCAAGGGAATTCTCCCTGCATCTGTAATCTGTGATGAAAACATCACATCCATGTTTGCAATACCTGTCGGAGACATGGGGAGGCCTTTATTTTGCCCACTAGTACTGCACACAGCTACCAGCAGCAGATTAAGTTGTCTGTGCACAGACATACAGTCATAGACTGGTGAAATAAATAAATAATTTTTTTAAAAAGTTGGTGTTGCAGTTTAGCCCTGCTCAGCACCATGCTATGCAGTTTCTCACTCATTGTCCCAGCCCTCTGAGAGAATAGGGATAATATAAGAAAAAAGGCTTGAGGTTTGAGACAAGGACAGGGAGAAATCCTTTAAGTTACCATTACAGGCAAAACAGACTTGACTTGAGGAAAACTATTTATTTCTTACTAATACCAAAGTAGGATAACAAGAAAGAGATCAAAGTAACTTTCCCATACTGTCCTCTCTTCCCAGCCTTAACTTTATGTTCCATTACCTCTACCTCCTTCCCACCCACCGAGCGGCAGAGGGAGGAAGAGGGAATGGGGATTATGGTCAGTTCATCCCATGTCTCTTTATGCCGCTCCTTCCTACTGAGGGGAAGAACTCCTCACATTCCTCCCCTGCTCCAACGTGGGGTCCCTCCCACAGGCTACAGTCCTTGATGAACTGCTCCAGCATGGGTCATTTTTCCACAGCGTGCAGTCCCTTCAGAATGGCTGCCCCAGCACGGGCGCCCTCCAGGGGCCACAGCCTCCTTCAGGCATCCGCCTGCCCCAGCGTGGGGTCCTCCATGGGCTGCAGGTGGATCTCTGCCCCTCCGTGGACCTCCATGGGCTGCAGGTGGATCTCTGCCCCTCCATGGGCCTCCACCTCCTGCAGGAGGACAACCTGCTCCACCATGGGCTGCAGGGGAATCTTGTCTGGAACAACTTTACTCCTCCCCCTCCTTCTTCACTGACCTTGTCATCTGCAGAGTTGTTTCTCTCACAATAAATTCTTCACAATCAGACTCGGGCAGATGCCTCTCATGTTCTCTTTACATCTCCTCTCTTCACTTCTCTGGCCTGGCCTGGGCTGGGTTGGGCCCAGATGGCTGCCCGGTGGGAGGCCATAGGGTGAGGGTTGCAAGGCCCACAAGGCTCGCACCTCCCCCTCTCTGCCCATGCTTCAACTTCTTCACATCTTCTCTTTTTTTTTTTTTTTTTTTTATTTTTCCCCTTCTTAAATACATTATTGCATAGGCTTTATCAGGGAACATTCTGCCACCAATTGGCTCGGCCCTGGCAAGCGACAGGACCGCCCTAGGCCCAGCCAAGTCCACCAGACAGAGGGGAAACTTCTAGCAGCTTCTTGCAGAAGCTGCCACCAGAGCCATCCCTCACTAAACAAAACCACTACAGTGGGATTTGCTGACTTTTATTTAAGGGGGAAAACCATCCTTGGGCGCAGTCTGCGTTACACATGATGCAATGTGGACAAGCAGTGAAGGAGGATTGTTGCAAAGTTGAGTTTGTTGAAAGTTGTAGAGGTTAAGTGGTCTCTCTGCCCCTGTACCCTGAACTGAAGAAGGTAATCTAAATTGCTAAATAGTGACAGTCTCACCATTACCACATCCAAATGCCTCTCTAAAATTACAATAAAAGTGGAAAAATACCCCATCTAACTGCCCTTCCTTCTCCCATGGATAAAATTATTTATCAGTATGCTGGATTTTATTCATGGTATGTCAAAAAGATCAATCAGCTTCAGATGCTGATAATTACATGCTGCAAGTGAAATCAGTTGGATCACTGCTGAAATGCAAGCACAGATGCAAGCATGTGTACTTCTTTGTAGATCTGCAGATGATGACTGACAAGGCAGGTGGACCACAACTTTTAGCTCAGCTCAGGCTCTTCCCCAGGCCACCAGCCACCCCCAATGCTTGGATGGAGCAAGCCTACAGCACACGTTATCGACCATGCCCCAGTGCAAGGCTTCAAGCTAAGCTGCAGACACCAGCACGGTTACTCACCGTGTCGGGGCTGACCAGTGGGGCTGACTGGGACCTAACAATTCTGAGGAGAACAACAAGCAGACATTTCCCACAGCTATGGCATCTTCTCAGACCACAGGCAGTGAGTCAGTAGGGGCACTAGAAAAAAGCAAACCTAAGATTGTTGAGTAGCTTTCTTTTTCCCTCCACTTCCAAAATCACAGTGTTTGCTTGCAATCACAATCAGTCTTCTTATTTACGAAGCAATATAATGTGCTATGTGGTCTTGCAAGTGAAAAGTGTAGAAGGATTTAGAAAGACAGCAGCAATTATGAAAAGCCCATGGTAAGAGTAGACAGAGGGGGAACTGTGTCCACTTGAGGAGCAAGAAGTCACACAGAGTTACGTGAGCCAGAACAAGAGGGACAACATAAGATTTCTAAATCAGTTATGGTGCTTGGTTTAAGCAGCCTGGGAATTCCAGAAGCAGAGAGAAAAAAAGGATGACAAAGATTTTTGTTCATGATTGCCTTTTTGTTAGCTGAACTTATATTTAATTGATAAAAAGTAACTTCATAGCTATGAAAAACAGTGACAAATATATGTCCTATGATTAGGGAAAAATTGAGCTAGTATGGATCATACATTACTGTAGGTGTACTGAGAGGGTAATATTAACCATTCATCTTCTATTAGTTGTCCCTGAGTTAAATCTTTGTCTCACCAAGAAGGTGAAGTAATTTATTGAATGCAGGCAGTAGATCTTCTCAATTATCTTAGTTTTAATATCCTTCTGACACACAAGAGTATTTCACACAGTTGTTTTAAGAAGCAGGAGTATGAAATACACTTAATAGATACAGTTATGCAAGACATTGCTTTCCTACTCCACTACCAAGACGCGTAACTTGTTATCATAGAACTTGTGGAGGTCACAGTGCAGTACATATGAAAGTGCAGGTAGTATAAAAATAAAGACCAAAAAGTTTCAGTTGTACTTGTCATTCTTCCTTAATACTTGTCCTGTGGTTAGTGTCACAATGGTCAGCAATTCTGACTGGCATCACGAGTTGCTTGAGAAAAAGAGACAAGATAGACTTTTTTTGGATCAGTGATATAATGGAAGAGGGGGTTACAAATAAATAAACAGCAAATAAATAGATGCAACAGATACTGCTTCTCAATGGAGAAAAAAAAAAAAAGCCAGTATATTTGAAAACAGGAATTAGGAGAAATCAAGTCAGTTCAGAAGAGAAGGAGCCAATCCCAATATCTCAATTTTCTTCCTAAAGAATCAATGCAAGAGCAACCTAAAGTGATCCTGCAAGATCACATTTGCTTGCAATAAAGGTGAGATAGGTTTAGTCTTTCTTTTTATCTTCTACTTGTCTGTTCCATTGGTGCACATACACTGTGAAGCACTGAAGACAGTAAGATTTTGTACTATTCATTAATGTTAATGAACACATTTTTCTGAATAAAAACTGTTACCATCAGCTGAGCTTGGAGGGTTCTGTTGTATTCATGACAGCCAACCACATAACAGGAGTACAAATACACATGGGGCAGCAAAACTAATGGTAGGAGGATTTGGGGCTTCAAATGCAGTGAGCTAAGCCCTTCTCCAGCACATGATGTTCTGTACCAGCTGAAAAGGGAACTCCTCATTTCAGCAACCGGTTTTTAAAGACTTTGAGGATTTTACACATGATGGGAAGTCGAGACAATATTTAACGTTATTTGTTTAAATCATTGTTATCAATTCTGTTTTGAAAAGAAAAAGAAGGGATTTTAACAACAATACTGTTTTACTACACAAATTTTCCTTCATCATGAGCTGGAAGAGGGTTCAGTCAGACTTAGTCAATTGGAAGTAGGGAGAACCCTTACAGGAAAATTCAGATAACTTCAATGAGAGATTGTGAGAAAGTGGTGGGGTTTTTTCTTCAAAATGTCCCTGGATTGAGATCTTCCTGTCCAACAAAACTGAGATCTCTGTTGGTCCTTCTGGCTGTAGCTTCCAGGATCTGTTATCTCAGGGGCATTGATTTCACCAGCGACCCAGCAGACCCCTGCACTTACTTTCAGGTCAGCTCATCAAACTTGATCTTCTCATAAGTGCTGAGCCATTCCCCTTGTCTTCACAGAAAGCTGAAAAATATCAGGATCTTTGTAAGTCCCTATGTTGATTAATGTACACATTCTTGTGAGTAGACTTCCCAGGAAGAGTGGTTTCGGCAGGATGTATGAATAATTGATACAGCTCTTGGCTTGATACCATTGTTACGGGAAGAAAAGAAAAAAAAATGAGGAACTGAAGTTAACCGTGTGATACCATAATGATATGGCAGCACTGTTTGGAAGCTTTAACCGTCATTGGCTCCCTTGAAGTTGCAACTGGCCAGCTCTGCACAGCAAAGACATGGCACTCAGCACTCGGGCATCTTGCTGCTCCTCAGTGGTTCAAAACTGCTGCCCGCTTCACGTTGTGTTTATGAAACTGGCCTGAGATGAGCACGTTGTAATTACATGTCCCATGCAGAAGGCACAGGATATTTTGCTGGATCTTAATATATCCAAGATTAATCCAGGAAATAAGAGATAAGTAAGAAGGTAGATACTCTTTGGTACTCCAATGGTAATTTTTAGACTTATTAGAAACTTCTCTCTCTTTCAATAGATAGATTGAGACAAATAGAAAGAAAAAAAAAAACAAAGACATATACCTATCCATAGATGGAGAAATATAGAGGCTGCCACCTGCTAAGAGGAAAAACGGTTGTATTCCAATTGCAAAAGTTCCCCAAAGAAGGGTGGAAATGAAAGCCCTACAGGGTTTCTGTTCCTGCTCTGCTGTCCATTTTTTCATTGCCCCATGCAAAGTGGAACAGCTACAGGATGCTGGCTGTGCTTCCAGGGGACACCAGAGTAATCTGGCCAAAGCTGTTCAATGTAAACTGAGAAATGCTTGCGGAAACTCACAATTGTTTTACAGCAAAGCACCAGCCAGAAAACGTTTACTCATTAATAACACAGCTAATAGCATTTTAGTGAGGTTTACATGCATAGTGAGAACCTGAGGACTGCATTAAAAATGTTCTACAACATTAAAAAATTCAGTGGCAGAAGTGCTATGTCATTTTATGCCAAAAACAGTTAATGAGTTTGCTGATGATACCATGTTTATTAGAGGCTGATAGCCTCTTGCAGGGCCCCTGCGGCTAGGCATTCATGAAGCCATCAGAACTAGGATGCCACCCTCAAGAGCTTGCTCGGACCACTTGTCTCTTCATCTTAGGGTAAATTTTCTTCTGCACTTTCTGGAATCACTGCTGTAATAGAAGAGAATTACTTTTCTAGTATATCCTCAAATCATCCAATTATTCTTATTTCTGCAGACTTGGTGAAACAGAGGAAAGATCTGAAATTTTCTAGCAGTTTGGTCTACCAAAGGGAGATAGGCAGTGTGTTCATAACAGTGTAAGTAGTCACCAGTTTTAACACTCTGCTTGAATGGGAGTTTCAAAACCTTGTAATGTTGTAACAAAGAACATGGCAGAGCTGTTCCTTGAGGCTGTGCTTTCTGAGAAGATGAAGAAACAGCACCTTGAGGAAAGGATTCTGTTAATGTGCCAACTTTGATGTTTTTGTAAGAGGGGTTTTCAGCAGAAGTTGGTGCACAAGAAGAATAATGAACTAAAGAGGCTGTGCTTTCAACAGGGCTTATGCCTGGCTCAGGATCTGAGCCAGGGTAAATTCAAGTTGCTTTGGTTTCAGCGGTTTCACGTTCAGTAAACAAAATGCAGGGTTTGCAAACCCTGTAGTATTTTACACACATTAACAAGCCCCTTTCACAAACAGATCTTTCTAGATAGGAGACAGGTTTACCTGCAGCAAGGTGGATGTAGATTTGTCTGCACCCTGAGCCAAGTTCTGCTATCTCTCTGATGCACATTCTTGTCCATCTCTTAACCTGCTCTCCTCCATAACCCTCCTCACCTCTCTGCAGACCTCTGTCCTCCCAGCACCCTTCACAGTCATGTCCAGGCTGCTATAACAAGATCACATATTGAGATGGGGGACTTAATTATCCTTTGCTAGTAAAAGAAGCTTTATTTTCTACAGAGGTATGTTACCTACTGATACAGCCACAGTAAAAGGTAGGTCATGGGCAGAAGAAGGGCCACGACGCAGAAGATGGACGGTGCACAGAGTGGTATAAATGCAGAAGAGGCATAATTCAGCTCTATCATTCTCCACATTTGTGCCGCTGTAGAGAGGCCTCTCAGCCATGTACCTGGTTCATTCACAAAGGCTGCCCACATCACAGCCAGTGGCTCTCATGATGTGAAGATATTTCTCAGCAATGTTTAGCCTTGATCACAAGACGCTTTCTTTACTTTTCTGTCCTGCAAATGCATGCTTCGTTGTGTGCATATATCCACCCATGTACACACTGCAGCTTATTCAGGAAATAGTTAACTCCTTTGCTAGGAAAAGGCTTTGTAAGCTAAGAGTAAAAGGTGTTCTGGACCTTGGGACATCAACAGAAAAAGCAACACATATATGTATGGAGAAAAAGCTTCTCTATAAACAAAGTAGTGGACAACACCTCCAGATCTTCTAAAGACTCTGTGACCCTTCATAAGCTATCCAACAGTCTGGGATTGGGGCTTGCAGCATCACAGAGAGATATCCATGATAGCCGGGGGATCTGAAACCATAAGAATGTCAGAGCAGTCACAGTAGGTCAGACTGAAAGTCCACGTAGTCCTGTATCTGTTCTTGACAGTAACCTGCAGCTGATATTTAAGAGGCATAAGAACACAGCACATGTAGTCTGACTTTTCCCCCTTATATTTTCTGGCAACCAGCAATTAAGGTCTTTCAGGGCCTCCAGAAAGGATGGATCCCAAAACCACCTGGCTTCCAGGAATCTGGAATACCTCCAGCCTCTAGCCCTGACCGTATCCTCCAACTGCCAACTCTTGTCTGTTCTATCAAGTATCTAACTTTGCTGTAGGGGAAAACAGGTCCAGGTTCTCAGTCATTCTTGCTGCCCATGTGTGCACATTTTGTAATTTTTATACCTCGGTTGAGGTAGGACAGCCAGAACCACAGGTATGCGTAATATGAACTTTAAAAATTCTGTAAGAATATTTTCTTCCTACCAGTCGAGTTCAACACCATGCAGCCCCAGAAGTCCAGCCGTGTCTAGTCACGACCAACTTCCCATTTGCCACTTAGCCTTACTGCTGGGCAAAGGCGCTTTGTGGTAGCATTGCACATTCCCCCGCCATGCATCGTCATCTTCTACCAAGTGAGTTAGCAAACAACAGACAGCACATTTGCAAAGAGCAGTGTCTGGATGCAGGAGTTCTCACGTTGGCAGGCCATTGCAGCAAGCTCTTCCCACAGCCCAAGGCAAGAGACTTTTGATGTAATTGTAGATCTTTCCCTTCCATCCCATCCCTCTGACCCCAGCACTGCACCCCTGTGCCTGCTTCTGGTTGATCCATCTCCAGAGGTAGGACTAGTTGATTGCTTACCTCCTTCTTATTACCTTCAGATTCAGCTACTTGCCAGTCCCCTGTTTATATACCAGGCTGCAAAGACCACAAAGTATATCAAGACTGTCTCCATGCAAGGAGGCAGAATTTTAAAAAGGCACCCATTTGCAGGAGTGATGGAGTTGCAGGAATGACACCAGTGAGCCCAAAATGTCTTGTGCTTTCTAGGGCACTGTGCAGAACATGCACAGGTTTCCTGAAAACATCCAAGACAGCGGTGGAGCAACACTTGATGGTACAGCTGACCAGAACACATAGCGTTTATTGGCAATCTGTGTTCATGAAGGGCATAGTGAAATGAAACCTATGGATACTGATTGCGGAACAAAATGTACTGTACATGCACTGCTCACGCAACCAGATGGAGCACCGGCACAAATGTGGAGCTGAAAATGTAAAAATGTCATGTTTGAAAACAACTTAACCCTTGCATCCATTTCATGCCTAATCTCATACTTTGCACTCTGCTTATGAAAATGTAGGTCTCAGGTTTTCTAGGTGAGCGAGGTAGCCATAAGGTAACCAGAGTTCACTGTACAAAAAAACCATCCTATTACTACTCAAGTAATAGGAAGACACACTTGTGAAATAAGACTCTGTGACCGTGTTTACTTAGGCAACATCTCCGTGCAAGTATTCATTGATCTGCTGTGCCCGGGGGCCGTCCCAGATTGCGTCGCTTGCCCTGTTCCGGAAGAATTGCCACACACCAAGAGGCTTCAACTTGCTTCCTCTTTACAAATTTAATTTTGATAAGTTTGCTGCTCACTTCACAACAAAAAGCTGGCTCTGATTGAACTGGTCCAATTTTCAATCGGAGCAAGTCAGCAACGGTGAGAAATGAGATGAGAGGAAAGCACCTGAAAACAATTAGAATTTGCTTCTGGAAATATGCCCTGGAAGATACCAAGCCAAATGGCCATTATAATCCCTCATGTCTTAAAGGTTAATGTGCCTTGTTGATGTATATTTTCAAAATTTTCTGCAGTCTTTAGAATATAGGAGTTTGGGAATCCTGGCTCAAATTGCTAACGCTGACATTTCGCAGGACATCTATTATGACTAACATTACTTGCATGTTTTTTTCTCCTAACAAATATGACAAGGAATTTGTTCCACATTGTGGGATGCTTCCAAGCTACATTTCTCCAATTTTAGTGGATGCAAGTGCTTCCTTTTGATGATGTCAGTCATCAGCACATTTTGCACGAAAGTACTGACATGAGTCGGCGGTTAATGTAAATGGCAGGCACAAATACGACCCAAAGCTCTTGTTAGCTAGGCTGGGTGGTAGCATGACCTGCTCAACATGACGAGGTATAGAGGCAGAATGCTATTCTCTTTACAGAAATTATACACCAAGTTTCCTATGTAACATTTCCTTCCAGCAGCTGGAGCTGAAGGAATATCCTGTTCCAGTATATTCCTGCTGGTAAGGTTATGAATATTAGATCAGTGGCTGTGCATCCATCCAAACCTAACTGTGCTGTGAACGGCAGTACAGCGGGAAGGCAGCTGCCGAAGCAGACACGCGGTGTGATTAGTCATATCACTCTTTCGCTTACCTCTCCTCACAGCCTTCGCTCTTCACTCTTTTTCCATTTCTTTGGGTTTGTTTGTTGGGTTTTTTAAATGGACTCTTCTCTCTACTTTGTCAAGTCTGAATATGCAATACAATATGAATGTTTTTTTTCTAATGGGTGGTCTTGTACTTTTTTGGTCCGCTGCCAGTTTTCGTTTTATGAAAGATTTAATCAACATTTCAACAAAAAGAAAACATGTATCATTTTTGTCTGGCTCCAAAAATAACAATTCCCTTCCCCATCTGTGATACACAATAAATATTCATTTTATCCTGTATCCAGAGGTTTTTTCAGAAGCACTAGAAACTGAAACAACTTGATATATTTTGCCATTTGAATATTAAAGAAAAACATGCAATTTACACCAAATATGGCACTACTTATAGTAGGTTTTGTGAAGGTGTTTACAGCTCATTTTTACCCTAGAGGGTTAGCGGTGTTCCGTGAAAATACATTTTCCTTCCCCAGTTCATACAATATATCTTAGTGTCTACCAAAAAGACAGCTGGTACCCATCTGTCTGTGCACAATGCCACTTAACACTGCTAACTTAACTAACTCTGTTTTTAGCTGCTTGTTCCCTCCTCTCCTTTCTCATATCACGCACTGTTCAATTCAAGGATGCCATACTTTCTTTAAATATATCTCAAACACATCGTTTTTTAAAAATCATTCCCAACAATGGTGAAATAATTAAATTTCAGTCCATCCGTTTAATTAAGTCCCAACTCACCAGCACAGACTTGAGGGATGAATAAGTCCATTTGTGTATCCACAGACTCAAACACCCTTGGGCAAAAAGGTTAAATAGAGACAACACAGAGACATTTGGCCTAAACAACCTCAGACCTGAGTAATGACTAAAACCTAATGTGACCCTTTCTCAGGACTACCTGTGTCAGCACAGGCACCAGCCAAAGTGGGAAACCTCGGTCAACCGTGGCCAAATGGCTTTTCTCCTCAAGTCCAGCTATTGTTGTGCAGCCTAAAGAATTCATAGCTATTCTCTCTATGAGAAAGAGTCTAGGTTTCTAGACAGGGTTTATTTAGGCAGAATTTAATTTTTATGCAATATCTTTTAAATATCATAAGAAAGCTTAATATCCATTTAGTTGCAATAAAAAACAATATAAAACTATAAAAAGTAAAGCAATATAAAAAGCGCAATGTATCTGTGTGAAAAGCTACTGACATTTACACTTGTGCTATTCTAAGATTAACTTGTGAAATTATACACTTTCATTTTTACAGTACTTGAGAAACACAGGCATGACAGTTACTATACCTGGAGATCAGAGACTTAGAATCATAGAATGGCTAGAGTTGGAAGGGACCTTCAAAGGTCATCTAGTCCAACCCCCGTGCAAAAAGCAGGGACATCCCTGACTAGATCAGGTTGCTCAGTGCCCCATCCAGCCTGGCCTTGAACGTTTCCAGGGATGGGGCATCCACCACCTCTCTGGGCATCCTGTTCCAGTGCTCTACAACTCGCATTGTAAAAAATTTTTTTCTAATATCTAATCTAAATCTACCTCCTTCTAATTTAAACCCATTACCCCTTGTCCTATCACAAGAGGCCCTACTGAACAGCCTGTCCCCATCTTTCTTGTAGGCCCCCTTGAGGTACTGGAAGACCGCTATCAGGTCTCCCCGGAGCCTCCTCTTCTCCAGGCTGAACAGCCCCAACTCTCTCAGCCTTCGTGGCCCTCCTCTGGACCCTCTCCAACTGGTCCATGTCCTTCTTATGTTGGGGGCTCCAGAACTGGACACAGTACTCCAGGTGGGGTCTCACTAGGGCAGAGTAGAGGGGCAGAATCACCTCCCTCGACCTGCTGGCCACGCTCCTCTTGATGCAGCCCAGAATGCGGTTGGCTTTCTGGGCCGCAACGGCGCATTGCCGGCTCATGTTGAGCCTCTCGTCCATCAGCACTCCCAAGTCCTTCTCGTCAGGGCTGCTCTCAATCCATTCTCCGCCCAATCTCTATTTGTGCCTGGGATTGCCACGACCCAGGTGCAGGACCTTGCACTTGGCCTGGTTGAACTTCATGAGGTTGGCATGGGCCCACCTCTCCAGCCTGTCCAGGTCCCTCTGGATGGCATCCCTCCCTTCCAGCATGTCGACGGCACCACACAGCTTGGTGTCGTTGACGAACGTGCTGAGGGTGCACTCTATCCCACTGTCCATATCGCCAACAAAGATGTTGAACAGGGCCGGGCCCAACACGGACCCTTGTGGGATGCCACTCGTGACCGGTCTTCACTTGGACATTGAGCCGTTGACCACCACTCTCTGAGTGTGGCCATCCAGCCAACTTCTTATGCACCGAGTGGCCCATCCATTGAACCCATGCCTCTCTAGTTTAGAGAGAAGGATGTCGTGCGGGACAGTGTCAAAAGCTTTGCACAAGTCCAGGTAGATGATATCCATTGCCCGTCCACGCTGGCCTCCTGGCCTTTTTGCCCGACTTCTTCTTCATCGGGATGCACCACTGCTGAGCTTGGAGGAGGTGCTCCTTAAATGTGGACCAGCTTTCCTGGGCCCCTCTTCCCTCCAGGGCCGCCTCCCATGGCACTTTGCCCACGAGGTCCCTGAAGAGACTGAAGTCCGCCTTCCTGAAATCTAGGGCAGAGAGCTTGCTGTGCAGTTTCCTTGCCGCCCCGTGGATCTTGAACTCCACCGCGTCATGGTCACTGCAGCCAAGGCTGTCCGTCAGTTTCACGTCCCCCACCAGCCCCTCCCTGTTGGTGAGCACGAGGTCCAGCATGGCACCCCTCCTTGTCGGCTCCTCTAGCGCCTGCAGGAGGAAGTTATCATCCACGCATTCCAGGAACCTCCTGGACTGCCTGTGCCCTGCCGTGTTGTCTCTCCAACAGATGTCGGGGTGGTTGAAGTCCCCCATGAGGACCAGGGCTGGTGACCGCCGTGAGGCTGCTCCTATCTGGCTATAGAGCGCCTCGTCCGCTCTGTCTTCCTGGCCAGGCGGCCTGTAACAGACCCCTACCGTAACATCCCCCGTCTGTCCCTGTCCTCTGATCCTGACCCATAAGCTCTCTGTCAGCTCCTCCCCGATTCCCAGGCGGAGCTCCACGCACTCCAGCCGGTTGCTGACATAGAGAGCGACACCCCCTCCTCGTCTTCCCTGCCTGTCTTTTCTAAAAAGCTTGTACCCCTCCATGTTGACGCTCCAGTCGTAAGAGTCGTCCCACCACGTCTCCGTGATGCCAACAAGGTCGTAGCCCTGCTCGTGTGCACGCATCTCCAGTTCCTCCTGTTTATTCCCCATGCTGCGTGCGTTGGTATAGAGACACTTCAGCAGGGCCCCCAACAAAACCGACTTGCTGGCTGGAATGACAGGTGTTCTTTTGTATTGCAGATAAGGTTCATTTGCACTTACCTGAGATCCTTCCCCGACTTCTGACTTCTGAGCACTTGGTGCTGGCACTGGCACCATGCTGACAGCAGTGAGCTGAACTGTGCTCCCCCTCCCCCAGCAACACTAGTTTAAAGCCCTCCGGACAAGTCTGGCCAGCCTTCGTCCAAGCACACTCTTCCCCTTCTCATTTAGGTGCACGCCATCCGCCCCTAGCAGCCCGGGCTTCTCAAAGCACACCCCGTGGTCAAGATACCCAAAGCCCTGGCTGTAGCACCACTCCCTGAGCCATGAGTTGACCTGCCAGATACATCTGGCCCTTTCAGGCCCCTGCCCTTTGACCGGGACGATTGAGGAGAATACCACTTGAGCCCCAGAGTCTTTGACTGTAGAACCCAGGGCCATGAAGTCCCTTTTGATGTTTTTTAGGCTGCTGCCGGCTGTGTCACTGGCCCCCACATGAAACACCAGCAATGGATAATAGTCTGTGGGCCATACAAGGCCAGGTATTCTCTTGGTAACATCCCTGACACGAGACCCCGGGAGACAGCACACCTCCCGAGAGAGAGCGGATCAGTGGAGAACAAAATACAAGATCATCGTAGTTCAAGGGAACCCTTCTGGTAAATAATAGTAAAATGGACTACAAACCATCTGTTCCAAATCATGAAGAAATCCAACTACCAATTCATTCTGCCCAAAGCAGAAAGGGGTAGCAAGTGTTTGGGTGCCATAGTACACTGTGAATAGCACAGCGAGTCCTCAGCAAAATTAGATGCCATGCCTTTCCACACTGGATGGATCTGACACTCAAATCATACCCAGCTGAAGCAGGCTGAAGCTTTTAAGTGTGGTGAATTTTATTGTCTTAACAGATGAAGAGACCGAAATGGGTTCCTAACATTTAAATGATAGCACCTAGACAAAACCTTTGGAGGTTTTGGTGGTTTCGTTTGGTTTGGTTTTGTTTTTTTGAAAGGACAGAAAGAAGAACCTAAAGGAGAAATTAAAAGGATGCCTCCAGTCTTACCCAATGTCTCTTTTAGAGGCTGTTCCCCACCAACTTCTGCAGGCAGCATTGTCCTACCAATCTCAAACAAATACGCAGGGGAAAAAAGCAAGGAGCCACAGGTGAGTTTGTGTGGTTAACAGCTCGCTGTCTTGAGATTTTCTATTGCAATACATCTTAAAAATATATAGTAAGGAAATTACTACATTCCAACTAAGGGACTAAGACTGTACATTTTAAACGTATTTCTACCGGAAAAGGATTGTTCCCTGCTATCTGTTAGTAGGAGTGTACCTGTATTAATCATCAAAGCAGCAGTACAGCAGTGATCTCAAATGTCCTTCCACAGGGAAAGCCTCCCTAGTTTAGGAAAACCATAACAGAAATCCCAAGTGCTAGAACTAATTGAACTGCTTGCTGACTGTGGGTACATTAAATTTTGGGGTTTTTTTGAGGTCTTCTTAGAAGAGGCTTAAAAAATGTATGCATCTAAGAATAGACATCATTAAAACTTTCCAAGATGAGACTCACAGCCTCTTCATACCTGCATGCTACAAACACCACACACACTGATAACAAAACCACCAGCCCCAAGCAGCTCTCGTCTCCGTGGCCTTTGTGAAAACTCTCACTGTCAAATAGCAATCAACTATTCTTTACCTGAGATGTGAACCCCTCTAGACTGTGTCTTGAAGTTGATTACCTTAATGTGCTCATCAAAAAAAAAATGAAAAGAAGAATGTGAAATATTGGCAACATGCAGAGCAGTTGAGATCAGAGTCATCAAATCACAGAATCATTTATGTTGGAAGAGACCTTTAAAACCATTGCGTCCAAACACAAACCTAACACTGCCAAGTCCACCACTAAACCATGTCCCTAAGCACCACATCTACACATATTTTAAATATCTCCAGGGATAGTGACTCCACCACCTCCCTGGGCAACCTGTTTCAGTGCTTGATAACCCTTGCAGTGGAGAAATTTTTTCTAAGATCGAATCTAAACTTCCCATGGTGCAACTTGAGGCCACTTCCTCTTGTCCAATCTCTTGTTACTTGGGAGAAGAGACCAACACCTGCCTCCCTACAACCTCCTTTCAGGTAGTTGTAGAGAGCAATGATGTCTTATCTCAGCCTCCTCTTCTACAGACTAAACAATTCCATTTCCCTCAGCCACTCCTCATGTTATTCTCCAGACCCTTCACCACCTTCGTTGCTCTTCTCTGGACATGCTCTAGCACCTCAATGCCTTTCTTGTAGTGAGGGGCCCAAAAGATACTGCAAGGAGTAGAATTCGCACATCGTGTTTAGAAGCATTTACACGCATAGCATCAATGATAATCACCTGGACAAAGACACACTTTAGGTTTTTTAATCTCTGACCCACTACGACCTCCAAAGGCTATTTCCTGCCGCTGCCTCTGTAAACTTTAGATTTTTTAGCATCTCCTAGTCTATCACCATTGCACAAAACTCCCTCAAGTACCTCTCCTGTGCCAGCACTCAGCATCCATGCTGAGAGATACTAGCTCAGCCCAGTTCTTATGGGAAGGAAACTGTATGCACTTTTCTGATGGCCACCTCTTCGCGAGAACACTGTTTCTTGGGGTGAGATTAGAACTTGCAAAATGGGCTTGCTTAATAACACCGTATTTCAAATCCAAAAGGAACTTCTAGGCCTTTGCATTCAGCGTTTGAGAAATGTCAGCACAGACAACATTCCCCGTAGCAAGTAGTGGAGATGGCTATTACAAAACTTCATTAGTCAAGCCTCAGAGTTACCACAGTCAACTTGAAATGAAGTCACGTACATGAAATTATAGCATTTGCTGATACACATTTTGCAAACAGATGGCCAATTTAGAAGCAAGATTTGGATTTGGCCTGTTCAAAACCTCTTCTGCAGCTTCATCCCTTCATGCAAATCCTCTATTATTTGCACATATTTCCATATTTGCCTAAAGCTGTTTGATTAAAAGCTAGAGTGTCTGCCCACCTTGGGGCAGTTTGCACTGGGATACGGGAGCAGTTACATGCGGCACTGCAGAAATGCAATCTCACTACCACACAGTCACATCTTCACTAGAAGGAGCAATAGCTACATTCACTGAAAAAAAAAAATCTCCAGTGTGTTGCTTCAACACATCACATTGCAAGACAAACTTCACTTTGGGCAGAAACAGAAGTAGGGTAGCTACTTAAGAAAGGAAGGAAGGGCAGACACAGGAGAAGAAAAGGAGGAGGGAATGGGACCAGTAGTACTTCTCCAAATAAGACTGAATTTACAGCTGCTGCGAAAATAAAAGCCTCTAAAACTTTTGAGAAATTAATGAGTCCTGCAGGCCGTAAAGGCCAGAGGGAAGAAAGTTGCTGCTTCTGCAGATCCAGCCAGGTGTGCGATAATCCTAAATGACAGGTCTTACAGAGCAGTGGGATCTGCTGCAGGGAGATTCCCCCACCTGGTGGCACCCAGCCTGGCAAGACCCGAGGTGCAGCATCAGGTGTAAAGCCTCACCGGACTCGGCATCTTCCTGCTACAAGGCACAACCATGGGCAGCATCCAACCGCAGCTCTGCTGGTGAGCAGCCCCTGGCATCTCTCCTCCCTCTCCTAGGGGTGTTGAAAGAGGAACTTGAGCTCCTGTATATTTGGCCTCACCATGCAAACATCTACCAGCCACCAGGAAATGACAACTTCCTCCATCCAGTGCTCTTATCACAAAGGAATGGGAAGAAGATGTAGGAGTCATTTTAGCCATTTTTAGGAATGGCACACAGTGCTCTCTCTGACTAGAAATAAAACTGAAAACAAAATTTGGTTCTATTTACAGAAGTGAGGCTAAAAGAGATCAACAATTTTCACTTTGCTCATTTTCATGACCTCTTGCTCTTCTTCCTGCACTCTGTGATGGAGCTCCTGAGGGGAACAGCCACAGCACGCTTACCTCAGCCAGTTCTTGGGGTCCCCAGGGCACTGACTGGCAAAAGTAGATCCCTTACCCCACTCTAGGTGACTCACTCTCCCACGTAAGAGGACCACTGAAACACAAGGGTCTAAGAGCACTTTACCACCTTACATGCAGAGGGCCAGCAAAGGCGCAGGTAGGCTTGCTAATCATAGAATCACAAAGTCTTTAAGGTTGGAAGAGACCTCCAAGATCAAGTCCAACCATCAACCTAACACCGCCATGTCCACTAAACCATGTCCTGAAGTGCCACGTTTACATGTTCTTTGAACACCTCCAGGGATGGTGACTCCACCACTTCCTTGGGCACTCTTTCAGTAAATATTTCCCAATATCCAGTCTAAACCTCCTGCGCTGCAACTTGAGGCCATTTCCTCTCGTCCTACTGTTGCTCAGTGGCCAGGGGCTGGCAAGCCCCCCATCAGCAAGTGGCTCCAAAGGGTCTGGTGAAGAACATTCATCTGTCCTGCAGAAGTCAGCAGATCCCAGGCACAAGGATGTTGTTTCTGCTCCCTTGCCTTGGTGCCTACAAGAACTCACAGACAGGTTTGAAAGTAACTGCAGCACGATCCCTGGCTGTACTGTGGTCACAGGGTGCATAAAAATCAGAGAGCAGGAGATGGAGCTAACTGCCTTCTACTGGTAGAAGGCAGCTCTCCATTGTCCACTTCCTCACAGTTCACCTGAACTAACTTTCATTGTCCTGAGCTACCTGGAGTGCAGCTAAATTCCGAAAGGAGTAGAGATTTCCAGGTTTCTTCTGGTTTACACTCCATCCAAGTTCCTGCAGAATCTAGATTCACAAGTTTCACTTCCAGGCAATATTTCTGACTGGGAAAAACCCATAAGGGAACATTCTAACTGTTAGTCGTTCTCGAGACCCCCCACTGGTCTTTTAGGAACAAATATTCTGCTGCAATGAATCACAGCTGCAAACTGCTCCCAGGGGATCAATGTATTGGATCGATCTCAGTTAAGAAACACAACTGTGTGACATTCTCCGTGAAAGTGTGAACAACGGTGCTGAATAACGCTCTGTGTGATTTGTAGACACGTGCACATATGCAATAAGGAGAAAAAGGGGATCTTGTTCCTTCATGCTGTGGTGTGAGGCGTTGTGCCCAGCTCCCATGTCATCAGTGATGCAATGAATCACTCTTTAAAAGCCCCTAAGCAGAATTTGTGGAAAAAAAATCTATTTTGCGCTTCTTCACAAAAGAAAGATCAAGGTATGTACCTTGCACTTTGGGTCAGAAGACACATGTTCAAAGGTGAATAAATCACCTATCAAAGACAGGCTTGAGAAACAGGCACCAGAAATCAGGGCCCCATTGTAGGTGCTGGTTTTACAGCACAGTGCAATCACCCTTTTTCCTCCTTTTCAACCTAAACCTCCCTTTGTTTTACTGAGCACATGTTTTCCTTAGGAAACAACTAGCTTACCTCCTCTCTAATTAACAGCCATCTACCACAAGCTCTCTCTTCTCTCAGTGAGTTGGAGACAGGGCTGGCTGAACTCAGAGGACCTGCCCTCTGCTTGTGTTTAGTGCGCCTGAAGAAGGGCCTGTGTTCTTGGCATACTCTCCAAGTTCTTGCTTTTTCCCCTCAAATTAGGTTATTCTAACAAAAAAAACCCTCACTCCGAGGCACCTGCCCAAAATACAAGTGACTGGCACTTGCTTGTCCATGGATCTGCAGCTGGCAACCGTGGGTGCTGCGGCCTGAAGGCAATGGGGGGCTTCTCACCTGGGGCAGATAGCAAGGCATGGGGCAGCTCACCAGTGAAAACTTTGGCCAACTGGACAAAACATTGCTTCAGTTCTTCATAAGAAAAAAAAAAAATCACAGGGGGTTATGCATTTTCTATCTGACTATTTTCCTTTTTAATCAGATAAATAATTTGCCAGTGAACTGATACTTTCCATGGGGAAAATGCTAGTCTTGTGAAATACATGTACTCTGATCAAGGAAGGTGAGAGGTAAATGTTGTCTGACGTCAGTTTGACCAAGACAGAATAATCATTTAATCAACACACTCTGAAATACTTAATAGACTTATAAAATTTATACAGCTTTTACCTATCAGCATCTTCTCTCAGCCAGCACATGGGGTTTTACAGGTGTACCCAATCCCTCAAAAATGTAAACGTAAGCTCACGTAACACATTTCCATCAGAGATAAACTTTGTGAGCTGGACCATGGCAGACATTGTCCATCCAAAAAGCACCTCATATAGGTATGCTGGATGTAGGGAATAACAGGAAAATACCTTTAAATTTACATGACTGTTAACATGATGGCATGCTGATTGTTATTACAGCAAGCAAAATATTACAGTCATTAGAAGTGAAGAAATTAATTTTGACCAAATACTGCTACAGAATTTGACCAAATACTACTTCAGAAAAGTCAAATACTTTGACTTTTCTGAAACAATTTTTTAAAAAATTCTCTTCCAGAAAAAAAATATCCAACCTTTTGTTCCTTATTTGAAGTTAAGATAACAGAAAAGAAAAATGTTTCTAATGATAACCCTCCCTCACTTTACAGGAATGCAGAGAAGTTCATTAGTATTTATGAACCATACTAAGTTGATATAATTTATGAGAAAATGAGCACTTTGGATGACACCAAGTAAGACATACATAAGGCTCCAAACTAATTAATGAGGATAAAGAGAGTTTTTGAACACTTATACTTCCCGTGAGGACCATCTGCTGTAGACGGAGTACGGCACTTCAAGAAAAGTCTATAAATGTAATCAAATGCTGAGCAGTAGCGAGATGCGTCTGGGTTAAGTTTAAGTTAGATATATTAAACCCTGGTATTTTCCAGTTTTTCAGCATTTTTGTTAATTTTTTTTTCTAAAGGTTTGTATTACAGCATCAACTGGTTAAGTTACGCAAGGCACTACGCAAACACGCAACGGATGACGAGCTCTGCACGGAGGAGTTCAGCGTCATGACAAACGCGTTAAAAGCTCTGAGAGGATTTGGGTACCTAAACTCAAGCATGCTGTTTCCTTCCAGATGTCCAAGGTGTCTGAGACACCTCCATCGTCCTGGGAACCCCAACACTTCCGCAGCAGCAGTTGGAATCCAGACAGACAGGGCATCCAGGTTTTAGGGACCTGGAGTAATCCCTCTGTAAATATCCCTAACTGCCTTGGGTCATCTGCAGAGAGAAAGTGCTAAAAGCAAACCTAGACTTTGTGTGGGTTACCATGCAATACAGGCAAAGTCAAGCTCTATCTGAATTTTGTCTTGTCACTCCTAACATCTGGGTTTGTACACTGGTACCAGTAAGGAGTTGCTCTCCAGGTGCAGTCTTTAGTGCCTTAAGATGGAGAGAAGGTGGCCCACTGCCCTTCTGGCTCATTGTTTGTAACACCACTGCCACCTCAGGTCTTTGATTTCAAGAGCAGGACTACTGGTCCTTCACACCATAACTTGCTCATGGAGCAGCTGCTTGCCTGCCACAGTTTACAAGGGACCTTTTGAGGCAAGGTGACATCAAAGGCCTTTCATCTCAATATTGTAAACTGAAACTTTTCAACAGCTGATTTCCAGGTTCAGCCATCTCAGCACTGTGGGCTGAATCAAGAAGGTTATTGACTGCTCTAAGTTGTGCCATCCTTGCTCTGAAGCAGAGCCCTGGATGACCGATTTCCCAAATTGCTTCATCTTAAGCAAGTGCAGAATTCTGCTGAACCTGATTGCTGGCTTACACCATCGGCAGTAGGCATGGGTTTAGGCGCTTTGCTGAGCCTGAGTTTAAACAATGCCACTGAACAGCTGTGTGACGTGGAATAAATCACTTCATTAAAATCCCTGGTGTTTTCACTAGTGTAAGACTGAGATCTGTCCCACTGGCACATTTTGAAAAGCACTAGAAAAATGTTTTTATCTGAATGGCAGATAATAGATGAATTCATGCTTAATTTACATTATTCCATTTTAGAAAAATTAGTTTAAAAAAAAAAACCTATCACAGCAGCACAGTAATGATAATTGCAGCTTAATTACCCATAACTGATTCTCTGTGCCCTGAAATAATTTATTCTCCTTTTATACTTGTCTCTGATATCCATTAGAGTCATTACAACTGTGAGCCTATAATTACACACTTTGCATTTTAACATTGTATGCCAGTTTGTACTCTCTTCTTATCTTTCAGTTAATTTCATTACCGAAACATCGAGAAAATTTCCCTCTGAATATTCCACAAGTTCTTGTGATTTGATTTGGGTAGCCTTGAGACTTAAAGAAGCCCAACAAGCCAGTTCCTAGGTCAGAGCTTCTGTACGTGCACTCTGCACCGTGGCAGGATCCACTGAGGGGACGTCCACGCTCGGGTTTGTGACTACACTTAAGCTTTAGGTGGAAGTCAGGACACACCTTAGTGCTTGGGAGAACGGAGGTTAGGTTATGCCTATGTTACATTTGAAATTCTACAAATGCTTAAGCTTGCAGTGGGGTTGACAAGGCTCTTGACAAGGCTCTTCTAGGAAGACCTGGGTCCACTTTCTGCTTGTGGCACCACCAGTAGGGTTAACAAAAGCCAGGACCCCTCTGTGCTGCAAGTCAGCATGCTCTATGCCATCTACATGCGTGCCTATGCTTAGCAGTGGTGAAAAATTTGGTAAAGTTGCAACAAAACAGAAGAGGAAAGTGTGAATTCTCTCTATGCTTTGCTTTCTCAGAGGTCTAGTCTTGCTAGTGGCTTTCTGTCTGAATCTCCAAAGGTTAATAAGTATGAATATCTGGCCCAGGAAAGCGACTGTGTGGGCTACACTCTATCATCTTCATCAAACACCAAGGGAGACAGCCATATCCCACGGGGCTAAGATGAGGTGAAAGATCTCAAACTAAAGCCTCAGCTTTCTTACTATCTCTCTGACTCACTAAAAGCTCTTCTGTCTTTCAGCTTTACTTGTCTGTAAAACCAGAGTCTCGCTAACCGTACCAATGGGATGCTACCAAAAATTGTCTCTAATCTCCCCATGACAAGAGCCGAGGCAAGCGGTATTTTACAACCCCTTCCCTCCAACAGCCATTTCACAGTCAGAAAAGAATTTTTTTTTCCCATGGCTAACACGGTGTGAGCTTAACTGCTTAGGAGATACAAATATTAAAATAAAATGGAAGTGTGGTAATGCCTTTTAATGGACAAATTACGCTGAATGACAAATGTGAGGTTGTGAGATAAAAATTTCACACAGAAGGCAAGAAAAATTTGAGCTGTGTACAGCAGTTGGAACAAGTTAACCTGACTTTCCCATGCCACGTATTTACCCCACAGAACCACAAGAGCCTGAGAATGAAAAGTTAAGGTGAATTTCCTGTTATAATTTAACAAAGGAGAAAACCCTGTCATTTCCTCAGCCGGAATGGGCATACTTCTATTGAGTCAAGGATTTATTTTCTTAAACGACAAAACACCTTCCTCCCTCCTTCTCTCCCTAGTTTATTATTGTTTAGAACAAGAGTGGGATAAACCAGAGAGATATGGAGAAGGAATAAGATGGTCAGTATTTCTACAGCCAAGGTTTTTACCCTTTATTGGAACATATGCTGTGCAGAGACAAACAATCACGGAGTGAAAATTAAGTGGCTGCAATGACCTGATGTTCTCCTTTAATTCCCCCAACCAGTAACCTCCACAGCAGTCCATGCAGCAACACTGGCGCCTGGTATTTCCACACCTCCCTGAGCAGTGCCAACACCGCAACGTGTTAAAAAAACCTCTGGAAAAAAAAAGGAGGTAAAGTCAAAAGAAGACAGTTGTTACCAGCCTTCCTGCCTTTAACGGGTTGGGAATAGGCCAACAGCTGGCTGCTGGAGCTTCACAGTGAATTTGCACGTACTGGAAAAGAGATGCAGCCAACATTTTTACAGCTAATGGGCGCACACAGCTCTTTGAAATTGCGTCCCTCACATGCACCAAAAGAGCCCAGCAGGCAAGGGACATCCCCCACGGGCAGCTGACGTCCTGGCCATAAGGCACATTCCTCATGTGGCAAAAGAAATCTTCTCCCAGTTAAGTCCCCAGGATCGCTTCCCTGCTGGACTGGCTTGGGATTTAAGGGCAAAGTGAGAGCCAGCAGCCAGTAAACCACGCTGGCCAAGACAAGTGCTTACGACATACTG
>WHYT01016977.1:128413-254959 GCA_009806455.1 Tetrax tetrax
GGCTGGATGAGGCTCTGAGCAACCTGATCTAGTCAGGGATGTCCCTGCTTCTTGAAGGGGGGTTGGACTAGATGACCTTTGAAGGTCCCTTCCAACTCTAACCATTCTATGATTCTATGATTCTATATGCTCCAAGTGCTATTTCTGTCCTCAGCACCTTCACGATGCCCAAAAATACCTTCTTTTTAAAAAATTTCCCTGTGGTTTTTCTATGTTAGTTATATACTTCTTCTCTGTGCATTCATGACACAAAGGGAACTTTACAACCTTCAATTAAATGGAACATTGAGTTTTTACACAGGCTGCTTCTCCCAAGTTTGGCAAAGAGACAGGCTAATTAGGTGCTGACAAGGAGAAAGCAGA
Source organism: Tetrax tetrax (assembly GCA_009806455.1). Taxonomy (NCBI): domain Eukaryota; kingdom Metazoa; phylum Chordata; class Aves; order Otidiformes; family Otididae; genus Tetrax; species Tetrax tetrax. Next base: position 128,777 of record WHYT01016977.1, read on the forward strand.
ACTCAAGATTTAAATAGACTAAACCCATCCGCTCCAGTGTGTCCCCACCACCAGCTCCGTGTCTTACAGTGTTATTTCCTCTCCTTGAGGGAGTTTGTCAGCAAAAACAGAGAAAGAGGAGAAGGAAAGGGAAAACTAGGAAAAAAAAAAAAATGAGCTAGCCTCCTTTAACAGGAGTAATACTTCAAAAAACTGGTCTCCTTGAGAAAGCCAATTGGTCTGAAAAGCATTCTGTGTATCTCAGAAGAGGTTCATATTAAGCTCTCCAAGTGGAGATGCTAGTATTTGTCACATGGCTTTCCTTTGTGCACAAAAAAAGCAAAAAATCAAGCATTTTTCCTTAGAGTGTCACTGGGGGAAAAAGGATTAACAGTAGGCATGAGGAAAAAAATCTGTTCTTGATAGCAGTAAAAAAAATAAAATAAAGCAGAAAGTCACTAGCATTATGAAAAGTATATTAAAAAAACAATTTGATGGATAGTCTTAGGAACACTGCCAAACATAACATATGGGAACTTAATGAAGAATATGCTGTTGCCTCTGATTTGCATGCACACTTAGCAGAAAAATAAAAAGAAGAACAATAGCTTTTAGCAAGTAAAATTAAACGTCCTTAATTTTACAGTACTTCCCTTTTATAGAATTTTTCATATTAATTTTCAGTGACATTAAATCAAATTATCTACTACAGTATAATGTACACCTACAACATTGCATATAACATCATGCTGGAAATTTATTTATTTTTAAATATGTCACTAGTGGTAACTGGGCCAAACAGCTTCTAAAAATTGTCAGATGAGATGTTCAGATGGTGTCGGCTGCCTCAGCGCCATTTACTTCACAGACACTCTAGTCCCCAAAGGCTCTGCAATTTGCCAGCTGATAAATTCTGCTTGCTTTTAGATCTAGTCAAGAGTTAACCACCTCGGGAGTGAACGTGCTGTGCATGAAACTTCTTTACATTTCCTCCCCCATTATCGTTCACGTTCCTCGAACAGCTATCAGCGGTCATCTTCTAAGACAGGCATCCATTCCAAAGCACGCAAAATGCAATGTGCTTGCCCAACAAAAAGAAGGTGTGACCACAGCCCGTGCTACGCCCAGCACTGAAACACGGCAGCACAGGCAGTAAGAGGGATCCTGGTGAGTACTTGTTGTCCGTAACAAATCCGCGCCCAGTTTACTACACTCCTTGCTCAGAACTACCTTATTTTGAACTGGAGAGATTTGGGAGAATTACCATGCTAGGATAGATGAGCAATCTGCAGGTGAATTAAAGTAAACACGTCAAGTCAGATATACAGCCATTACCAACACAGAATTACCCATCATAATATCTTACCCATCTGCCACCTTACTTGTCTTCATACTGAAAGTTTTCCACAATGTTGTGGCTGTCTAGCAAAAATTCTGTAGTCACCACTGAGACCCTGCTTTTTATTAAATGAGTTTTTCATTCCTGAACTCCATCAACATGCTTGTTTGGATTTTGTTCTTAAAAACTCAGCACAAAACAGATCCATACGATTACTCTCCACTTTGCGCAGCATCACTGCTTCTGAAGCTGATGTCAAACCTGATGCCCCTTCCTTCTGCCCATGTGCACACACTCACACTCCCTAGCAGCACGCTCTGTTTGACTCTGCCAAGGCACTCACCAACTGAAGTTGGCATCTCTCCCCACTGCAGAACCACATCCTTGGTGATCCTTCCGTACGTGTTGACGTAAACTCCTTCATCCTCGTAACAGACCAGTAGCTCCATCCCATCCGTGTTTGGGAGAATGATGATTGCGTGAGGCTGGATACTGCTCTGGATCTACAGAGACAGAAAGACAAGAGGAAGCCTTTTGTTTTAATGCTGCAGAGCCTGTGCTGGGAGCAAGGGCTGGGTGATTTTTTATTTTAGCTGACAGCAGATCAGGAATTCACTCGCTTTAGAAGTGCTAGCTCTGCTCCCCCTGAGCTAGACACCCCACACGGTGACGACAAAGACCTGGAAACCTTTGGGGCACAAATGCTCCCATATTAAGGCAGACATCTGAAAACAGGAAAGAAAACCGCTGCCAGCATCTGGCAGTGATCCACAGGGACAGCCTAACATGTTGGTCAACTGAGGAAAGGAAGAGGGAGTTCCAGAAACCAGAAAGAAAGGAAAAACCAGACCCCATCAGCAGCTCTTACATGTGTTGGTAGATAAATATCATAAACCGATCCCGAATCCACATCAACGGCATGGAAGCCAGCGCAGGAGCCATAGATCACTTTTAGTCTCTGACCCTCTTCTACGGTTAGATCCACCAGCAATGGCTTATGTACCAGTTCTCCAAATGACTGTAAGACAATCATCAGTGAGATTTACTTTACTGCTTAGAACCACAGTGGGTTTTATAAAAACATGCACATATCATGAGGTTATTCCTCCCATATCCCTCTGGCCCCCATCCACCAGCCCAGTCAGACTAACACGTCTCTCATGGACAAGGACAGAGTGCTCTGTAACCTGTTCCATTTCAATCAGATAATATTGTAAGCTACTTTCTGTGGGGTTTACTTTAATTGTCTTTTTGTTTTTTAGTAAGAATTGTTCTACCCAAAGTTCAGGGCAATTTGACATTCCCGTAGTGTTTACTTCAATCTGCCTAACCAACAGTAACTGATCATCTGTAAATCAGTCTCGTAATTGTACCAAGCCAGCTAACTTCATTCTCGCAGCGTTCAAAAAAATAACAATGCTGAGTATCACTTAATTACTTGTTCTGCTCAGACAAAGATGTTTAGACTCAGTTCATTTCTCTCTGCCTCATGTTTTATTTACAGAGAGATGAAACTAACGGTTGTCATACTGTGTCATTTTGATTATTAGTTTTAGGCTCAATTACAATTTAGAACTTTAAGTGTACTGCCTCTCACAGCTAAAAACCCTCCTAAATTAAAATATAATACAAAGTTTGTGGCAAATTTACTGAAGAACTTGTAATGTGTCCATGATAAAATGTAAGGCCATTTTTGTAAAAGGGGTAACCAGAAGTGGCTATAAGAAAATCCTATGTATGGCTGAAATACATTGTTACCTTAAAGGCCATAAATTTATGGTATGGCTTTGGTGCCCATGCATAGACTTCCACAGAACTCTTCAATGCAATTACCAAGAACTTGATTCTTTCATATTTTACTGAAATGAAACAAAACACAAAAGAATTCAGCAGTAATTCCAACATCATTTCAGTTACCTCAGGAAAGCAGAAAATGACAATATTTCTCCATACTTATACACATTTGGAAGTTTTTAGTAACCTTGCATTTTAGGATTGCTAATTCTATGTCGTTAAGTATTTTGACACACTTATGCCACAAAAATAATTACTCTTATCAATAACTGAACCTCTCACCATGTTTTGAATCACTTAGTCGGTACACACTTATTTACACTTTTTATTTTTTCCACATTAGCCAGTGCTTACTCATCAAGACAAGAAAACTGGTTTTCAGACAGGGACATTTCCAATAAAGGAAGGCTATGACTCTGGCAGAGTGTATTGCCAGTTCCAGTCACACCACTGGCAGCAGTATTTTGAGTTGATGGAAAAATTAATCAGAGGAAGGTAGGGGGAAAAAAAGGAACTGAAATAAAAAGTTAAGAAACAAGTCCATTTCAAAAGCAAAAGGCAAGTTTGAGAGCAGAGCACTTTCCTTTGTCCATAAAGCCTGAGATAACTCATTTGAAAAAAAAAAAAAACCCACAAAATTTATCAGAAATAAAGTCTCATGATATAGCTGATCCACAAATTCTCCAACGTCTCTCTGTTCCCACGTTACAACAGCTGGCTAAATTAACCATCAAAATAAAGCTCCATTTGCTGCTACTGTTCTCAGGATGGGACTGATAAAGTCTAGAAATGGCCATTCCAGAAGTGTTGCTGGATCTGCATTTCCAGCTTCCATCTGGATTTGGGAAGGAACAAATCACGGGGACTTCCAAACGTTGAGGTCTGCTAACCTGTTTCCAGTACTCTTTTTGGGGAAGGAAAAAAAAAAAAAAGAAATAGCATTATTTGGTTAATACTGAGAAACCTCGGGAGGTTTCTGCGTTTCTGCTAGCTCCTTACCTCAAGCTTTAGAGGAATATGACACTTTTCCAAAACAATGAGTAATTCTGTGCACCTTCACCTTCTGCCATTAGATCTCCCAACCAAAACTGATTTTAAAACATGGCAGGAGTGAAAATCCCAGACTTGTGAGAAGAACACTTTTTAATAAATACTATATTAATGCCTTTTAGATATCTTGTTACTGTACAAGCCTGCAGTTTTTTTTTTCTTGGTAAGCAATAGGGACTCAAAGCTACTACTTGCTCCCTTTTACTTTGCAGGGAAGCAAGACTACTGAACTGTAAGTGTTAAAGGATTTGACACTTTTTCAACAGACAAAAAAAAGTCTCTCAACCTCCACAGCTGTACCGACTGAAAAACAGAGCTTTTGTTCAGTCTTGTCTAGCTACAAGACTTCTTGGTATTTTTTCTTGGGGAAGAGGGGGTTGTCAAACAAAACCACCTTATCTGTGAAAGGAGACCTTTGATAATCCTCAGTCTTTGCTCTGGGTGCTCTCTGGGAAATCATCCAAATCTTAAGTTTCCGAAGAGCAATTTATCATTTAGAGGAGCCAAAAGTTGCCTAAAGCAACTGAGATCCATAAATGCCACTTCACCCCGACGTCCGAGATCACTGTTGCATCAAAGAGACAAGGAAGCGACCACTGCCAGCTGCCTCGGTGGCAGCCTCCAGACTGCAAGCCCAACTATTGGCAGAGCTCACCCTTCTCAGGAACTGAAGAGCAACTGTCGAAGAAGTCTCTCACTACCTGAGGAAGTCTACTGTGTATCTACGGTTCAGAGGGAAGTTCAGTGCCAGGCTGCAGCCCAGGATAACAAAACCCCTCTTCAGCTAGAAGAGAATCCTCTTTGTTTCACATGCTTCCCTGCTGGAAAGCCTCCTTTCAATAGCTGTTAATGTATTGTTAACAGGCCACTTCATTATGCTGCTGACATCCTGGGGTATGATACCAGAGAAATGCATTATTAATTGTTTTCGGGGTCAAGCTCCTGGTTCAGCAGTCACTTACTGCCATCGTTATTGATTACGCCCCACTAGCTGGTTTTTCCAAGAGTGCACGCATGACAGGAGGAGACTGAGCTCAGCCCGATTGCTGCTGCTCTGCATTGATTGACACAGCTGGAAAGGAACTGAGTTGGCTCTTTGGAGAAAACCAAATCAAAGGCAACATCCAGGGCCCATTAAGATGCATCACGAGACTCAAGTAGGAGAAAGAGCTCTTGGTTCACATCCCCACCTGGAGGGCAGCAGGCTCACTGCACACTCTGTTGACAGTTAATGCTACATGTCTTTCACTAGCTTTGGTGGAAGTTTCTGCAGCCAAATCCATTTAAACAACTTAAAACCACTCAAAAGGCACCTGCCTTGCGAAAACACACTTCATCCCATAACAGTACTGCAGCGGATCTGAGACGGCATTAGGAAATTTTATGAGCTAAAGGGAATCAATGAATCATCTTGAAGTTAAACACATGCTTCTGTTCCCAGATGCCTCCCCAAAGCTCATGCACTAGCTGGGCTTGCTTTCTCCTCCCACTCTTTCTTTTTTTTTTTCCCCAGTCTTTCAAATCTACACTAAAGAGGAGAATTTTTTCATTACATTCCAGAATGTGATTTCATCCCGGTAAAAGATTAGGGAAACCTGTTAGTAGAGAGAACAGCTGCTGGCCGACAAGAGTCTCTCTGTTATCTGAAAGGTCTAACAGAGGTGGCGAAACATTACCAGCATTCATTGTCCATATTAGCACTCTTCTGAAAGTTGCATCCACCATGGGAAGGAGACAGATGGAGATTTTTGCAGCCCAGTATTTCACCTCAAAATCTCTACCATATTCAGTTTAACCCTGTAATTTGTGATCTCTTCTGGTGCTTTGCCAGAAAAGTTAGCCCCGAGGGACAGGGAAGACAGCTAGAAACAAAACTAAACCTTAAACCCAGCAGCTACATGCACTAGAGTTCCCTTTCTCAGACAGCTTTTATCCCGACGATTTGATTACAGCATTTGCTACTCACCAACTTTGTAGTGCACACAGCCTTCCAAGTCGCCCACTGTTGTCCAGCCCTGTTTCTTTTCTACTTCAGGGTCGTTGTGAAGGATTTTATTCCTTAACCAGGACAAATAGTAAACTCGCAACTTGTTCTTCTTACCTAGACAGAAAATGAAAAAGATTGGTTTATCTCCATGGGAAGAGATGTACAAGAAAACCCTGCCCAAGCTAACCGAAAGCCCCGCAGAGCAAACTAACAGGACAATGAAGGAGAAACTGCTGCAACCACAGAAATCTCCCTCAGTTTTTAGGTCCACAACAGCTTTACTCCAGACTCCACCCAAACACACGCTTTCCTGATTATCAGTGACAGAGACACATGGTAATACCACATGAATATAAAACGACAAAATGAGGGGAACAGCTCTTCGGTTGTCTGGTTCTTAGGATGCAAACAACTTTTATTAGAAAAAGGTTATAGTCCCACAACAAAAGCACCAGAGAGTCATGCACTGAGATTAAAAAAAAATACATTGCTGTGTCAGAACAGCTCTTTTTCACCCAAAATCATAGGAGAGCAGCAGGAGGAAATTTAAAGCCCGAAATTATCTATACAGCTATCAGAAGAGATTAAGACTGGTTTGAAAGGAGGAAGCAAAAGTGAAGAAGAATGCAGTGATGAAATATATTTTACAAATTCTTCCTAGTTAGTGACTAGGACATTTCCATCCTTTGTATCATCCTCAGAGACACAAACTGGTCAAGTTTTATTAAGATTGTTCATTACTACCCTGGTGGAAAAGCACATCAAACAACAGCACTAAACAATGTAATTACTGAACCACTTTACACGAGTCCTGTTGTAAAAAAAAAAAAAGTACAATATTGGAAAGGGCAGTGAGAGAATTTCACACGGCCCATGCAAAGTTCCTTGGCTTGCTAAAAGTTGATGACTGCTTTGTCAGCAGCTCTTCCCTTGTGCTGCAAGGGCTGGAACACTTATCAGGCTGCACACAGAAACTGCAAGAGGTGCTGCTTCTCCACAGGTGAGAGGATCTACTTGCCCAGGCTGCCCTATCTTCAACTGACAATGCATCTGCCACGGTCATCAAAATACAGCTCAGGCTCTAACTCTCAATATGAGAAGGCCTCCTTGAATGGAGAGCAAGGTTCATGATAAACTTTATCAGTCATTCTTTAACAACCAATGGCCTGCAAAGCATTTGCTGAACTAGCGAGAAGGCGGCCCTAACTCAACGCTTGCATCCTCCTTCCTCCAGCTGCTTTGCTGCCCGAAGCCATTACAGTCCCGCAGATGAAACTGGAGGCAAAGAACAGGGATCGTCTCTGCTTTGATGAGGAGCCATTTTAATAAGGCTCCATGAGGTCTCTGCACAAGGAAAGGAAACGGGAGATCCCCTCAGGGACTCAACTTGTCAGCGGGGTAGCTTCGCGCTAGAGCTTCACCAGCCACGATGAGGAAGCTGTGTGACTGCGGAGAGCGTTTCAGGGCTCTTGGACTCTGCTGAAAGGAGACAGCTGACCTGTACTGCAGTCAGTGCTGGGCTGGCCAAGTGACACAGTACTGGTCAACAAAAAAGCCACGACTTGTCAGGACGGACCGTCCACCTTCCAGCCAGATCCAGCCATAGGGTTTAGCTAATGCCTTTAATTTGTCTTTTAAGTTTTCACACAATGCGTACCGATGGATCAGTTCATGGATGGCTGCTCATTTTGGAGACGGGGATGGGTGTACAGCATCAGAAGATATCGGTTACGGTGGGACACAAAGCCCAAGCATTGAGGCCACCCTACTGAGCCCAGCCAGCTCCACACTGGCAACTTAGAGCTGGTGCAGAGCCCCTACCCTGATGGCAGAGGATCCCCTACGAGAGTCAGGCTCCTCAGGAAAAGCAGCTACGAGGGCTGAGGTGGCACATGGGGAAGCACAGCTTGGAAATAGGCTGCTCCAGGGACTCCACCACCACAAGTCTTTCTGTTACAAAGACACAGAGCCTAAAATATCTTTTTGTGATTACTTGGATGGGGAAAGTCAGGAGGAAAAGAGGTGGCAGTTTCAAAGTGAAAAATTTGTTTACTGACCTTAAATTTAAAGTCAAATTGGAGACCCATTTTCAAATACTGGACCTGATATTTAATTTTAAAAGTTCCTCTGCTCTGATGGCATTGAACGAAGCATGAAGCAACATTGCATTGTCCTCTGTTTATCCCTGCTACAAATGTGATCACAGATTCAGCAGTAAGAGAGCACCCAGATTTATTGCCTGACTCCACATTTATTAAGTCAAGTTTTGTAAACGGATAAAGCCCTACCACTGCCATAGCTCTGTAAGACTTGGAAGAGAGACCAGAGTAGGAAACAATATTCCCAGAAGTCCCACATCTGACCAAGGAAAGGTTTGCCCATGAAAATACTGCAAAAGATAGCCACAAGGGCTCTTTTAGAAACACTGCAATAGCGAACACAGTCCGGATCAGAAGGCACTGCAGCTCTCGGGGAGGAAGAGCTCCGAGGGCACAGGAGAGCTGAAGGTCAGTACAACGCACCAAATATTTTTTAAATCATCACAAGTACCCATGCACCGAGAGACAAATTCTCTCTCAGCTATTTCCATGGCTTTAACTTCCCTCGTAGCTTAGTCAAACTGGAAGACTCAGAACAAAGAGTACACATGGGAATTTCCCAGCACGTGGCTGCTATTTTTTTTTCTTTTGGTTCACATGATGTGCACCAGGGTATTTCTCTCCCACCAGAAACATTTTTCAAAACAACAACAGAGAAATAGCTCAAGTGTGTTCCCATTGTGTTGTAGTGTCTAGACCACAAGGAAAGTCACAAGACAGGAAATTCCTCTGCCTTTCAGCTGTCTGACATGAAAAAAGCAGGACCGGTTAGTTATAGAAACGTGGCTCTGCATGTATTTCAACAAGTTTGGTTTTGGGTTTTTTTTTGTTTTTTTTTTGGGGGTGGGGGGGGTGTCTAATTGTTATGGCCATGAAATAAGAAAGAAAACTCTGCTAAGTCATCAAATAAACTGAGCAACCAGTGGCTTCTATGAGAACTCCCAGCTCTGGTTATTCCACAGACGTCATTTCAAATGCAAAGTCCCTTTTCCTATATTAAGTATTTGTTTTTATTTTTTCTCATTATTAAGCAGGCAGATTCCAGCCAGTTCGTCTACTCTTGTCATCCCTTCCTACCTTCTTGAGTGCCGTATCAGCCAGTTGGGCTGGCAAAACCCTCAGGGAGCTACAAGCAGAGCATGTTCTGTATGCATGTTGGCATGTTGTCACTCCCTCTTCCAGCATTTTTATAACTCTCAGCACTTTATTACCTGAGCAGCTGAAACCGTCTTTGCCTCTCAACAATATGAACTGAAGAACTGACTACTCTGCTTTGACCTGCAAAGCTTTCTTGTACCAGCTGTAGCAGCTCAGTATCTCAGTATCAAAAGTTTTGTTGTCACTAAGTTTTATATTTGAGGTACACATTGGGGGAAGAACTGATTTCACATTTCCAAGCTCAAAGGAGTATATATTAAAAGCAATTTTAGGTGAAAATCCCCTTAAAAATCCTAACACTGCAACTTCTTCACACAACGTGGTGACACTTTTCAAACCTCACCACCATCAGTACACCACTTTCCAAAAAAGCCGAGGGAACATATGGCCAAGAGCACCAAGATGCAGCTGAGCAATGCTCCCAGCAGAGCAGTAGCAGACCTGGGATGAAGTTCAGAGGCAGCTCCATAACCAAGCTGCCAAAACGCGCCATTTGCAGAAACACAATCCCATGTCAGTGTTCCCAGTTTGCTTAGAGAGGTGCAGCAACCCTCTGTAAATGAAAAGACACTAAGAGAAGTCCAACATGAGGGTTGCTTAAATTGAGCACTGTAGCGCAGAAGCCAGAACAGTAAGGCAAGAGGGGCCTGAGCATAAAAGCATCATGGTTTCACCAAGTGTGTTCCCCCTGCTCAGCCCCTTGGTGGACAGGGATGCCTCTTTGCTGCCTTGTACTTCAGTAACTTCCCATAAACACAGGAGATGGGACAGAGGCGAAGGCATAAACCAGTCAAAGACCCGTCGATTTCTTAAGAGTTAATGTAGCGTGTCTCCACAGAGGAAGTAATAGTTTTGAAGGAAACAAAGAAAAGGAATGTGTCAGGGTACTGGGATTGTGACTGACATAAACATAAATAAACCTAAAACAATTACACACAAGACTGAATCACAGACACTTGTCATCTGTGTAGGATATGCTTCAAATCAACAGATTTTACACAGGTTGGATTATACAATATTTATGTTTATAAGGTCTACTATAGAATAAACTCCATCAAATGGTGCTCTTCAAACAGCTTACATTTAAACGTACAGTGTTAGACATCAAAAGGACACACAGCAGGCTGTGTTTTTTTAAACCTTCCTTGATTCATCTTCTCTTTTTAAAGATTTCACAGCACACCAGTAGCTGAGAACGCAGCAAGCAATAAGCTAATAAAATATGGTTCTTCTAGACAGAAGACTACTACCTGTAGTAGTGCCAACACCGCTAATGTGTTAAATTGCATTAAATTGACTTGGTGTGTGTCCTTTTGCACAAGTATTGGGAAAGCAAGAGAGATCCTCCTGTGGAGTCAGAGGGGCTCTAGAGCCTCAGCAAAATTTTGGGTGACTCTGAGCAACGACACGGGACACTGTGTGAAACCTCATTTAACATTCTCTGTCAAACACATGCAGCATAGCAAAGGCTGATTGCACAAACAAACTAAAGCAAAAGGAAAGGTAAATGGCTGAACAACACCTGTGAACAAAGATTAACAGTGCACAACATCAAGTTGCTTAACAGCTGGATAACCTTATTCAATAACTCTCTGGAGCCAAAGAGTCTGGAACCTCAAGCTTCACAAAACACTTTTTTCATCGGCACACACAAAACAAACAGAACAACCATCACCATCCTTCATCTCTCATTGCTTTGCTGTCTGCAGTCGCATCCAGTGAGAGACAAGGCGAAAAGCTGCACTGATCTGCCTCCTCATATTGGTAATTTCCACATCACGTAAACATTGTACTCCCCTCTCTCAAACACATACACACTCACTGCACATCACTCTCATTTCCCTACTTCACAAGTGTATTTCCCATTCTACAGACTTTAACACACAAGGTGTCTCTAAACCCAAGTATAAAATAATGTTTTGGTTAGAAAGAGGCCAGATTGAAAGTAATCATACCAGAGGGAAAGAATGCCATTTTTACAAACTTCACAAAATGTTAACTTACAACTGAAACACTGAACAAAGCTGGACATTTTTCCCAAACCTATGCAGCATTTTTAAAAGCCACGCCATGGGAGGAAGGACAGGGAGCAAGCAGGCACTGGGTGTTGTGTGGAAAGTGATTCACTTGCGAAAACAAACATTAGACTCAGAGAGGTGAAATGATGGAAAACCCACTGACTCCAGTCAAGTCAGGACTGCCCCCTCAACACACAGGCTGCCAAGAAAAGCATTCTGCCATGCCATGCCAGAAGAGGGGAAAAAAATCACATTGAAAACGTAACGTTACCAGAAATTGTCACCAAGACATTCAGCCCTTCAAGTACATCCATTTGCTGGAATCGTCTTCGATTGATGAGCGGATAAACCTTCCCCTGACCACTTCTGTCTAGCAGCATCAGACCACTTTCAGTGCCCACTAACAAGTTCACTCCTAGAAGAAACAAAAACAGAGATCCAAGTTAGCAGGCAGATTTTCCACGTATTCTCATGAACGGATTATTGATATAGCAACTGTCAGGTCTAACCACTGCTGGTTGGGTCTCAGCTGCCTGCAGCCTAAATGATCTCATGATGTAGATGCTGTCTACATTTTCTGCCCACAGTGATTTCTGACACCAAATTGCAGTCTTCAAGAGAGTGAGGGACTGGCAGACCATGGAAATCTTTCTAGATCTCCAGTTCCCAAATAAAAAGGCAGGCTAATGTTGGAGGAGGGATGAGGCAGAGAGTGGTACCCAAGCTTATGTATTCAGAAGGTGCATTAGCTGTTGGCAGGGCAGTTGGTAACAGGATGCTCTTGACAAGGACATTACAAAAAAACAGTGGTAGAGGCTTGGTCCCCACTGGGAGAAAAAGACTGCGGTACAGTCCTTCTGTAAAAGGATAGGCATAGGGTTGGTCCTCAGCTTCCCAAAAATCTTTTCCATCTGAATGCTAAAACTAGAGGAATTACAGTAACCTTGTGTTTCCACAGGTTTCTCCTAAAGATCAAGCAAATACAGATGAGAAAAGTCAGTAGGCCAGTTTCCTTCTACAAAGGTCCACACATACACTGTAACACTCGCCAGGGGTCCACAAAACCTTAAGATGTAAAATCAATTACATTTTTTAAGTAATAAATATATACATATATATACACACATATGAGACTAGGTTTTAAAAATCTATTAATATATTATCTTAAATTTCATGACTATTCATTTCAATAGTGTTTCAGCCTAGGACCCCACAAATTGTGCAGAGACGGGTCAGATACAGTGCAGGGAATGGAAATCAAACCAAATGCATCACTCACTTTATTAGACTTCTGGGTGGCAATCCCCAATGTAAAACTTGATGTCCTTAAGCATAATAAAGTAATGAAAGAAGAAAAGCTACACTACATGCGCGCCCGTCCCCGACTCCTTCCCTTAGCTATACGCATCGTGAGATGAAACTAATGAGGTGGTACGCTGGTGGGAAGCAGTGTCTGTATTTTAAAATGCAGGCACCGTCTTTATTCACAGCCAGCCGAGCTCTTCCACCACCACCCTACAATTAAGCAGTTCTGGTTTTTCAAACAAATGGAAATGCTTCCGGAAAAAGTACAGGCTCTCTGTGGAGGCTGGGTGTAAAAATCTATGCTGCTGCGCCCATGTCATTAACGTTGACTTTCACCACTCGGTACTAGAAAAACAGCATGTAGATCTAATCCAATCATCAACCTGGCAAACACTATGGCATTTCCACTGGTAAGGAGAAAGCAAAACAAAGCAAAGCAAGCTTCCCTCTTTTTGAATGAGATACATCACCACGAAATGGCTTCATTTGCTTAAGGGTGAAGGAAGCTAAACCTTATCAAGAAATAAGCATGTGTACCAGCTTAGGTCACCATCAGTTTGGCTCTAAATGTTCAGCAAGAAAGTGCTTTGTTACAGCTGTAAAACATCTCTAAGATTTTACACCTATACTTTAAATTACCATAACAGTCAGATACATAGATCAAAGAAATACAAAACCATTAACACAAATTGTTACTGGCAAAACAAGGCAGATCAGAGAAATTATAAGACATCTTTACTGATCCCATACAATTTCCCTCTGTCTTCACGCTCTCACAGTTTGAAAGTTTACATTTGCACAAGTCTTCATTTTATCAGAGAATTATTTGTATGAATACATGCAGAAATAGCATTGGGGTGAAAATTCTTACGAGTATTTACTACTGGAAATAAAGAAATAATAAGTAAATAAAAATTCCAGTATTTACTACTGGAAATAAAGAAAACATCAGACAGGAAGATACAGCATTGGGAGAGCTATTTAATTTATGTGGCTTTGCAGACAAGAAGGATAGGACAACAGTGTTGTTCTGAGAAACAAGAAATGCTGGAAATTACCCCAAAAGAGAACTAAAGCCTTGGAAAGAGCCGTGAAAATGTAAACAAGAAAAGTGCACTGTGTTACCTATACAACCTCTGTGTGACTCAGAGGAATGGCCAAGTCTCTTCTTCAGTTTTTAAAATGACATGCATGTGCATTTACAGTCTGTTAAGTTTAGGGATACTAGATAAATATGTACATAATACCCAAAAGCATCATCTATTAACATCTAGATAATGAAAAAATTCAGGTGGCCCCACAGATTCTGGCTAAGAAAGAAATACCACAGCAGAGAAAAGCTTTCACTGGGTGCTGCAGCAGTGATTCCACATTGTAGCGGGCAACAAGCACTGCTTTACGCCTTTCATCAGCGTAGGGTCCTGACTAACTGTCTGACACCAACATAAATTACCCCTTGTGACAAGAAGGCCAGACACACTTGGTCAGCTGACATCCCATACCCAGCTTCTCTCTGCAGTAACCACTCTTAACGAAACCAAGCCACAATCTCACACTGGAAAATGTCCCTCCTACCCTTCTCTCTTCCCTCTTCCTTCCTACATAAACTGATGACTGAAGTGGAAAGTCATCTTACGAAACACATCTTAATCAAGCTCCACAACAGGACACTGGCAAGAGACTCAAGAAGATGATTATTTTACAAATGGAATACCCTGTCTGCACCAGCTGTACAACGCAAAGCTGTTCCCAGACGTTGCAAGGCACGTACTAACGGGGGCTAGAGAGAAAAGGACATCCAGATCAGCTGAATGAAGTCTGAACTGTGCCAGCAGAAGCATATAGACAGCAGGGGGAAATTCTCAGAGCAGAAGCAGCATAATAATAATCAGCTCTTGCAACAAAAAGATGTGAACAAGAATTGAATAAACGCAGAGAAACAGCTAAGGTTTCAGAGAAACGTTCTCGAAGACTGCAAGCTCGTACTGGCACTGCTGCACTTCAGAAGTGCAAAAGGCAAGGGAGGAAGAGTTTGCATTACCCCATAAGGCAGCGCACAGTATCTCAGAATTGAATCTCTTCTTGTATTTGCGAATCTCGGGGGTATCACTCTGTGGCCGCGTATTCGTGGGATTCACGTTGACAACTGATCCTTTCCGTGTAGGGTCTTGCCTTATTGCCTCTGATCTCATTGCTTCACTAGAAAATCCTACTGGAAAAAAAGAGAAGTACAGTGCATGTAATAACCCTTACATGCTAAATTCTGGCCATATTTTCTTTACATCAAACAACCCAAATCAGTAACTGAGAATAAAGAGCAAGTCTTTCTTTTTGTAAGAAATGTAAATGGAAAAAGAAATAAACTATGCAATCCATTGCAAATCAAATAAAAAGCATGATGGTAACATTCGTAAGTACTTTAAAGAGCCACTGAAGTCACTGAACCCTTTTTCAATTGTCGTCTTCAGCTACTTTACTTACCCACAGAAGTCACAGTTGTCCCACTAGATGGAGAAATCTGTAGTAATCTGGGGTCTATAAAAGGTGTAAAGGAGGAGGAAGATTTGTGTTTCTGGAGTGTGTTACTAGCGGACTGAGTCTGCAATGTAAATTTCAACTTTATTAATATTAATGACAATAAAAAGCACGGATAACAACAACCAACATTTTAAAGTCACTACAGAATTATGCTACAGAGCCTCCCCAAGCTTTTATACTTCCTTTATAGATACACAACGCACTGCAGGCACCACACCTGAACTATATACATATGCACGCTGCACATGTTACAGCGAAATGCAATTAGCTAATTCATCGTCACCGTCACCTCAGCTGCTAGCGAAGATTTTTAGGACTGGCCACTACAATCAGGCACAAAGCGAGGGAATGTCTCTTTTTTTTGAAAATCTGCTGAAATGTATGTATACTATCCTATCTGCAAGCTGTCCACTACCTTCAACTTTGGTATTCATGAAGCGTCTCCTACAGTGAGCTAGTTTAATAAATTATGAAGTTTGATCTCTTGGCTTGTGCTACAAAATCAGAACCGTCTGGGATCAAGCGTTCACTTCTACAATGGATTATGTTTCACTGTCCACTACTGTTCGTCCTCCCTATTTTGTTTAACCTGAGCCTCTTGCCAGAAAGCTGCAGCAGGTTCTTCCACCTTTATTTGACAGAGCAACCTGTATCGAACAAAGGGGCTCATTAGTGTGGAAGGTGTCGCAAACGGTGATATGAAGCTATGACTATGTAGTGGATAAAATCACTGGTGCTTGCTGAGTTATGTGCTTGAAACATGAGAAAACATAAAGAAAGGAAGAAGACAAGTGACGCAACAAACTGTTAAAAGTGGAAATGGAATGACTTTAAAACCCTTGCCAGTTTAGTGTTATAGTGACAACACTGCACACTGAAGCAGAATGGGACAAGTGAAAAAAGAAAGTATAGAGATGAAAGGCGTGCACGGGGGTAAGTTATACCAAGCAGTACTGGGTTTTTGCTCAGCTTTATGCAAACATAGTTAGAGACACTTCTTTATCGTCAGCTAATCTTCAGCCTCTGATCTTTCTAAGCCTCTACTCTCTGCACAAAAAATAGCAATGAGTCCTGGGAATGTATCGCCCCTCTGCACAGCTCAAGACTGAAAGGCTCCTTCGCCACCAGCCACTGCCACAGCCTCCACTTCCCAAGCTGAGTTAACTGAACCCTGCTTATTTACTGCTTAGATCAAAGTAATGAGCAAGCATATCTCCAGATCAATCAGCTGATCTCTGTAACCTGCAAAGACAGTGCTTTTAGAAAGATCAAAGACCAATGAAGCATAGCTGGAAATTAAGTATTACGCTAACCGAATTTCCAGGAGGAAACCCTCCCCCTACCCCTCCTGCTACGTGGTTCAGAAGCATTTTTGATCCTGTGGTAAACACATCCATTGCAAACGACCTACCCACCTCACCGCAACCTCTCCTTTTCGCCACAGCACTTGTAGGCCTGTATGGCAGGATGGCTCTATCCTCAGAAGCAGCAGCTTCTTTTCAGCAAGTTTTGCTCCCCCTGGACCACTCCTGCTTGCATACAGAGACTTTTCCCAAAAGCCAGGCTGGCCACTTAGACGGGAATGGAGCCACTATGTTGTGCTCCTCCCTTACTGCTAGGGTTGGTAAGGGGTTAATGATGTCTTTTTTTCACACGTGTGCATCTCCTCTGCTGTGAGGGGTTACACGCGTGAAGGATCAGATTTGTCCACCAGCACTTGGTGAGTAAAGGTAGGCACTCTCCCAGGACCAGCCCAGGACAGCAAGAGGGAGCTTCCCTTGTAGTGAAGCCTTGCTTCTCCACCTGGACACAACCAGCACTGGTGAAGAACAGTCATCTTTACATAGCTGCTTTTCAGAGCACACACATACTTGGCAAAAACTAAAGATTTCCCCCCTTCATTATTCCCAAACAATACCTGAGGCTTTTACAGCCCTCCTGGGCAACACCTGATTTGTTCACCCAGCCTGTGTGGCAAGCTTTACAGAGTAAAATCCCTCCACGAATGCTTCCTCTCCCAAAGGGTGAGTTTCCACAAGCAGCTCCTCATACGTGCGGAGTTACTAGCCCAGTCTTTACTGACAAAGCCAAAATTAACCACTAATTTTTAAGAGGTACACTGCTTGCAATTAGCCTGCTCCCGAATAAAACAGAATTAAAAAATAAAAGAGTATTGGCTTGCAAATGCAGTAGTCGAGCTTAGTTTAAAACGAACACCATGCAATTAATGACTCACTAAGAGGAAGCAAAAATAGTAAACGGGCAAGTTTGGCGTGGGGCTGCTCTAGAGTTAAGGGCTTCTTACACAGAACCGAAATGTGTTATTTGGGGAGTGGGAACAAAGGTGACAGGAAAAAAAAGCAGGGGAGGTTGGCTGGAGTTCCTTTGCAAACTAGCTACTAGGCAATGCTGCTATAACCCTACGAAAGCAGCCAGCTGTGGTGTAAGACATACCTCATTAGTAGTTAGCTTGTCCTGGGGTGTCTGTGGGGACATGGTGGGTGTCGGCTGGCTGGAGGATGGGGAGGAGGAGGTGGAGGAAGTGGAGGAGGAATGGCTTTGCTGTAAGAGATCTGGCAAGAGGTGAATGCGACCGGCAAAGCCATTGCTCTCATGATGGCTGGCACGCTTTTTGTCAACTGTACTCTGTAGAAAAAACAGGCACACTTGTCTTGCTCAAGTGCTGCTTAAAGGTCTATATCCCTAACAACCTCTCTCCTTCTCTCCCTCGCTCACTTCCTACCTTTTAACATTTTTTTTAAATTTATTTTTTAAAAATAAGCTGATAATCCATGCTTTGATGCCTGGATGGAAAGGGAAAGTGGGCAGTGCTACTAGAATTCAGGAAATTCCCACCTCTTCCAGCAGGCAAAAGCTTAGTTCGTGTGGTTGACTTGCACAGCCAGTTCCACTAATTAACAAAAGAGCAACTGCGCTGGTAAGTCTTCCATCACAACGCAGACAAACACATTTTTGGGGTGGGGGAAGGATTTCTTCCCCTATTGTTTTGTTTAAAACGAACTTCAATCCTATACAGATACAAGCTTGGACTGTCTGGTGAATGCCTTCAGCTAACTATTTAAAACAATAAGCATGAAATCTTAATTTTCAAACCAGAGGGCTCAATTAAGAAATTGGCATTCAGTTGTGAAATTCAGAAATGCGATTAATGAGGAAACTCCTATAAGCTAGCACGCTCATTAACATGAACTCATTTAAAGGCAGGGAATCATTATCTTTCAGAGGCACAAGAACGTAATATTTTCAGAATCAAGGGCAACAACACAGTGCTCTAGGTCTGTCCACATTCTCTGCCTTGCCACCGATTTTGCTTCTCCATTCCCCCACACTAACCGTTGCATGAATTTGTATGTACGTGTGTGTGTGTGTTATCTGGGTGGTCTCTGTACCCTCAACTAAACAGGTTCAAAACAATTTTAAAAAACCCTGACTGCTCTCCCCTCAGCCTCCCTCCCGGCCCCACTCCTGACTACCACCTTTGGTTCCATGGTAAAACCAAACTAAGTTCTTGCTCCAGGTACTTGCTCCACACACCTGCAGCTTTTCTATCCCTCTCTCCCATAGATTTTGAGGTATTCTGCATGGTGCTGCCATGGGTGTCACTGGAAAGCATGCAAAACAGAAGCAAGGGGTGAAGAGCTATTCTCCTCTTTGCATGCATCAAACATCTTGCTCATCTGAAATTCACTACAGCTGTGTCTTGATAATACGAATAACAAATATAATGTAGAAACAGCATGGGTGAATGAGCGAGTGGGTTAATGAGCACAGAAAAGGTGCAGCACTGCACAGGGAAGGAAAAGCAATACCTGTCGGACAATTAAGGTGCCCTCCTTAGAAGGAGTCAAGGCAGGTTCACTCTCCACATCGTCATGGACGATCATGGTTTTCACTGACTCTGTTTCACCATTGCTCAAGTTCAACGTTGACCTATTTGCCAGACAAGAAATAACTGGAGTGAGACAACAGCACTTGTGCTGTAGCTTTTGCTGCCCTACACCAAGGCACACTCTAAATTAATTTGTATTGTGACCCGAGTGGAATATTTACATAACCTGCCTACAAAAGCTTCTTTTAAAAAAAAAAAAAAAGTTAGGAGTTTGTAAAACACTGCTTCTTGTTTTGTAACAAATCAAGGGACGTAACGTATAGAAGCCTACTTTTTGAAAAAAATTACCCTCAGCATTTGAAAATGTGAACATACAAGGCTGGTAGTCTTACTCATAGATTGTCATAAGCTGAGAGAACTAAAATACAAGCCAAAATACCCAACAACCTTTTCCTTCAACCCCCTAAGAGGGAAAACAGGCAAAACACTGTTAGAAGAACTAACACTGCTCGGACATCATCTGGTCCAGAAGTAGATTCATCTGCTCCTTCTTGTTCCATATCATCATCTTCCTCGTCCGTTGTCCCTGACTCCTCACTTGAGGACGAATAATCTGTCACTTTATGTGGAGGTCGCACATCCTCTACCGCTCGCAGTTCCTTTGCCAATGCAGTTAAATCCTGATGGGAGAGGAAGGAAAAAAATAGTGTTGCAAGGAAGAGAGAAGAGTTTGCAAGACAAACCCACAGAGCTAGTGCCCGAGTTTGCTCACTTGTCCACTGATGTGTTTCCACAGCCCCAGCAGTATTGTTTCCTTTGATTTATTCATTCCTGATAGTCACCAAAACTCACTTTCTGACAAATTAAAGCACCAAAAGAGCCAACCCAAGAAGGCTTTGCCACATCACAGAAAAATGTGCATACTCTGAATCCAAACTATCTCGATTATTACTTTAGTTTATCCCACTATACTGCCCAAAGGACATATATAAGAACTCAGACCTCCCCTCACATAGTGGTTGACTTTCACAGTTCATTTTCCTAAACTTTGCAGGTTAATAGCATTCACCACAAGAAATCTAGGCAGCAAGGTAGCAGAAAGATCCTTAGACTTACTAAGCCACCCAAGGCACAGTCACAGAAAGCTGATCTTGAAACCTTTTGATCCATTTCTAGTTGCATGGATTGGCAATAAGGACTTCACCTGAGAAGTCAGATTCATTGGCACCAGCCCAGTCGCACCAGATTCAAACAGTATGGGACATAAGATGCTTTTCTGTCTGCAGCTTGGTGTGTGGGCAAATCAGGTTTGCAGTCACTGCAATCTGCTCTCAATTGTGTAGCTATGCTTTATTTAGCTGAATACAGTTTGTGGCAAATACTTCACACATTATACTATCAGAAGGGAAGGAACAATCTCTATGTTTCTTTAAGAAAGCAGCTTTAAGTGACAGATTTGGGTGCTAGTGCGGTATCAAAATGGCAAAAGAAAAGTTTTAAGGAAAGTTGGAACTACTGTGAAAACCCACTGAGATCCCCCAGATACAACTGGACGTAGAGCTGTAATTAACTGTAACAGCAGCCACATAAAGACTATGTCAGAAATCTTTCACAGAAAATAGCAACAATTTAAGGTCTTACCACTTCTCCCTGCACCATTCAGCCCAGCATTGGCACATTCAGGTCAAATGCATGATTATTGGTCCAGCCCCAGGAAGGAAGCATAGGATTGAAAGAGAGAAAGGCAAAGGTTAGGAAGGAAGAAGAACAGAGAGCAGAAACCAATTCCAGGAGCAGAGCAAATTCTAAAGTTTCAAGTACTGTGACGTGTGCAGGCAATTGCAGAGCCCAGGACATGCTGCTAGGCCCGCAGATACAAACTCCCAGCTCAAGTTGAATTTCACCCACAGTGACACCATGAATGGAAAACTCACGCTGTACTTTTTGTGAGCCCACCTGAACAAGATTGGGGACAGGGGAAAGCAGATGCAACTTACAGCAGGCTTGATAGGTCTGAAGACTTCCTTTTTCTCTTCAGGCTTTTTAGGTGCGCTTTCATGACGCTGCGATGGTGAACCCTCTGATTTGGATGATGCTGCATGTGTCAAGACCCCGAAAGGAACAGAGAACAAAACAGATTAAGCACGGAGCTAAAATATCTTTTCTTACTTCACTTTGGAGTGGGGAAGAGAGGTGAGAAGGTTATCAGGCAGTGCCTGACAGAAAGATCTAAGTTTCAGTGGTTCACTATTACATTGTCCCCGAAGGACTATACAAAAAGCCATCATAAGCTGAGATACATATAGGTGCAGCTGACCTATGACTGAAGCCAAAGTAAACCGACACATAGTTGTCACTCAAAGAGGGTAACTTCAGTGCAGGTGCAAGCTGGAAAACCTGCTTCAGTATCCAACGTACCACAGCTGAGACCTATCTGTAGCAGTCTGCACTTCATCAACAACCATCAAGGTGATAGGCAACAAGCATCAAAATGTGCTCTTGCGCACATGAGGAAGGGAGCTATGAGAGGATGGAAACTAGGCTGTTTGCACATAGAAAAATGCAACAGTGACTGGATGTGAATCAAAGAACAATGAAATGCTTTTACGATGACTTCTGCACCTACTGTCTTTCCCAAGCAAGGATATGCAGCCAAGGAGGGTACTGGAAGCATCTTTGCTGGGAGGATACTGGAAGTATCTTTGATACCACATGCTCAAAGGTCTTTCCCAGTGAGGGTTATCATCCTTCATTATTGAGTGTTTGGCAATTTAACAAATTTAGAAACACGACGTTACAAAGGGTGGGGGAAGGACTTACATCTCATCCGGAACCGCTCTCCAGATCCACTCTGAGAGCCTGGGTGGGAGCCAGGCTGTGAGCCAGAGTTGCTTGAACCCGAAGAACTACCACTGCCTGGCCTTGGTACAAGCTTCTCCACCCTTTCCCACAGCAGACGAGGCTCTATATTGCTGTATCAGGGGAGAGAAGGAAGTCTTTGTCAGACACATCAGATTCCCATTTCTAAATTCAAACATCACTCTTCCTCAGTGTTTTGCTAATAACTCATTCGAAAGAGTGCCCAGCACTGAGCTGAGGGCATCAGTGATGCTTCAGAACCCAGGCAGTGGCTCCTTCTGGAATATCTATTGCCTTACTTAGAATGGTAAACCAAAAAAAGTTTAGGTGGGTGTAAGCTATTCTTTTTATTTGGAACTGGCTACTTGCCATTCTTGTGTATCTAACCTAAAGTGGACAGGTCTCTCAGTCTGCATGTAGCAGGTTTAGAATTGGCTCAGAAGCGCACTGACCACCCAAGCACAAACCAAAAAGATACCATGGCCTGTCCCTCTCAAAATGCTCTCAGCCTTGTCCAGTGAGGTAATTCCAGGGTGGCCTGTCCACGTTGCTCTGCTGAGCTATGGAGGCAGCCCCTTCCTCCCCATTCCTGACCTCAGATGCTCTGTGTCACAGCTCATGGACACTCCCCTGCCTCAGTCTGATTCTGTCTGAGAGGCCAGGAAGTTTGAGATCTCTTTTACTTCAGCCATGACAAACACTTTTGCTGCCAGTAACCCCCACAGTATGCCCAAGACGACGTGTTGCATCAAAAGGCAAGACATTCATGAATGGCCACATTTTTTTCCGAAATCTTAACGATATTTTGAAATTATTGCTAAAGTTACAGGCCAGGCAAATCAAAGGAGGACTGGGAAGGAGAAATTTTGCCAGTGTTTGTTGGCACATATGCTACACCAAGGAAAATTAAAACGAATCATTCCTGAAGAGATACAAATCAATCTTCCTTTCATGTCCAACAGGCAAAAAGCTCTCTGGAAATGCCTGGCTTCCCATTAGACTTCTCCTTCCGGTTCAAGAAAGGCGAGGACATGTAGGCGTACAAACCTCGTGGAGTTTCTTTGACCTGCTTGATTATTTTGCTGCCCACTGCCCTGCAGTGGAGAATCACGGCGGGACAGGACTGGTGATCGGGACGTTGTTCTCACAGGTACCTTGGGAGAAAAAACATTGTGTTAAACCCATGAAGAGGAGAAAGAGAAGAGGAAGATTAAACTTCTCCTGCTACAGAATATATTCTTAAGATTTTAATAACACTTAATTCTATGTCCAAGCTAGCATCCATGACCAAAAGCAATAAACGAACACCCAAAAAACCAAGAGCCTTAGTTGGGATGCTGTTCAGATTTTGAAGAGAACTCCAAGTTTAGTCTTAACATTAACTACTGTTTAATAGTTACCACACAAACACATACACACCCTGCTACACTCCAACTACCGAGACATTTAAAAAGAACATGGCATTTTGACTGAAGCAGGGGAGGCACAAAGCAATTTGCTGAAACAGCATGAAAATTAGGAGAATAAGCTCAGGGGAACCAAACAAAGGCCTGGGAATGGATCAGCAGAAGGCAAAGACTGGTGCAGGAGCAAGAATATACTCAGAAGAAGCAAATCCCAGTGGATGGGAGTGGGGGGTAGGAGGGGGAGAGGAGGAGGAAGTATATTGAATGTTTCCTTTTTGTTCAGTTCCATCTCAATTTTAAATACGTGTATGATTCATAGTTTGGGTTACTAACAGATAAAGAGGAAAATTAACTCTGAGCAATAACCTCAGGGATATTTTAAATTCTTTCCTGAATATGGTAATGATTTGTTAACTCTGCATAACAAATTGTCTCTCTGAAATAGCTGCATTCTATAAATAATTGCCAATTTTATATGAAGCTTCAAGTTCACTGGACAAGTACTTATGGTTCATTATCATTAACCCATTGACTGAACACCTGCATTATGATCTGCCCTCTAAAATACTGTTACCAATGCTGGCACAAAGGCACGGTCTTCCCAGTGCCCAGGGTATCACATCCTTAAAAAAATAATAATTAATAATGAAAAAAAAAAAATAGCACACATCTGTCTTTCTACTCCTTACCCTTGGAGGCACCTCGTCACTGTCTGATCTAGCCCAAGCCTTTTGGGTGGGGTCGGGTACCTCCGACTTAGAGTCAGAACTCTGATTTAGCACTTCACTGCGTGAAGGTGGATATGGGTCCTGGGAACGAAGATGGTGATGAGCAAATTTGGGAGAAGGGTCACTGAAGGAATGGGATCGCGAGACAGGGGAAACATTGTTCTTGAGAGATGCCAGATGGGACCACTGTACCTTACAAGAAAACAAAACATAAAACATTCAATGCGCTCAGTATAACTGGCTTTCCAATTAACACAGAATAAAGGCAGGTGGGGCGGGCAGAGACAAATTGGTTATGGCATTAGGTAAGCGTGGGGTGGAATCAATGCACTTGAAAGCAAGGCAAGCGCCCAAAGAACGTAACAGACTGAAAATACAGCACATATGCATTTTTTTTTTTTGTGAGATAACGCTCTCCACATACACATACACTGGTGCCCAGAAGAAAGAGGGACCTAATGTTTGCACCATGAGCCTGAGTCCAAAGGCCACTCAAGACAGAAGTCGCCTTCCGTTCCCCAGTCTTCAGTGGGCTTTGGTCAGGTCTCATGGCAGCACTGGTGGATTGGGAAATTTGAAGCAGATATCCAATTGGAGAAATGTACAAAACTAAAGAACGCTGTAAAATTTGCAAACTGACAGGTATTTACATTACCTAATAAATTTAGGAACTAGGTACAGTTCCAAACTTTTGGAGAAAGACCATAACACAAAAGCCTTTATTCCTTTATACTCATTGCAATATATATAAAAACCCCATAATATATATTGTATATAGTATACATATGTACAACGCATATTATACTTACATCATATATGTACCATACACTGTACATATATACATATTTATACACAAATCAAGTACACACGTACACACACACATACTCAATTACACATACTGAAAGGCAGAATAGGGACTCCAGAGTTAAAATTCCATTGGGATTTCCATTGAAATCCATATTGACCCTTCAGCTTATTCCCTCCTTGTGCATAAACCACGTTTCAGAGTTAATTTCTGAAACTAAGGGGGAGGAAAGGTCATAACTAAGGAACACATTGTTTTCACACCTAATAATTAAGCAAACTTTTGCTTTCAACCTCAGTTTCAGTAGGCTGGTTGTATTTGTTTTTATATTATTATTATTTCCTCAATTTTAATACACACAGCTGTTGAAGAGCCTGATTATTCTTAATATGAGCAGAAGACCCAGACTTTAAAAGTAACTGGCACAGAGAGCATGAAGATACAAGTCCAATATTTTGAAATAGTCATAGAGGTTTGAATAAAAGCCAGGAATTAATGAGTAAGAAATGAAGTTCTGTCCTGATTTCTCCCACTCTCCCGTCTGTTCAAATTTTCCTGTTGCCCAAAAGACTTGCAATACCTAGTCACAATCAGGGATGGTTTTAGCTTGCACTGTCATCAACAGACTTAATTTGGGAGAAGAAAATTCTGCATAGAAACAGAGGAACTGTATGCAGAACGATACCGTTTAATTTAGCATATCTAAATAGCTCAGAATTTATGGGCTAAGTCTAAGTTTTAGACAAAGGTTACTTCTTAAATTCATGCTGTAATTCCCAAGAGATGCAGATACCAAAATCAGGAGGCTCTTCATTAGAAAATAACAGAATGATAGCAGCAACAGAGCCCAACGGTTTCAATCTCTTTTTGATTTTCCAGGGGTGGTACAAAGCTCTATTTAGCAACTGTAAGCCTACTGACAAAAAACTTGCTTTTCTTAGTCATGTTTTGTAAACCTCTTTGAAGCAGTGCTCATACTATTAAAACCCACTTGTTTAGTTAGCTTTTTCCACAAGAATTTAAAAACCCAAGCAAGCTCACTTCTTTCCTAAGCATCCTTTTTGGTAGTAAATACCTTGCACAGATCAAATTCTGAATTATAAAAGTGTACTGCAACTGTCACCACTGTTTAGTCCACCATTCCACTGTTAGACAGATAACAGCAACAGATCTAATCTAGCTGTAATGTTAAAAAAAAACCCACACAAAACCCACAAATCCATCAGTTTAGCAATAAAATAATCAAAATCAGACACAGAACAAATCTACTGAATAAGTTGCTTTGTGTAACAGTGCTACCCTTTACATAAGACTTCCTAAGTGCAAAGATCTGCAAATTTGAAAGAAACATGTTGGGACTTCTGAATTTAGGCTTACCAAGATTTTCCTGGGCACTTACCTGGGGCTCTATTGGCCTCTGCAGGGCAGGCTGAGCAGGTTCTGAGTTTCCATTGGAAAAGGACTCTGATCTTGAAGGCACTGGTGGCTCCAACACTTTGCCCATCTGCTTAGACTGTGCTTCAGGGGAGCCCTGATTAGTTTTTCTAAATCTCTCCTCCACCTAAGCCAAAATAAATGGAGGTTCAGTCTGGAGTCAATAAAACCAATTCCAGTAGAAATATGAAGGGGAGTATTACCTTTCCTTTAGCATAAAGAAATCAAATACATTTGGGGCTTGGCAGGATTTTTTCCCTACTACTTTCACCAGCACTCTAAAACACAGACTCAACTACACCAAAGTGGCAAGTATGCCAACATGGAAAACCCATACTAGGAAGAGAGTATACAGCAGTCAGTAAGATGTGAAGTGATACAATGAAAGACCTTTATGGGCTTCCTTCTGACTAGACAACTTACTATCCATCAGTATTTTCCTCACAGACAATAAAAAGGATAATATGAAAACAGAAACAACTTTACTATATCAAAGTACATTTCCCACTGCTGTCCCTTACTGTAGTTAGCCACCTTACTCAATCAGTGTTTTTTGATTATCTGCTTTCCTGTGCTTGTCTCTTTGGCAATGCAAGAAGAGACAGAATATGCTTCTCTGCCTGGTAATATTGGAGGCTGTTCAGCTTTAGGTACAAAATTGTAGGACTGGTCATCCTCTCTTTTATCAGATAGCTCCAACACGACCTCACAGGCTGCAGAGAACAGCCCCAGCAGCTCGTTTCTGGTTCTCAGGGAGGTGCAGAAGTGATTGCACACTAACCTCGAGAGCTTGTCAAGGGGAAGACTAAGTCAGAAAGTGCTCAGTCCTCAGAAGAACATCAAGCGAGGTTCCTATGCAGAAACATCACTTCTTCCAAGGCCGCAGCATTGTGAACAAAGTGACAGGTACAAAGGGCAAGAGACGGAGGGAAGCTCCAGGCAGAAAGGACATCTCCTCTGATTTCCTAAGATGGTCTGCTGCTGCAATCAGGGCAGCATGTGCATTTCTGCCACAGGAGCTGCTGCTGAGGAACACTGAACTCCCAGCACTTCATCAAAGCACCAAAGAAATATCAAACTGGCAGCTTGAGCTGATTTTATTTGGTGAGATTCTGCTCACAAGATATGCTTTCACCCTCGTACCTTGAGCACAAAACCAGTACTGGGGTGGTTTTTTCCTAATTGTTCTGTAGCAGTGGTGGTCTGGAGAGACTGGCTGTTCATTTACCCATGCCAGAAGATGGAGGCAAGTCTCCAGGTCTCCTTTGATGCTTTACAAACCCAACCTGCCTCTGCTTTTCAAAACTTAAGGACAGTAACCGTTTGCCTACGGGAACAAGCAGACAAGCTTCTGCCAGGTCTACACAAAATACAGCATATCTTGGAAAATACAACAATAAATGGAGGCAAGCATCTTCACCATACAATCATTTTCACCACTGTGTTCAACCTCACAGAGCAATCCTTTAAAGTTTAAAAAACAGCCCAGACTCCTCATTATGAATAGAACAAGGAAAAGCCCCAAATCTTTCTATGTGAAGGAACAGGCTTTCACGTCTCTAGCTGTAGATGATAGGAGGTTTCCTCCACAACGCACACAAACTGTACGAGTCATGTGTCCTTAAAGTCAGGCAAAAGGTGGGAAGGAGATAGCCAGCGCATCCCTGGACATAAACAGCTGTTTCAGTCATCTGACTGTCTGGATCAGAAAAAAGTATGAAGCCTCATCGTTTGCTCTGATCTCCCCCCGTTTCCCACAGCCAATCTTAGAAGTCCTTTTCCTTATATTCTCATTGCCACTGGAATGGGGAAAAAACCCGTAATCCCCATTAGACTTTGCCAGAACAGGGAATTCAGCCCACTTTGGTTTATTATCCTGATGGTCAGCATCTCCGTAGATAGACACTTTCTCTGCAGAGCAGTATACCTGAAAGTACAAGGCACAGAATACTCACTCTCTAATACCAATGTCAAGAATGACATTAGAATTAATGTCTGCTTTTAAGATTAACTGGTGTTGCTCCCACTGCCAGACACTGAGATACCATGGCTATAACTCTACCACACATACACAGCAACCTTTGGGATGATCTCACTACTAACACAATTTTTCTTTACTACACAATTTTTTTTTACTACTAACACAATTTTTCTTTACTCCTTCTTGCTACAGCAATCACAAAAGAAAAGGACCGCAACAGAAAAACAGCTGAGTTAGTGGTTCTGCTAAAAGATGTAACACTTTAAATCTTCAGAAATTTCTCTCCTTTTCAACTCTGAAAGGAAAATGGGAGACAAGGAACAGAGACGGTTCTGCATCCCCCCAAAGTCAGTCTTCAAGTTAGACAGGAGTGGTGGAGTGGAACTGAGCTTTCACTTAGGCAGGCCAGGAACAAGGGTAAGAGAGCCGGTTCCATGCCTGCACCACCACATACCGGACAAGTCTGAACTTCTTCCAGGAGAGAAACACACACCAGATATTTCAGTCACCAAGAGGAATGGATGAGATAGCACAAACATGGTTTATGAAGAACTTGGACAATAGCATCTACAAGAAAATGAGTTTGTGCTCACCAAGCCCAAACAGCAATACTTCAGAGGCAATGAAGCACTACTGAATGGAGGTGGACCAAAAGCTATTTTATCATGTTCAGCAGCTCCAAGGACTTTTTTGTTCTTGTTCCAAAATGTATTTACCTAGTTCCCACATGCTGGTGATGAATGCCATTAAGAGCTTTGACCAGTACTGCCCAGTCTAGTGGTTTGTGGGCAGCATGGTGCTCAAGGGAAACGTAAGAATAAGACCGCTGAAACAGAGCCAAGTAAGCATCAAAGAGGCAATTACTTGCTTAGCAAAGTTATTCATGGACCAGTGAAGACAGGGGACCACTCACTGAAACAAACAGCACTCAGATGATTTCAGATCAACTTGCGAGTGCCCAAAGTCCAAGCAGGCAGTATCACAGAATTTCATAAGAGCAGGACGTGATCTCCAAAGAGAATACTTAACATTTCAAAAATGAAACTAATGAAATTCAGGTTTGTGTTCATAGAATCATAGAATCATAGAATGGTTAGAGTTGGAAGGGACCTTCAAAGGCCATCTAGTCCAACCCCCCTGCAAGGAGCAGGGACATCTCCAACCAGATCAGGTTGCTCAGAGCCTCATCCAATCTGGCCTTGAATGTTTCCAGGGATGGGGCATCCACCACCTCTCTGGGCAACCTGTTCCAGTGCTCTACAACTCCCATTGTGAAAAATTTTTTCCTAATATCCAGTCTAAATCTACCTCATGAGACAGATACTTCCAAGAGTATAGGCTAAAGCACGAAATGTGTCAACAGGTGTGTGTGCAAGAATCCTTCACAGGTTCATGCTTTCCAATCGCCTCCCAATTTCAAATTGCTAGTACTTGCCAGAGAAACAGATCACAAACTGCACCAATGCTTGCTATGAAAACATGCCTGATGAACTGTAGAAGATAACTTCCTGACGTGATGCTTCCAAAATCAGGTCCCCTCAGTCTGCAGCCTTCCAGAATTTCTTTCCACCCTTTATACATCAAAACTTTGAACTCCAGTGACTGCAGGATAAGTACTCAGAAGTATCTCTTAGGTTTGGAAACCAGTGACCAACTTTTTAAAATATCCTGCCCCTTAGGAGTAATCTATAGCAAGATTACAGTCGTGATGATGCCAACAGGCAGGGGCAGAGAAACAGGTAGCAGATTCCTGCCTACAAGCAGGACTTACCTCACGTGCTCTTTCAGCAGGCTCATAGTGGGATTTTGGCTCAGGGGTATGATAGCTTTGTTTATTTCTTTCTTGCTGCTGCTGCTGCTGTTGCTGCTGCTGTTGCTGCTGCTGCTGCTGTTGTTGCTGCTGCTGCCGCCTGTGATCGTGCTGCAGGGACAGGAGGTAGGCTTGCTCCTGCTGCAACTGGCGCTGGAGTCGCTCTGCCTGTCGGTGTTCCTCCATCTCTCGCCATCTGTATTCCTTTGAGAGAACGTGTGAGTAATTCAAGACATGACATTGACTGTATGGTGGACGTGTCCCTCTCCATCCCAATAAAAAGGCACCTGTCTGGTTGCTGTTGCTTTTTTTCGTTTGTTTGTTTGTTTCTTTCATTGTTAAAGTGTAAGCGAGAGCTAAGTTAGACCAATGTGGCATGTGTCTCGTGTTGGGGAAGTTGAAAGTGTACTGCTAAGCTTGACATGATTGGAGAGTTATGTCAAAACTGATTTTTATTATAAGAAAAAAGAAGTGTTATTTATACTAAATCCAGTGTAAAGTTCATAAAACAATGATTTAGACCAACAGTAGGCCATTGTATCCCGGGGTGGATTTACATATCATGTGTGCTTTTGATCTGCAACATAAGCACTCTAGTTCTTCACTGAATGCCAAGGTCTGTTCAGAAACTCGACCGCCACACCAGAGCTGTTCCACTTTAACATAAAGCCTCCTCTTACTGCCCAGAAAGCAGTGTGACCATACAGCACTTCTCATATGTGCCTGTCAGCCCACGACACTAGCATAAATGGCCTTTTAATCAAGCTCCTTTGTTGTCGTACTGTCAGTGCAGCTGTGCCCGACTGAGGGAAGCCTAGGACTGGCCGGATAAATGGATCCTATAGCTACTGAACAAAACAGATACAGTGCTTTACCAGTAACATGGCCTGCTCCTGGAGCAGCTGCTGCTGTAGAATTTCCAAGTGCCGCTGCTCCTCTTCTAGCTGTCGCCTGATATACTCCTGTCACATAGAAATTACCCAGCAATAAATTTATTCAAAAGGAATGCATCAGAACCCCCTGGGTGGAACACCACACGCTACTTCCCCAGTTCAGCTTTAACAAGAAACGCACTTCAGGATGCATTAGTGCCTGCAGAACAATTTAGGAAGCCCTGCCTCCTGAGCATCGGATTTTGGCCCCTTCCATTCTGAAATTTGGACTCCTGCAAATGTTGCCGGCATGGGCCAGAGCTCGTTTATGTATTTTGGAAGTGGTTTCAAGAAGCAGCAAAATGCACTTGAAGGTTTTGGAAAGTTAAAACACAGCAAGTCTGACTCAACACAGCCAACACAAAGTCGCATGCAAGTTGTATTAAACATTAGTTTATTGCACTGGTGCGATGAACTGTTAGCAACAGCTAGAGCCAGGCTTAGTGTAGGCAGACCTGGAGCAAGCTCCCCCAGAGGGGCTCTGCCAAATGCAGTTGGGAGCTGCCCTGTCGTCTCCCCTGCCGCCCTCACCAGAAGCTTCTCCTGAGCAGATGCTGCCAGCCTTGCTGAATTATGCGATGGTTATGACACAAACAAACATCCACCAGGAAACAGATATTAGACCAAACTAGCTTGCTCTTGCGATCTAGCCACCTCTTCACCTATGGCCTCAACAGGTCGAGATGTTTACCCCTGCTTCACCTGACCCCCCTGGAAGAACTCAAACTCTGAAGCACCAAACCCAAGCTGGTAACATCCTACCATGCAATTAATGGAAGTATGTAATATGTGCATGCGCACACACACAAGCACACGCACACATTTACAGTGTATGCATAAAGAAATTAATGGATCAGTGATACAGTGATGGGAGCTATAGAAATTCTTGTGACAGACTGATGAGATACACTATACTGTTGTTATGCACATTGGCTGAGTCATAGTTTGGGTTAACAGAAATTTGAAGAGGGGGCATGTCTTCTAAAAAAAACAAAACTCAGAGTGGTTCGGCTTGGCCACTTCAATTAACCATTTGTCATTATTGGCACTGTGCATAATTAGCATTTCAACAGTTTAAAAAGCAGCTGGGGGAATACCCGGTGTCTGCCCAAAACCAAATTGCTGTGCTGTAATTGGAGATTTTCCATATATTTATTCCCATTGGTTAATCTTCTCTCCTTTTGATTTAAAAATCTTTGAAATATACACAAACACAATAAAACTGCCCAGTAACATGATCATCAACGATCTCAAATACAGTGACTTATGTAAGAAAAAAAATGAGGCATACCAGGCCAAAACCAGCATTTCTGAAGTTAATGGGAAATTTACAATCAGCCTCTAGAATAGTAGTTTTGGCCCTTTATTTGGGATCAGTATTTTGCAGTACATGCACAGTAATTATTACCCTGATTATCATCCTGATTAAAATTTTTAAAGGATTTTAAAACATGCAGATTTCATGCATAAATATAGCAGCTGAATTTCAGAGTTTAAAAGGTTTCTCACCTGTACTTCCAATGTATTAAGGGCAGACTGACAGAACTTAAGAAATACTTGCTGCCTGAACTGGCATACATTATTAGAGCTGATTTTAAATAGACAGAGTAAGAGAGAGAGATTGCATACTGAAGTTTTAGCAAGGAAAATCCTCTGCAGCTCAAAGGTTCCACCTCAAATTCAGAATATTCAAAGTTTATGATGAGCCTCTGAACAATTCTAGGTGCCAGAAGTAGACTCGCAACAAAGCTGCCCTTCTCTGAGAGGCCTTCTGAACAGCGGCATGTCCTGCAAGAAACGCTGATCCAGCGAGACAAGTCTAGAAATGATTTTCAGCCTCAGTGATGATTTCACCAATTCTGATGCGTTTCAGTCAAGCCCAGGGGCACAAGCTGAATTTAGAAGGAGTACTGCAACAAGACTTCTTTTTTTGAGGGAATATTGAAGCTGCCGGAATTTTCCATAAAGCCCTGTGATCTATGTTAGTGCATTTGCTGTCAGAGACAACGAAGATGGAAGGGTCAGCGTTAGGTCACCTCTAAGCTGCTTTAGGCTTACTAATTTTTAGAAAATTAAATTAGAATTTAGAAGAAACAAACCTATTGCACATATATCTGTATCATGGACTCACCTGCTCCCTTTCTACCCTCCTCTTTTCCTCCTCTGCTCTTCTTCTCTCTTCCTCTTCCTTACGCCTCCTCTCCATTTCTTCCAGACGTCGTTTTTCTTCCTGTTCTCTCCGCCGTTGCTCACGCTCTTGTTGCCTTCGAGCTTCCCGTTCTCTTCTTTGTTGCTACAAAAAGCAAAAAGAAACCACAAAGTTTTACTTTTGTTGTTATCAAAGAAAGAGGTGGGGTTGTTTTCTACCGCGAAGAGAGTGATTTACCAGGACTGGCAAGCTCTGCAACTAAGTGACAAAACACTTTATGCAAGTGTTCCACCAGGAAACTAACTCATACCCAGCACACAACTATCCCTAAAAGCAGCCCTGCTTACTCTCTCAGGTTTCTTCACGCACACAAAGTCACATACCATATTCCTGACAACTGAGATGGGGAAGATCACTGCTGCTCTTTAAGAGAGGCTCACACTGAAATCTCAAACTTTGAACAACTGTTGAACTCAAATCTTAATGAGAGTGACAATTTTCTTGACTTCAACATTTTATCTCAATGCTGCCAAAAGGGAATAATCAGCCTCACTGAATAGATGACAACTATCTGAGCTTTTGGTAAGCAGTTTCTCTCTTAACACAATTCATGGTCTGCTAAGAATTTGATGGTGTTGGCCCAACAACCAAGCTCAATTTAGTGCACTGCCCAAAACTTTGCCTAAGAGAGAAGGAAAGCTGACCAACGGCACCTCAGCCCCTCCCAGAACATCAAAAGCACCTATATGTAAAAAAGGAAAAAGAGCTGAGCTAAGCTTTTGCTCTTACACAGATAAGCTTCCACACATGACCCAAATTAAAAGTGGTGTTGAGAAGTCTCCTCAAGTTTGAAAAAAAAAAAAAACTGGGAAATAGCTCTAGAAAGCATGAACTGACTCATTTATGTCTATAGAGCACCATGTATGACTTCAGAGGAGACATTTTAAATGCCCATACAGTCGTGACCAACTCTTCCTGCACTTCTACAGAAGCATCCAGCTACTCCACCTACCTCAAAATCCCAAGCAGCCACCCACAACTGCCTAAGTGTCAAAAGACCCAGCTGTCTCCTGTTCAACCATCAGCTGGGAATGTCTCTGTGTTTACTTCCATTATAGATTTCTACAATATGCTAAAAAATTACAGAAGAAATCTAAATCAAAAAAAGCACTCAAATTTAATCCTAAGCAAAATGAAAACTACATTGGTTATTCTTTTTCATATTTAGGTTAATACTATCGCCAGGTTTTTTTGTTGAAGCAAAGCTGCCGCAGATTTGCTAGTCCTAAGGCACTCCAAGTAGTCTTCAAGAGCACTCAGACTAAGCTTTTATTGGGGTTCACAAATCCAGTCACTGCTGTGCATTTCACAGTTGTGTTCAACTGAACAAGCAAAGGCCAATGTAAACTCCCTGTGTTACTTCATGAGATGAGCTTTCCCTCTTCGGCACACCATCCTACATGACTACGAAGTAAGTGAAAGCTCAACAGCCTTTTCCATCTTCTGGAATCAATACTGACATGACAGTGGCAAAGAAACACTGGGGGGAAAAAAAGTGGTTAAGAATCAGTAGTACTCAAATAAAACAGGCTGCTTTCTGACTCTCTTTAAATAGTTTTGGGAAAACCACAACTTTCTTGAAGACCACTGTTCAAATACACCCACTCCGTAACTATGACACCTTCCCTCCTGGCTCAAGGTGTCATCTTGGGTTCACTACCGCCTTCCCGTGCCACAAGACATAAGCTCTTTTCTCCCCTACATTTTCTCTGTCTTCTCAGAAACACAGCTTCCTTGCACTTGCATCTCCTCTCCTAACTAAATGCAGCTCCCAGCCTTTATCTCTTGCTTAAGCAAGCTCTCTTCAATGAATGTAGATACAAAAATAGCAAAAGTGCTGCGAGGCAGCCTCGGCACACAGTGCATTTCATAGGTTTCACTGCTTCCCCTCCTTCATTTTGTAAGCGTTGTAAAAGGATTAAGTAGGCACTTTTATTTCTGAATATACGCATCTGTGTAAAACAATTTCTATATTTAAGTCAATATATTCAGGTGCCTCTTGGCTAATCAAGTCTGACAGGCTCTTTGTTTAAGAAAACTAAATTGTGAAGTACAACAATTCTGTTGCCCTGAGGATGCAAGAGACAGCACACTGCTGACTGCTTAATATGCACATTTATCAACTCAAACACTTCTTAAACATATGAAGCCTGTCTGTCTAACAATATTGTGTTGACATTGTTAAGTGGATACATTGCAGCTCTCGGGACGGCATCGTTCTCACTACAAGGAAGATGGACAGAACTTAGGTCTTTCAGGTGAAACAAACTCATGGCTTCTGGAACCAATGGAGAAGTATTCAGCAAAAATTATATATATGTATGTATATGAACTGAATATGAGAAGAATAAGTTACAAATTGACTATAAGAGCTAATTTTCCATGGCATCATAAAATAAACAAAATCAGTGTTAGAAGATGAGATTTTTAAGCAAACCTTGGGCCAGTTTGCTAATTCGGCACCAACAGTATTTATTACCCAGAAAAAGAAAAAAGAAGGATTCTCTGCGACGAGTGTGCATTTCAGTCCAACCTCCAAAGCACAAATGTGCTACTGTCTAGGTGCCAAAGGACATGGAGAGATGGGATTTCTCGGCATTGCTTCCGCCTTCCTATCGGACACCACCTCAGCCCCTTGCCAGGCGGGCGCGTAAGGGAGGCATCCGGCACCGCCAGAGCCCGCACAAACACCCCGCACGATCCGCTTATTCCCAGCCCTAGTCGCAAGGGAAAAGTTTCACTTCTTTTGCATGTGGTCTTTGAAACCTGAGCATTGAACTACTGGTCACTAACAAAGTGGAGTTTACTTTTAAAAAGCCCAGGGAAAGGAAATCTAGGATGACAAGCATCTCTTGGGTCCTAGTTTACATCTTGTCAAAGTGATGGCAAAGCTGGCTGGTGGCAAGCCATCCCTGACTCAAGCTGGCTTCAGAAGCAGCCCTTTAGCTGACCTCCTATCATCCTTCTGTTGGCACAAGGTCACCTTCTTGACTGCCTCTAGCAACTCTTCCAGGAGGACACACCAAAATCCTGGTCACTGTGCTCCTTAGCCTTGCCCAAAGGAGGGAAGGGGGCCAGGGAAAACCATCAGTTAAAACCTGATGTCAGTTCTGTTTGTAAAATTTGGCTTCTGAATTTAATTTTACTAAAATTCTTACCATGCACTACAAAAGGCCTGATGTAAAACACCGTTGCCCAATAGACAGCAGGTATAGATCTGGATTCACTGAAATTATGGATGCATATCCAGATCTTCTTTAGATATGGTATTACCAACTTTCCTGTACATGTCAGATGAAAAGTTTATTTTTAAGGAGCTAGCTGTTAACCAGAAGGTAAGGGCAGGAACTCCTTAAAGAAATTTCAGAGATGCCAAAAGAGAATTTTGACAGAGCCCAGACAGCTTCAAATTACTGCATTTCACAAACGTGGCACTTAATAAGCCAACAATAAAAAAAAAATATTCAGAAAATACAATGTTAATACTCTGGCTCCTTATCCAGGTTTAAAGTGCAATAATGATGATCTCGTAATGGTACCCAACATCTCCAAACTGGAAGACCATGCAGTACAGCATGATTTACCAGGAGGGGGCAATGCAACTACACATGCAGTTGGTGCACACCAACAAATTCAGGACCTCCTTCATACAGTGATTTGCTGAAGATAAATATAGACCTCCTACTTTTGTATTCATAAAATATTATTACTAGGTCTTATATTCAGATGAAGGTTGATAAATAGATATATTAAGGATTTCTTTCACAAAGAATTAGGTCGCCTGGTATCAGCTTAGGAAGAGAATTGAAAAGATTAATAAACAAACTTTTGCTTTGCCCACACTAGAGATAAAGCAGAAGTAGAACTTCTCACTCAGTACCAATCCAAACTGCAAGCAAGTCAAATTAAGCAGATACAAATAATCTCCCCTCCTGTAAAAGAAACAAAGCCCTGCCAAAAATTGCCTGCAGGTACACCTACATTAGCATCTTGGTTCAGATCAGGAGTGCTCTTTTGAAGTGAATCATCCAATCATCTCCACTTACCAGGTTTTGTTTCATATTCTGAAGATGTCTTGGAGTGCCAACCACTCCTTTTGGATGAAATTAAAAAGGCAGATGCACTTCAACCACAAGCAGGCACACAGTCTAGACCTCAGCTAATCCAAAGGAGCTCCTCCTGCCTTCAAACACATGCAGTGAAGTCTTTGGGTTCTCAGCACTTTAATTACTGCACTCCACAAATCTGCTTCTACTGGACTGTACTACTTGCCAATGGAGCTATGATCTACCACTTCAAAACATCCATCCTAGGTTCTCACAGCCAAGGACAGAGACATCATTTAATGAAGTTATCCCGAACTGCAGAGGTCCACAAAAAATGGGATTCCACCAGGGCCAATTCTGAATTTCCCAAAGCAGATTCATTTTTGTGAAGCACAAATTCAAATGCCTTTCCATACCAGTCACACTGAGCACCAGTAACTCCACGTTGCTGAACCAAAACACACACCCATCCTAAAACACCCTGGAACAGCTCAGATTTCTTGTTTTAACCATCTAAATGCTTACATGACATACAGCTGACATTTATGCAACTCATCTTTATATGATTTTTAAAGGGGAGGTGGGAAGGAGAACAAGCAGTCCCCTTCCCAAAGCGTTTCAGGTAATTTTCTGCACTTCGACCATGTATCATTTCTACCTCCTAAGTACAGACAAATTATAAGGTTCCGGCAACAATGAGATTTAGAAGTCACCTATATGCCTTTTAAAAAGTAATCTTTTCTCTAATACTGCTGAGAATTACAGTTTTTGGCAGATGTCCTAAACACCGTTCCTGTTGCAGTCTCAGTCAAAACTGTCTAGGCCCAGTGCCAGCATTGTAAGAACAAGCCCTCAATTTTAATTTAGGAAGCTGGGGAGGGAGAAAGGGGGGAAGTATAAGCAACTTGTATAGGGAGATTATCTAATGCGTATAATTCTTCTCAAAAGAATTTCAAACAGGTATACCCAAACACACACTTACTCTACCCAAGGAAAAATTACAAGAGAGCATGGTTTGGTCAAAATGTCAACAAACTGATGGAAGCCCAGAGATTCAATGCCTGTCAGTAATCTTAACTTACATCTTTCATTGTTTACTGGCTTCATCAAAACAGGGGGGTGAGTTAAGGACAAAGTGACAACATTTCAATATTTTGGCCTTCAATTGTGTCACAACACTGATGTTTATCTAAATATCTGTCTAGCACCCTTCCCCCATCCTTAAGAGCTTGTTTTGGCTGTTGTTTTGTTAAAAATCACTTGGGATTATACATTTTTCCAACACAAGATCCAATGACCTAAGTGGAGGTTTTTTTGAAAACTCAATGTGACCCCTTTTTTAATTCACTTTAAGAACAATATGCCTGCCCCATCACCTGGAAAAGGAAACCTTTATAGCTCATCAATCACATTCATGTTTCTAAGGAAACTAGCCTGAGGTTATAGAAACTAGCCTGAGGTTATAGACTCAATAAAAGGCAAAAGCTTTTCTTTTGCAAACTTTACACAGTTTACTGTGCAACCTTATTCAGTAATACATCAACCTACATAACACGCCGTCTTGCAGTTGCTGAAGTTGCTAGTTCTGTTTTGTATTTTAAAAAGCAGGATTGATAAACATAACTTTCAGGTAACTGTTTTTTCTTTTTAATTGCTCGTTGAAATATGATTTCTGCAACATCCCCCAAAAAGCTCAACTCTATGCAGCAAAGAGGTATACTGCTTTGTTTCCATTACTAGCAGCAGTAGTTCTTTTATTTTAAAAAGAAATTCCAGATTTTAAGGGTTGCACTGATTACTAAAGTTAAATGACCTAGATAATTTAATCATAATCTCCTTTCTTGCCAAAAAAAGTACCACCTGCAGAACCTTGGAGATTCAAGAGGCATTTAAAAGAACTAATTGATTCCCATACTATGCAACATTTTAGAGGCTAAGCAGTATTTCAACTTCTGCCCACCACCGACAATATCAGTAAAGCGTTTTATTTTCATATTGGCCTCTGTTCTCTTTTCCTAGCCTCTTTTTATTACCTGCTCCCCCTACAAAATCGCTATAGAGTCAGAGTCTAAAAACAGTTGGAAGAGCTGCGATGTTTATCTTGGCGATCTCAGAAGGGTGGGGAAGAAACAGCAGAGAAACGGAGTTTCTATGCCTCCCCCTTGTCCCGCCTCCTGGCTTCATGTGTGGCTGAGTCTTTGCTACCAATCCCTCCTTACAGCAGCACTAAACACATTTGCACACTGAAAAAGAGGGATAAGGAGCATAATGTGACCTGGAAAGCTTTTTGGAATTTTGTATTATTAGTTATGTAAACACAACACAGGATGCAAATCTACACATGGTCCTGGTTGCACCCTTGTTAAACATTACCAGGGTTTGGAAAACCAGACTGGGTGTAGTTTTTCCATCACTGCTAAGTGAAAAGTTGAAACATCATCTCAAGCAAGAGGTCATTTAAGGACGACTGGAATTTGACCCTGCACTTCCTGAGGAGCCAGAGGATTGGTTTCACTTCAGCTCTGTGTCATACCCAGCTCTGTCCTGAAGAACTGTTTTGAAATCTTCCTGCCTCTGAAGCTCCCACTGAATATTCCATCTACATGTACATAAACGCACACAAGATCTTAGGAGGTGAAAAGTATGACAGAACAATATTGTACATGTACATTCATGTTCTTTTATCTTCTGGTAGTGTATGCAAATTGCATACTTACCATATCATAAAAGTATGATTTACATATTCGTAATTTTGCAGAATTATAATTTTAACACTGATTTATAAATCTAAGTGGCTTTTAGTCATCATGCTACTACCATGAGAGAATAATACATAAAAAAATAGGCTTCTACCTACAATGAATGAGTGCCAAACACAGATGTTTGAGAAAGTTTTAAAGGGAAATTTGAAGCATGTAATGGCCCCCAAAAAAGTAATCTTGAGGCATTGCCCACTAAAAAAAAAAAGCCATCTGGGAATAATTAATGTCTCCCCTTCTCTACAGCTACCTAAAGTCTAGACATGTTGCTGCTTCTTTGCAACAGAGACCAAGACACAACCTCCCCTCAAACATCTTCAAACAACCCAGCTTTGGCTCCTGTTGCCTCCATAGGAGCTGCTGCATATTCAAATGCTTTGGAAGATGGCTCACATTCAGGTAGCCAGACATGGATTTAAGCGCTTTGCTCTGCATTTGCCAGTGGATTTGCACATGTTGTTTTCTTTCCTGAGATGTGCTGGGGCTACAGGGAACTCTGTTAAATGGGTGTGGGAATGGGAAATGCAAGCTGAAGAGGGGCTTTTTTGACCCCTAAGCTCCAGTCTCCTGTTTCTACCTCTTCTAGCCGCCGCCTTTGCTCCTTCTGCTGCTCGATGCGCTTCTGCCTCTCTGCCAGCAGTTGCCTCTTGTACTCCTCCTGCTCACGGAGCTGCTGCTCCTGCAGCAGCTGCTGTCTCCGAAGGGCCTCGGACCGTTCCTTGTTTTCCTGCTGCAGTCTCAGGAAATCACGTCGGAGGGTTGATTCTCCAGGCACATTGACAATGGAACTGCAAGAAGAGGAACTTAAAGCCTCCCATACAATAAAGCTTGATGGGCCATTAAATACCTTTTCCAAAGCAGGGGAACATTAATAAAATATAGCATGATGTTAAATTTTAATCTCGTTTCTTGTGGATGCATGTCAAATACACGCTCTCAGTGGAAGGTGTGAAACGAGGCCAAGCGAAATAACTACCAACTCTGACATTCTTGAGACCCTGACCAATCATATTTGGCAGAAGTCTCCCTCCATCGAGAGCTCATTGGCTCTATGCCATATGAGGGGAAGCTTTAAGACCTTTAGCAGTCACAGAATAGGTATTCAAACCCTTTGGGTGGTTTGTGTGGCTTGTGTGTGTACTTAATAGGAGTCAGAAATTTAGCGTGCTCCTGATTTATAGTCACAGACCTTTAGATTTACTTGGCATGGACTGCCCAGAGCCCTCCCAAAAGCAATTACCTTGGCTCTCCTTCTTGTTCAGGCACTTCCTCCTCTTCTTCCTCACTTCCACTATATTCATACTCTGTCTCATCTAAAGGGAAAGAAACAAAGGCCTAGATATCGCTCATCTTTTATTTTAGGACAGTGGGGAACTGCAGTAGTGTCTCAGTGAACCAGTTCCTATCCCCTTCTGCGAGATCTGTCACAGAGCCTAGAACTCAGTCTGCATATACAAGCCCATCTTCCCACACTTGTAAAGCAGCACATTGTTTTGCAGCAGACTTTCAGCCAATTCCCTGAAGGACACCAGGTTTCATATGTAAAACAAGACACCTGGAAAACCTCGGCACCACCTGAATAAAGAGAACAGGCTGCCCAAGACATTCTCTTCATAGCTCTTGTGATGGGTTATTTCCTGCGGGTCTGATTTGTGGCATCATTCCAGGAATGAACCTACCACAGACCAGAAAAGGAAAGGTATATAGGCCAACATCCTCCTAAACACTGTGTAATGCTTGTATGGAAGAGGTTGTGTCCCAGAAGTGAGTAAATTTAACTTCTCTGAAAATAAGACACTTGACATTGATACTTTCTCTGTAGAGGACAGAACAAAATCTAAAAGCCTGCTGATAGTGAAAATATGAATTAAAAAAGAATCTTTCCAGGGTTTGGGTTGCTTGAAGCTTTTCTAGGGGTGGGGATTTAGAATAAAAGCAGGACAAAAATATGTATTTTTAACAAGCTATAATACTTGATTTTTAGAAACTGCATACCTTTCTCTCCTCTCTTCTTCCTGGTCCTGTCTATGTGGTCCTTAAGCTGGATTCGGACTTGCCTTTCATTTGGTTGGTCACGTATAAAGGGATGTTTCAAAAGCTGCTCTGTAGAAGGTCGCTGCATGTAATTCTTCACTAGACAACCTTCTATAAAGCTGAAAAACTTTTTTGACCTAAGAAAGCAGTAAGGGGAAAAAAAACAAACCACAAAACAAGATCACAGGTAAAACTCAGCTCAAACATTTTTTCTCTTCTTCCTCAAAGCCTAATTCCTTTTCTCAAAGAGCATCACATCCCAGAGAATGGTACAAGTGCTGTCTACAAGTGTGCCTCCCAAACAGAGCTGAGAGTACTCCAGCTGAGCACTGGGCTGGATGGCCACAGGGCAATACCGACGTGCCTGCAGTGCTTAGGCACAGCCTCATAACAATGTGCTCTCTTTCACAGCCATAACTGCCCTGAAAGGCAGGATCTATTAGCAAAGGCAAATCATACAAACCCAGCTCTCCTACTTCTGGGCCAGAGCTGAGCAGCATCCAGCTTGCTTGGAGCAGGGGCAGGGCAGCTCTGCTGTGTCTCCACCTGCCCATGCTATCTAAGGGCACATCTGCTTTAGAAGAGCAGTACTGAAAGCCGCAAGAACTGCGGCCAACATTCCCCTGACACGAGCAGCACCGCTTGTGTATGCACCTGGGCTCACTGAGATAGATCTGTGAGAATTTACGCTTATTTTATTTTTTACCTGAAGAGCCACAGACAAAAAAAATCCTTGTAGAACAAGAGGTGGATGTTGAATAGTGCTGTCTGTTCAACACAGGCACTTGGGGTCAAATCCTCACTGATGCAAGTTAAGGGCATGAACTGAGCTGAGCTCCCTGTGCACACCGCATAAAACGACTAAGCGTAAAACGACATTAGCTAAGCTGGAGCACCACCTTCCTAAACTTGCGCTTCATTTGAACTCTTGAAAGAGGACTTCTCCAGACAGAAGTCACCACACAAGCCACCTTGCAGAACACCATTAATGGAAATATTAAAAATTGCATTTTTCATCATTTGGCATATTTTCTCATAACCTGCCACCGAACACACTATCAAAACAGTTGAGTCACAGCAGCACTGGCTTCGGCCAGGGTCACTTTTTGATTGCTAGGTGCTCTAAACCTGCTCCCGTGCTTGGGTGGCAAACACTTTCACTACATGGTTAAATGTAAAAACAACGGTTCC
Source organism: Tetrax tetrax (assembly GCA_009806455.1). Lineage (NCBI taxonomy): Eukaryota > Metazoa > Chordata > Aves > Otidiformes > Otididae > Tetrax > Tetrax tetrax. The sequence goes on from WHYT01016977.1 coordinate 172,088, forward strand.
CATCCATCACTTCACTTCCCTATTGTAATTTAAAAGGCTGAATTCAAGGTAACTTCACAATTCTTTTTTAATTTCTCATGCCTTAAGTGTTATTATTCCAAACAAAAAGGTTAATGAAAGGCTTATCCAAACACTGTATCTGCATCTCTATTCCTTTAACATATGTAGAAAGCAAGTATGAGAGAGGGATGCCCTGACAGTACAAGTGCATAAATAAGTCAATCCAGGCAAAGACCAAGCCCAGCAAGCAAGTCAAGTTTGTATTATGTTGATATTGAATAGGCAGTCAAATCACTTCATTATTTTGACAGGATCACAGCATCCTGTGATAACATTCAATCTATATGAAACCTCCTTCTAGGGAGTATTTTTGTTTCATACATGCCAGCTGTAACCAGTAACTGGGAGGAAATCCTCCGATACTAATGGATTCTTCTCAGCTGGCAAGAAGCACACACTCAATTCCAATCGTTTACAATAATTATAGTAAAAGCCTTCATTAGTTTTAATAGCTCCTTTCAACTTAGCAACTAGAACACTATAGTACTCATCTGTTTCTGTATTACGATACATCTGAGAAAACATACTGCATATTAAGAGTGCTACAGGAGTTTATTTTTTAAAATATGGATCCATTTGACATCTTAATACAGATGCTGCTCTGTCAAGGAAAAAAGCCTGGTTTTTATTTTCATACAATTCAAGATAAAATTTATCTGGGTCAAACAGAACTAAATAAACAATGCATTCTGTTTATTCCATGCTTTGATTCAGTGGCACAGAAGAGAACAACACAGTGACTTTTGCTAACTTAAATTGCTTTACAGTTCTGTGGAAGCAGTAACAAAACACCATGCGATGAGACACAAGAAAGCATGACGCTACAAAACAGGCTACAAAGAAAAGGTAACGAATACCTACCATTTCTTGGATTTTAACCGTGGGGGAGGGTTCCTGGGTATCAGAAAGAGTGCCCTCATGGGATGCATGTCACAAAGTGCTGAAGGAAAGAAAACAAAATCGAATAGGAACATACAGACATTGGCTTAGTTGCTCTCTGTCAACTGCTGTACAGCTTCAGCTTCCACAACCATTCCCACCATTTCAACAGCACATGCAGCAGATGCAGACAGCAACACAACTAAATGGTATTAGTCCAAAATGACAACAATTCCACAGCAAAATGTGCCAAGGGCAGCCCCAAAAAGACTGAGGCATCCTCAGCCTCAGTCTAAATGATAACTGCAGGAAGAGGTAATGTTTCCCATGCAGCAGAAATTCAGGAGAAACTGACTGACATGAAGAGGATTCTGGACGCAGAAATAAGGGGCCACAGTCTTGGCAGAGAAACCCCTTGGATGCCTGCGGATCCCATCAGACCACCAAGCTTAGAGATGGACCCTTCAGCCATCGCTGAAGGAGGAGGCAGAGCCCACACACCAAAGGATAGATCAAGGCAAGAGCTGTTCAGCATTTATGTTGAATCTTCCCTTACTGCTCAAATGTCCCTCTTCTGCTTTTACACAAAGAGGGGCCAAGCTCTGCTTCGGTTTGGAGATGAAAAATATTATTGTCCAATTCCAGGCTTACAAAGCCCAGAGACACAGCTTTTAATTGAAAGCCACCCAGGCAACTCAATGTACTGAGCAAAAAGATATAGCAAAAAGGAGGTCAAGTGGTAGCTCAAACACTGTTAATACAGCGCTGGCTGAGGTGTCCTGGGAGCAGCTCTCACATGGGCATTCATGCAAACATGCAATTAGGAAGAGAAAAAAAAAAAAAAAAGCAAACCATCCGACCTCCTAAAAAATGAATCAAAACAAGAGCATTGTGCTACAATTTATAAATTTTACATTAACAACAACAAAAAGATTGGGCAGCAGCTATAATGAAACAACCATTTTTTAGCCAGGAAAACATCAATGCTTCATTTCAACATGATTATTTCAAAGACAGAGGTTTCAAGCTGAGCTGGGGTGTGGCGGTTGTTTATGTGTAAAAAAATTTAATTAACTCACTCTTAGATAGCTTAGGCTGTTATTTTTTAAATACAGAACTCCAATTGGGGTTGAGGGTAAGCATATTTGCTAGTTCAGTAAGGATTTTCATAAAAATTACCACTGAAAGCCAAAAGCATCATGCCTAATTTCTTTTCTTTTTAAATCCTTCTGTTTTCCTCACACATATCTCCTGTTTGCCTTGATATTCAGAAAAAAATAAGTATGTGAGGAGAAAATAAGCTATAAAAAGTTGTGCATTTTTGGTTTCCAGGTTTTTGTCTCAAAAATACCCATATCAACTGATAGGTATTGTCAAGCAGGGAGCACTAATTTCAATATTCTGACGGATTTACAGTTTAAGTCATGCCACTGCTAAAGAAGATCAACAACGCCCACTGACGAGTGGAAACAAAAGGAGAAGCAATGTTAGCATTACCCACATCGCTGGAAAGTCAACAGAGGAACAATTGCTACAGATGCTTTTTTCATTAAGGTCGGTTTACTCGAGGCCCCACTGTCCCACTCCCCGGCTGAGGTTTCAGCAGCGCAGGCCAGACCATACATAAATTGGGACACAACTCCAAAACACAATATACTACCCATAGGAAGGAAGTCTGATGCTCGATTAGCTTCCAAATATTCCTGCTATAGAAATTAAATTACTGCAGCCTGCACCATAGTGCTTAAACACAATCCTATCTTTATCAAAAACATTGCTATTTATGGGATTTTGTATTTATAGGGCAGGCAAAACCAAAGAGAACAGAAATAGCATGAGGATACTTTCAGCAACCTCAAAACTAGGCTTAGATTACAACCAGCATCTCCCAAGTATACGTTTCAGTCTTAATCAGCCCACTGGAGAGGCACACGTATCACTTACGGGGAGCTCCTTCTGCCATCTCTATGGCTGTAATGCCGCATGACCAAAGGTCACTCTGCGTAAAAAGAGAGAAACCATATGTTAGTAGGTGGATTTCCCATTCAGACCGTAAGAGAGTACTATTTACAGAGGCCCTGTAGGTGAGACTGAAACCAAATACCACGGCTATTTAAAAATTACAAGCTACTTTTTTCCTCTAACAGTAGGATAAAATCCTGCTTGTCATATAATACATATATATGCGCAAATACACACACGTATTCCTACAGAGTATGCAAACAACCCCTTCTAACAACACATAAAAATATATTCCCATTACGACAATGAAAAATACATTTTCCTGAAATCTAAGCCTGTGAAACAACAGAATTTTCAATACTCCCTTGTTTACAATGGACTGAACATTTCCCTACAGTAGATTCACAGAAAACACCGTACTCACTCCCCTGAAAAGATGGAGAAAATGGAAGCTATGAAGACTACTGGGCAAAAAACTCAAATCCTGTCAGTTTTTTCTCAGTGTCTAAACCAGCAAATAAACACCGATAACTGGAAGATATCCAGTCCTGAACTTTTTCTAGTCCCAGTAATCAAATAAAAGCTTTTTGCAGGGGAAGAGCCATCATTGCTAAAACTGCAAGAGGCCTCGGCTGGACACCTTGCTTGCAGTCAAATTGAATGCTCCTTCCCTACCATCTCAGTTTTGCTTGGAACATTACAGAACATGAGTCCTACAGCAGGAGCCTTTCAAGGTACCACCTCTGGCTGGCATCCCTGACTAGAGAGACCCTGAGCGAGAGCCAGGAGGGTCAAACACAGACAAGAGCTGGAAGAGTCCTGGCAAGGAACCAACTCCAGAGACTGCCACAGCTTAAGGGGCAAAACGTGGGAGGATGCTGAAGGAGAGCTGTTCTTCAGCAAAGCCATCTTCATTTACAGTCACAATAATTTATTTTTTAAAAATCAGCCAGAACTAATGAGCAAATGAGCTCTTCTTGTACTACAAGTAGTGAAGTATTTCTAACGATCGCATTTTCAGACCAGGCAATCTTTTCTCTGGGTCCAATCCAGCCATTTGAGCCATACTGCACAGCCTCATGATCTTACCAAATCTCTCAACCACAAATTTTTTGGGGGGAAAGAGGCCTACAGGCTCCACTAGGAACAATAAACAAGTGTTTTCAGAGGCAGGAGGAGATATTTTTCACATCACTACTGCATTAACAAATATTGCAGAGAGTTTTTTGCCTTTATTAGATCACTTAATAGCCACTCTTCGTTCCTAATAACTCCATCTGCAAAGATATAAAGCATTATCTTTATCACAATGAGCTGATGGATGTAAGAGGCAATTAAATCAAGAGAAATAGGATCAACCTTAGTCAAAAGGTACAAAAACACCAAGTCAAATAATCTGGGTTTTTTAAATAGATTCAGATATCATACATACTGATAGCTAACACCACTATCAATCTTAGAAAATTGATATAATTTATATTCAGCTCTAAAATTCATTGTAAGGCCTTAACCACAGGCTTTTTCTGTTGCCTTTCTTGGTTAGAAGTTGAAACAATTGCATTAGTCTAAGTGAAAATTTTTTTAAAAGCGTATTTTCACTTTTTTTTTTTGTGTGCTTTCATTAAAGGAAGCTGAGAAGAACTTTAAAGATTATAGGATGCTTTCACTAGAGAAATTTAAATACACATGTAATACGTAATGTATACGTATATGTAATACTCTTAAAGGTACTGCAAATATCATCAAGTCAGTAACGGTTTTGCAGTCATTAAATCTTTGGTTAGTGGCAAGTTATGTAAAAATTATCTTTGTTGGAAAAATGTTGCAATGGATAAATTTTATCAACGTGTATATGTATCTTGAAATCAGGAATAGGCACAGATTTAAAGAGCTCCTTCTGCACTTCACTGTCTCCAAATGGTGGTTCTATTTAAGGCAACATCTAACCCATTGTTCTGGGTTACTACAATAACTGGGACACAGTCTAACACTATTTCAAGTACAATCATCATACAAATTGAGAACACGAGGGTTTACACTTAAAACTCTTTTTGCCTTCTCTGAGCACCTACAGCACACTCAAGTCCTATACTCTGTACATCTCAAAGCTATGATAGTACAAGCAATGGCAATTGTTAAAGGTCACAATTTGGCAATGACCCATACCGTGTACTCCTGTAATAAGAATGTACCTACACAAAATAGCATTACTCCTACAAAGCATAAGAGGTCTCAAAAATTGCCATTGTTCATGGACATTCACACTCCAACTGTAGGGTTTTTGTACGCTTGTTTAATTTCTTTTTTTTCCTGTGAACAAGACTCTTACTCTGTAATCATACGTAGCATCTGGATTTTCATCACAGGCAATAACTTCTGGAGCCATCCAGTACGGTGTTCCAATAAAAGTGTTTCTCCTGCCAACTGTCCTGTCCAGCTGAGCGCTCACACCAAAATCCACTGTGGGTGGGAAAAGAGTGAAATAAAATAAGAGGAGAAAAATAATGCAGTGATTACTTCTGTAAGGTGATTTGGAAATAAAGCCCTGTGGATGTTCCATGTGGGAGGACCACACTGAGGAGAAATATGATGATTAATACTGAGGCAGCCAAGTCCTTGTGCTTCACAGGCAATATGCTCTGGCCACAAGTGTCAAGAGACACGGCAGCATATGACCACCTCTCCTGCACCTCTCACCGGCTTGCCTGTACAGACGGGAGCGTACAGCTGCAAAAATACTGAAATACTGCCTGGGAAGCTGACGAAGGGCTATCCTCCTTCCCAGATGGTAAAGCCAAGCACCTTTGCCAATACAGAAGGAGCCGCTTCCCAAAGGTACCCCGCATGCTTTGGGAAAACCACATGCATGAACACGTCTCCCTTTCGGCTGTCCACCTGTTCCGCCCTAAAATCAGACAGCAAAAATAATTCGTTGCTCAGGGAATTGCTCTCTGCCGTAATGCACAGAGCAGATAGGTTGATAGGAGCAGAAGATGAGGATTATTCAAGAGGTGCCAACTTTGAGCACATACGCAGACAGGTTGTAAGAGAGATGCCCATTTCATTACAGGGCAATTACATTGCAAGAGTGTTTTCTTCCCTTCAGTTCTCCCTGCTCACGACAACAGTGATATATGTCTTTCTATCCCAGGAACTGCATCTGCTCTAGGAGGGCTGTCTCAGCTTCAATGCATCCATCATTTGAGTGACAGTGACAAACTGGTGTAGACGAGTTCGGTGGGAGCAAGGGTTTGGCAGCTTTCGTGCTCCACTTCGGACCAAAAGGAGGAATGCTCTCCTGAGAGTTTCCTCCTCCAGCAGCCAGGACCTCCTCCCATGCCTCGTGCTGCAGGAAGGTGTAATGCAAAACAGAAGGGATGTGGGCTGGGTGGGAGGGCTTCAGCATGGCTCTATATTTAACCAAAAAAAAGGTGGCAAATGTAGCGTGATAGAAACACAGAAGGTTAAAGTGTGTGGTAACTGGAAGAGATAGATAAGAGAGGAGGAAAAAAGAGTATGTCCACTTGGAAGGGAGTAAAGAGGCCAGGGATGAGCACGATTTTTGGCAGGCATGCCAGAGCTGGAACCGTGTTTTGAATTCGATGCCACAGCTCCTTCGAGAGTGCCGTCCAGATTGCATTTTTGTTTCCAAAACCTGCATAGCAGGTGCTATTTTAATTAAAGCCAAATAAAAGAGTGACTCCCACCAGTTCCCAAGTCCAGAATAAAGAGAATCAGAACCAACCCAAGTCATGCACAGCTCAGTAGGGGCACAAGAGGATCCCCTCACAGATTCTGGCACGAAAGCCAACATCTTCTAATGAAATGCAACAATGACCCGCAATCCATCCTCCTGAAGCAGGAGGAAATATGTGCAGGACCTCGATCCACATGGGAGCAGTGACAGAGTGCTCAGGCCACAGAGTGTCGCAGGGCTCTTGGAGGATGAAATTAGTTTGAGAACGTCAGAAAACAAAGGCTGATTGAAAAAGGAAGTGGACATGCATGCCTACTTACCGAGTTTCACTTCTGCATTCTCCGTTAACAATACATTTTGCCCTTTGATATCCCTGTGAATCACATGATGGGCATGAAGATGTGCCAACCCCTGCATTGAGAGAGGAAGGAGAGGACATTCAGAGTAAGGCTCTTGGCTTAGCAAGAGACTACTCATACCCAGCACCCCCAAAGCCCATACTGCTGGGTCTCAGGCTCTCGCTCAGTGGCTGGGGGGTGCAATGGGACCCACAGGAGCCTTGTAGCAGCACAGTGCCTGCATGGCTTTTGGTAACAGAGCAGAGACACAAGCTTCAGGTCATGGAGACACTGTACCTAAGTACAGCCCAACATCTGCACTGTGAAAACACCTCTCAGCTGTCGCGTGAAGAAAGATCAGCTGCCAGAAAGTCTCCATGCGATGACACCATAAATGACATCAGCGTTAGCACATGTCACTGACACCTGACACACACAGTATCACCTAGAATTTAGTTTGGGGAAGGGAGGTGGAGGGAGAACGGAGGCAGTATCAGCATGCATACATGCATCCCTGAGAAGGGGGTGGGAAGGCGACGGAGTGGCAGTTATGCCTGAGGGCGAGGGACAACAACAGCAAAGCTCCGCTGCAAAGCTGCAGTTCTCCTCTCAAGGCTCCATTAATATGAAGTCAGATAATTGTTCCTCAGGAAAAAAAAAAAAAAAACATGCAAATGAAAAAAAAAAAAATAAAAAGCATGAGCATTATACTTTCCAAAGGAAACAAAACCTCCTGGCATATGGTGCTTTTTGTTGAGACAGCACCTGGATGCATGCCCCAAAGCATTAGCCATGCAGAGGGAGGGCTGAGGAAGACATATGTTGCATTTTACTCTCTAATGTAATTGGGAGAACAACAGGCAACCTTCTTAGTATCTGCCTGTATTTTGGTTTCTCCTTAGCTCTCTGCTTGGAAAACTGTAGTCTCCAGTGGGATCATCTTGCCTGTTTGTGTTGCCCTCACAAGCTTTTAATGTTTTATGAAAAATAAAGAAATAGAACCTTTACAACTGCAAGAGGTTAAGAGAGTAGTGGTTGCTGTAGAGAAATATTTCCTAACACATGTTCCTCATTAAATGATCATTTACCAGTTTGCCTAAATAACCATTGGGCTGTTTTCTTTTTTAAAAATAGTTAATGACCGTGACAAAAAAAAAAAACAAACCAAAAAAAAACCACCATCTACAGCTCCTCCCCACATATGTCACAAGCGAATCAAGTGAACGACTGATGTCCTCGAGACCCTTCGCTGGCTGCTAATGTGGTCTTATTTTTCACAGGAATGAAGGTTTTTCCACAGCTTCACACAGGATACTTTTTAAAGCCTTCTGCTACGCCAACCCAGCCAGAGAGAAAATCATCTGTTCTCTCCAGAGCACCATCTAACCTTACTGAAAAAACACATTTGGGCTTGCAAAGGGCTGGGTGGAGACAGAGGGGCACGGCTCCATTCCCCTGCAGCCCTCACGCCTCTCCAACCACATCAGGGATCCACTGGGTCAGCCCTCACCTGTGTCTCCACCTGCACCAATCTTTGGTGCTTTAGCTCATTTTAACTTTCTGTTACACAACCTCTCTCCTCCATCTCTGACAAACTTGGTGTGAAATCAGGTTCTGCAACATCTCATAGCAATGTGAGTTCAGCATTCCTTTTTTCCAGATATTCCAGTTCCTGCCAGCGAGGAATTAAGGCTTCTTTTGCAAATCTCACAGGAATGAGAAAACAGCTTTCACCTAACTCTTTTCTGAGGTAAATAATTTTTTCTTCTTCTCAGTGAGCGTGAGTACTTTACCTAAGGAGAACCTAGGACGAATGCAACATATATGCAATACCTCCGAGGTCGCACAGTTCTCAGATCAAGCATCAGATGAGTCCTGCAGAAGTCAGCTTTCCTCATAATAAAGCATGCTATCCATTTGATTTGAAATACAACCATTAGTAGGTATTAAATTTTCTTCTCCCTCATAAACAACTTAAAATGTGCCAGCCCCAACACCAGCAGCTGGACTGGACTCTCTCCTAGCATTTGGAATTAGAGCAAGAAACCGGAATCATACGTCTCCCTCCTTCACCATCTTAAAAATCGCCAAGGCAGAGCAAACGTGTAACACAGACAACAGCAGCACTGATTTCTGCGAGAGGCAGTGGTGGTTTCCTTTAACATAAAGCCCTTCAGAACTTCATTTATGATGAGGCAATTGAACAAACATACTGTCTAGTGGTACGGGTAGGAGGCAATTTGTTTTACAAAGAAGCACTTGGAAAAGCATTCCAGATTTACTTAGCACAGCAAACAAATGCCAATTCAAAAAGCACTTAAACTGTACCAACTGGAAACTAAATATGAAGAGTAATTAGTTAAAGCTTCAGTTTTAGAAAAACTGGTAAGTGGCATCCTTTTTCCCGAGAAACTTTCGCAGGGCCGGCTGCCAGCACTCTACAGCACACAGCCGCATACGACGTCGCTGCCTTCTCTAGACGGCCTGCGGGAACGTACAGTATGTGAGCACGCTGCAGCACCGCAGTCCTGACTGCTGGCCTGAGCCAACAACTCTCTTCCTCCGCAGACTTGATTAGGAGCAGATAGAGAGGGCTGCAAGCACATTTGGAAAAGTCCATTCCACGCCCTATTGTGTTATGGCACTGTTATAACCTCAGGCTTCTCAACAATAATGTCTTTTGGACACTGTTTCACAGCTTCTACAATAGGTAAGGTCACTGGTTCTTCCGCTGCCTTCTCATGACTAAAAATTGATGTTTTCTGCAAGGCTGCCGTTACAACACAGTACAACTGACACCGAGTTAAACGGTGTGAAGCAGACATCTATCTGCTCCTACGCGCTCTCCAAGCAAGGACATGGCTAACAGGATTGATCAGAAACAGCTTCTTGCAGAACCTCAAGCTAGGCTACATCTCTGTAAGACTATTTCTGTGTTTTCAAGTGGAGCAGACTATTTTCCTTACCCGGAGAATCTCTCTGGAGATATATGCTATCCAGTCTTCTTTCAGAGTATTCCCTTTCGTGTTCTTCACAAGGTCTGTGATAGAGCCTGCTCCGCAAAACTCCATAACAAGCTGCAAAACAAATATCAGCATACAACCAACACCAAACACAGTTCCCAGCTGTGCAGCGAAGCAAAATAATCAGTTTGCGGCACTGATTCAGGAAACCCTCATGAAGCAGAGACTATCATTTATACTACATCTCTGCCTGGAAAATGGATTCAAACCAAATGTCTCCAATGTGTGCCAGGCATATATGGAATATGTCTCACATTAGTTACCACATTTTCAAGGACTGATTAATCACTGTAATTTAATGCTGGGAATCTGGATTTGCTCAGCTATGCAAAATGCGTTAGCAGCTACAGAAGTAAGAGCATATCCAGTGCTGAAGGAATCAAACTGATCACACCACTGCAACACATCTTATTCTTTAACTCCCATTTTATGGAAGAACATGCACTGGTCTCTGTACCCTGCCATTTCACACTCAAACTTCAGTCCTCTAGAGGGAGTAGATGAGGTGGGATGAGAAATGCAATGGGTACAACTTTCAAGTGCAGCTTTCTTTTTATAGTCACACATTCTTACTGCTCAGCTCATCTGCCTTGTTCCCATGAAATGTTACTATTCACCTGCGAAACTGGGAGGAAAAAAGTCACTTAAAGAGCAAATCCACTACTAATAACAAATCTTGGTTCAGCCATCCTCTAACGGATGCATGATTAGCCTATGCGATTCACTTAGCTATCCGTTTAGGCAAGCGCCGAATTCTCTTAGTTTGACTTTCCATAATGTGATATTTCTGTCACCCTCAAACTATATCCAAAAGGGAAAGGCTTATGAGCATGCTTGAGAAATATCTGCTTACCCACAGTTGGTCGTCATGTCCTGGAGGACTTTTCTTAATGAAAGCACCATAATAAGTTGCAATATTTCTATGATGAGAATATTTCTTTAGCATATTAATCTCCAGTTTGATTTCTTCTTCTTCATCCTTCAGGAAAAAAACAAAACAAAACAAAACCCCATGTGTTTAATAGGCCATGTACATTATTTCTTTCCTTTTCTCTTTCACATAAGAAGATTTTTTTAAAGTTCAATTTATACCAGCATCACACTCAGTAAACACATCCCATGTTCACACCATCAAAATCCTGTTTATTGAGATGATCTAAACCAGACCCTTACTTTCTCAAGTTTTCAGTAGGTGCAAAAAAGCAAATGAAGGATGCACTGGACTTCATCCAACCACGGAGCAGGACAGGGTCCTTTTAAAAATCCTACGCTTGTAATACCTTAAGCAAATACACAGCTAGCAGTCTTTTATTCTATGTAACTCAGAGAACTAGAAAACCATAAAAAATCTGTGAATTTATGATAGAGTATTATTTCCATCTTCCTCATTTTTTTCCCTTTAATTTTGAAAATTGCAACCAGTTCTATTTAGATGCCAGACAGCGGCTCAGCGCAGCCGGCTGCCGAAGCGGGCCATCTGAGGTGGGTCTCCCATCAGCGGGGACCACAGGGTGCCACCTTGGTGCCAGCACAGGGCTGGTGCAGGGAAGCAGAAATGGAGATCAGGAATTCCTCTTGCTGCACGAACAAGGCATTTGCCTCATGCACAAGTTTCCTCCTCCTCCATCTGTCTCTGTGGAGGAAGAGCAAGTGCACTGGGAAGAGAGGGCCAGGAGCCCGGGTGGTAAACAGGATGCTGGGACACAAAGGCAGAGGAAGGATTTCCCCCGGCTCCCCCTGCCTCAGCAAAGTGCCAAGCAGACAGCAGCTCAGGTTGAAGGGAGGTCATCCCTTCAAAGCACTGAAATGAGTAACGCTATGCACAACTTCTTAAAACCACCCACAATTCGCTTTTGAAGTGACGGTGGGACGTGCTGCACAAAAGGATCCACGCAGGCTTTGAGGTGATGTCTGAGCAGGCAGCCAGCAGATCCAGGAGAAGAAGGAGCAGACACCATCCCACCACCAGCACACTCCCCCAGCTCTCTCTTACCACACCTTGAAGGTGGGAGCCCTCATCCAGCACCTCTCAAGGCAACAAATGAAAAGGTTTGTGCCTTTTGGCACAATTTTTATCCGCTCCACAACTTTCTAGCCTTAGATATCCAGGGGGAAAACGTCTACCTTAAATTGATTCCAGGAAGAAACTGAAACCTCTGTTCCCTAGGGTGGCAGACTGATGGAAACAGTAGCACGTATTTTGATTATCCTGTAATGTCAAAGCTGATTACATGAGAAAATTTTAAGCCTTAAACTTCCTTGCAATTTGTACCATGCTAGCAATCAAATATCCTATTTATGACATATGCAGATGTTAATACTAAGTACATGTTAACTATTTATACACTCTGGCATGCACGGCTTTAGCAAAGAAACCACTCTGTGTTACAAAGCAAACAATTATTTCAAAAACATCAATAGCACGATGCAGTGCTTACTCGTAAATTATTATGAGAGAATTCCCAAAACGCACCAGGGATAAACTACTCTTAAATCTTCTCATGACACATATTTAAGGTAAAATATTGTGTATTTCTGGAACACTGAACAAAATAGTAAAATAATCTTGTGAACCAAAGTTCCCAGGGAACAGCAGCCCTGGGAGAAAGCGTTATCAGAACTGCTGTTGAGCCAAAAGCTAACTCAGTACTTCCTCAGCCGCTTCTGCTGTCCTTGTTGTGTGATTTTATTTAGACCATATGCCAAAAAAAAAGAAAAAAAAAAAGAGAAAAAAATAAACATGCCTGTATTAGAAACTACACTGAACTTTTGAATTTAGGCAAAAATGGGAACTTTGCTTAATGATTTGGGACTCAATCTCTGGTAGGTTTTATGCATAATTGGATTAATCTGCTATTTTGTACTGACTTTTTATATAAAAATTATTTCCTACCCTCAGCACATGAACACAATAGCTTTTACAATATAATGGGCAGGATATCCTAAAGGCTGTTCATGTTTATCTATCGTAACGACAGCCAGAGTGATGATACTTAGACAGGATCTATTTCTGAAAAAAGAAAATAATAAAAAACCCATTAAAAAAAACCCCAAAGAAGAAAACAACAACAACAACAAAAGGTGCCCAGAGACCCAGCAGACTGCAGGCAGTCACTGCTCTTTCAGTTTTTCCTTCTGGCTGTGTCAAAACACCTGTTCAATGGCCTGCAGCAACCCCAAGCATCTCCCTTACCCAAGGCTAATAACAGCCCTAAACTATTTTCAGCTGCCATTGAGCATTTGTCCACAACACAAATAGCACCTCACCTACAGTCCGAATTTCAGCCTCGAAAAATAAATGGCTTCAGTAATTCTTGCCAGGCTTTGGAGGACTCCACTTACTTAGCCTGGATCAATAGCTCCCTGGCACCGGTAGTCCTGAAGACTTTGTGGCGACAGGAACTATCATGAGGATTAATCAGCATGGAGCAGGCTGCAGTGCCACTGTGGTACAGCAATCAGTGTGAGGTAATAAAAATAAAATAATGTAAAAAAAAGGTGGCCAGACCGAAATTGCTCTGTTCCAGATTCAGGAACGCTTTTTTTCCAGGGTACAATTGACTTCATCCCAATGTGGATATCTGAAAGAAGCCAAAAAACGTGCGCCCTACCGGTGTTTACATCTCCCCGCTAACTACAAAAGGAGGATGAGGTCATTAGCCAAGATCCAGACACCAATCTTGCAGATGTCTCTCATCAGGGTGAGGTGGATCCCACCCAAAAAATCTCACAGGATAAGACCATTTCCGCACAGGTCTCGTTACAGACAGATGCACCGCAGGGAGGGCTGCCTGTGGCCTGCAACAGGGATCCTCCTGTGCAGAGGGAGGTGTTTCGACGGCCGTCCCGGGATTCGGATGCATGTGCCGGCCTGAGGGATGGAAGGTCCCTCACCTCCACCCGAAGACACATGGGCTGCACCACCACTGCTAACAGTCCCTCGGTTCGCAGAGGCGCGTGGGTCACAAAAGTGGAAAATTAAAAGCAATTGAGGCAACAGACTGTCATTCGCATGGAGGAATACAAAAGTAAATCCTTTTTTCTTGGAGGAAAAAGGCAGCTGGTGAGCCCTTCCCAGTGATTTTATGCAGCTGGCATCAATTACCACTTTAAGCCATTATCTGTGGATACAACTCCCATTGAAACCTTCTTTGTCTGGCCTGTGATGGGGACAGTGTAAGTGTTTTATACTTATACATTCACTGTCTGTTTGTGACAGCACGTCTGATTACTAGTAATTTTTGCAGCAAGCTATACTTTTGCAAGACTCACGTGGTTAAATCAAGCTTGGAACGGCTTTCCTCTCTCTTTCCACGCCTTTCCCTTCAGAGATTAAACAAACACGTCAGCATCTCTAGGGGTTTCTAACCACAACGCTGTCTTATCAGAACAACTTTGCCTGTAAGATTAAAAACTGTGTAGGATGCCCGCACAGAAATCCACCTAGATACACTAAGATCATTTCTAACCATTTGAAGTAGCATGTTAAAAATAAAACCAGGCGTGTTACCTCTCAGCACACCACCTCACGGCAGCCGATCAGCTCGCTAACGGCTGTAGCATGGAATCTACCACATCGCTTACTCTTCCATTCATCATTGCATGCTAAATATCAGATTTTTTAATTTTTTTTTGCACATAGACGGCAAATCAATGACTTGTTATTTTCATCACATCACCATTTACAAAAATGTGATGATTTAAGTATCTGACCATGGTTGCCACTAGAGTAACTCCTAGGCAAATAAAAGCTACTAGAGCAGATCCATGTAAGGAGTATTAACCTGGACAGTTCAATTAAGCAATTTCAGCACATTTTCCAAAGGTAACCTCTCTGCATCATTATTGCAAGAAAATCCTGCTTATTTATACAAATTCTTAGAAGATGAGGAATTCAGGAGCACTTTGCCAAACATCGCAGTAAGGAGGGAGAAGAAGGGAACTACAGCTCTAGAAGTGCCAGAAGCAGGGAGGACGTAATGAAAGGAAAAGAAAAATCACTCCATGCCTGCCTTGTTTTCATATACTTCCCTAAACAACGTTATCTAGGTGCCTCGGGAGACCCAGCAAAACAGTCCCAACCTGCCCCAGCACTCCAACTGGTATGAGACCCCTATGAGAATCTGTCTCTGAGAAACAGACTCGGGGGAGTAAAAGGGAATAACATTATTTTCCAAGCTCTCTTTTTACAAGGAAATTATTTCAGTAGCTTAATTTAGTGGGAAAAAAAACCCCAAAACACACCTAAAGGTATAGAGAGGAAGCATCCCACAGCATCCAAGTGGGTGACTTCCCATCCATATTCCTCTGGGTGGAAGAGCTGCCTGACCACTGCTCTTTGCCAGCTGTTGATTCTGCCCTCTCAAGTGATGGCACAGCTCAGAGAGGAGAAACTCAGGATAATTTCAGAAGATTTTATTTAAATATAAAAAAATATTTTTATATTTTATTTTTAGTAGTACAATGACAGAAAACGTGAAATGAGGAAACATAGCCAAGCAAGGATAAAGCAAGACAATGTTCTGTGACGAAGGCAAGAGCAAGTTCATCTGTCACACCAGATGATTTATAAGCTGCCTTCAATCAGTTTGCAGCGGAATACAAATCGATCCCTTCAGTAACTCACCTTTCCAACTTAAGAAATGAGACAGTGACAAATCTCAGCTCTCCCTGCACAAAGATCATCCAGTGATTTTAAGCTACAACTGAGTGTTTTAAGAATTAGCACCACTCCCCAACAGTGGAAAACCAAGCAGGCAGGCAAAGGGAGATGGGAAAAAGGAAGCCTCCAAGTCTCCTTTCTTTTGCTTTTCTCCGCACTGTCCCCAGAGTTCTGCCTGCCTGCATCCAGGGAGCTGCTCTGCCTGGAGAACAGTGGCTGGCGATGCTCTACCTGGGGTTTCAGAGCAAGCTGAGCTGCTGAGGATCACAAGCTCCAGCGGCGGCTTCTGGGATTTTGGAATCTTTAAATCATGAGAGAGCTAGGATCTGCATGGAAGGACAGGCAGCAGCCTCAGCTCTGAGCTGGGAGGGAAAAGGGAGTGCTAGAGTGGTAACCCACGGGTGCCCAGAGTGGTGGAGAGGAAAATGGTTTGCCTTCAGAAACATCAGAACCATGGTGACTCGGCCTTTCTTTCACTGTCTTCCCCCAACAGGCAAGTTGAAGAAAAACAGGAGAAGCCCACAAGAAACACAGTTTATTTTCCTTTCCGCTTCCTCTCGCTTTTCATTTCTGCTCTCCACCCATGTGAAGGAAAAAAAAAAAAAAAAAGTCCTAAAAGGCACCAAATGCAAACAAAAATCTTCCTGGATAAATCACGACACTGACTTTTGCAAACCACAATTCTGCTTGTGTGTCACATCCTCCTTTCTCCCTGTGCCCCAGACCTGGCCGGCATCCATTCGGAGCTGAATCTGTCCAGGACAGGGAAAGTCTGAACAGTGCCTAGCACAATAGGTGACCTTTTCTGGTGCTGGAATCCATAACATACACACTGGTTAATAAAGTTCTCAGACACGAGGGAGACGTTTTGGCGAGAAAAGTTGGGCCCATATTGCACACAGCTTGGTATTTGAACTGGGAGCTGTGGCGCTGCCTCCAAGCTGGGAAGGGGATTGTAATTTTGGGAGGAACCTAACCACAAGAGCAATGAGACTCCGAATGTCGGGCAAGTTTCTGCCAGTGCCTGCCAAGGTAGGAAAGTTCTTATAAAGCAGAGCAGCTTGCAGTGCGGAGAGCACAAAGTGGAAAAATGCAATCCTCTCCAATGCCGCAACAGAGTGTCAGAATTAGGAATACCATATAAAATAGTTCTTAAAAGAAAATATCAAACACAGGCTTCTTGGGAGGGAAAGTCTAAACTGTTTAAAAGAAAAGACTTTAATCAAGACGTCCAGTAAACATTTAACAAGTGCATATACTGTCCCTTCTAATCCTTAATATACAAGAGCCTCCAACTTTCTTATTACATCCCATCTTTCTTGAGAGTCTTTTACAAAGCCTTTGAGCTTAGTTACCCTCAAGCTAAAGACCTCATGCAAGTTTATTTCCCTTCTGTCTCTGCCCTCTGTTACCTTCTCACCTCCAGCATTCACTGTGCCTGTCCGACTTCATGTGCAAGATCTCTCCTTCACAGGCCCCCAACCCACGGACTCTTCTCACCTTGGCATCAGCACGTTCATTTCTCTGCACCGTCCTTCAAGTCCTTCCCAAACACGCACTTGATCAAAGGCCTGCAGGCTGTTCACCCTCATGAAAAAGCGTCCGTCACGCCACGCACTCGGTGACCCCGAAGGAGCGCTAGACATCCAGCAAGCGGCAATGTGGGTGGGGAGCATCGCCCCACCACCCCACACTGTGAGGGTGCCTCTCAGACTTTGCCCCTTGCTCACATATGCGGCCCACGTAGAGAAAGCACTTCTTGGGCTTTACCATTTGCAAGCTGTCTGGAGCCCATCTTGTCCCTGAGAGCTGCTCGCCATCCTCCGAGCCGCTTCTGCCGCCGGCACAGAGCCCCGCTGCCAAAAGCAGCAGACCAGCAACTCTGCTCAGGCAAAGCGATCGTGGAAGATGGCTGCGATGCTTTTTCAAAGGTCAAAAAAAAAAAATAAATCTTAGTTTTGTGAGAACTGGCTGGCAGAACAGGGCTGTCCTTATGACCACGTTTGGTTACCTTCAGTGACAAGATTTCATCAAGCAGGTTAGAAACACACTCCCCAACCCATGCAAAACAGAAGCTGCTTTGTCTCCCCTTGGCACAACACCCTCTCTACTCCATGCTAAAGGCACCGTCTGAAACAAGGGAGAAAATGAGCCAAATCGTTCGCAACACTGCCATCACTGAGGCTGCAGCCATGAAGTAACAATTAAGTTAACCCGACAAAAAAGCAGGAGGGAGGGCGAGCGCTCGAGCGGGGTCCCAGCACTGCCCGAAGGAGCCTGTGTAGCAGCATTGTGCGGGCACGGGAGACGGAATCACGTGCAGGCAGGAAGGAGCCAAAAACCACGTGAAGACAATACTTGTCTGTTGTCTCCCTCCAGACCACCTCCCTCTGCCAATCACTCCGACAACAGTATTTTCTTTCTTGCCTGACGTGCCCCTGGTGCCTTCGCCGGTCACTGAATGAGCCGCGCTGAAGGCACAGAGACTGCACCTCTGCTGACCTCCCCCAGTAAAACCCCAGGACATCACGGGTTTTTCCGAAGACAACCAAGAGAGAAACTTCCTAAGGGCAAATCCCTTCAACCGTTTCCAAGGCTAGTCCCTTGATCCTGGCCATGATTACTTAAAAGAGTTTCCTGCTCGGATTGCACGTTTATCCCAGCTATACAATTCAACTGTCCATCCTCATCACGCCTAAATTATTTACAAGTTATGCAATAAGCTAGCCTTGTATTGGCATCTTCAGAGCTCTCATAAAAGAGGGAAGGTTTATACCCTACTTCTATTACTATTATTCATACTAAAAATGTCTGTTGCTACACAATTCTACATCCAGTCTCAGGTTTTTTTTATGATCAGAACAAGCCCTTGCTAGCAGATATGAAAAATAAGTCTGTGTGTGAAGGGAAGAAATTAAAACAATTTCCTTTATGCAAAGCTCCAGGTTCAGACAATAAAGAGGAGATGTAGATGCTGGAGAGAAAACTACACACAAAGCCAAAAAGTTGCACAGCTTTTGTACTTCCCATCTCAGTGTGCATTCGATGCCAAGGAAAGCAGCATCTCTGGGAGCAACGGAGCCAGGGCAGGCATTTGCCCGCTGCTTGGCCTCTGCTCTCGCTGGGCTGTGCAAAGCTCCCACGAGGAGGGCAAATCTCCTTCCCAAAGAGGACCAACACACGGGTCCCTCTCTGTGTATGCAGTCAAGACACCACTGGGTCACGGTTTGGACCTGGGAGATGGAAAAGGCTCCCGAGTCCTGCAGGTTTGATGCAGCTGAAGAGATGAAATGCAAAATTATAGTTCTAATTTGAAACTAATCCTTAACTTTGAAGGAGGTGGGCAGAAAGCAAACATACGAAAGAAGAGAGAAAAACAGCTAAAGTGACTGAAGGTGGATTTCCTATGTACCAAGTGCCACATGGAAGCTACTTTAGTAAAATTTAAGCTAGGAAGGTAAGCTACATTAAAAATGGCAGTTCTGGCATAACACAAATGTTCTTCTAGTACGTACGTCACAAAAACCTGTAATTACATGAACACACTGATTCCCTTACAGGACAGATTCATTCAGTACACAGCCTCACACCCACACTGACCAACAAGTCCTGTAGATGAAGAGGGATTTATTTACAACGCCTCTTCCATTTTGTACAGTGAATGAAACTCAAATGCTAAACAAACAAACAAAAAACCCCAACAGTTCGCAATCATGAACCCAAAAGCTGTCACAATGCACACTCGAACAGGAACAGAACAAAGGAGAGGAAGGAAAAGTAGTCCCACTTCGGCATTTCCTCGGGGCTGTTTCACACAGGATCATTTATTAAAAAGAGATAGGGTTGGAGAAGTAGCTGACAAGAGAACTTCAGGAGCTCCATCACACGCCGCCGCTTCTTCGCCCAACAGCGATGGAGGGCTCGGCAATGCTTGGTCTGTAATATTGTTCAGGCTCAAAGCAAACACACAGATTTGTGAAGCAGAGGGAGCAGACTGGCAACGGCACTCCCAAATTGACTGTATGTTAAAAAATAAAAAAAAAAATAAAGTATAGGGGAGCATGAACAAGAACCACCACAATGTCCAGCAGTGAGCAGCCGGCAGCCACAAAGCAAGTACCTCTCCCTTCCAGGAGACCAGTGACCTTCTCTCCTCTACGGGGTGAGTCCCAGCGGAGGTGGACAGATCTGTCCCCTTACGGGCACCTTTCCCCGCATGCTAAATCGCAGGCACCCAGGGCGGGTATGCTCCAGGCTTCAGCACAACCACTATGTGTCTAAAATGAGACAGAATGAATCCAGGCTTTGGTCACTGGTAGCATCAACGGTAGCTAACAGCTGCTGGAAAACTGCAAGTTTTATTACTGACTTTGGATTCTGACGTCAAATCGACTGGTAGGTGGAAGAACTTTGTAACCCGTTGCTAATCCCTCAGCTGTCCACGTTCCCTAAGGATTTTAGCCTTTAATTAAGCAAACTCTCCTCATTAAAATGTTGCGAGTGCTGCAATTTTCCTTCCAAATATTTAGAACTCCGTCTGCAATGCTAACAAAGCCCTGCACTTTCTCTGAAAATGAGTACTAAAAAAAGCCGTGAAAACAAAATTACTGTATTTTCTTTCCTGCCTACCAATCCACTTCCATAAAGTGACATACTTCACTTAGTCCATTACTATGAAAAAAGTTTTAACACTTTTCTAAAAAGCTTCTTTAATGTTTTTTTCAACCTCAGACAGAGGTACACCTGCCAGATGAAACATCATCTAACAGCCATGACATCCCCAAACACTGAAGGTAATATGTTGACTTAGGAGCTAATACCCACATTTAACACCCATTGTACGTGCTGCTGGTAACCTATGCTCTGGTTTACACCCACAAAAGGAAAACTTCAAATTTTTGGGCTACACTACAGCCTCCAAAAAACTCCTTGTAAGCAAGGACTGGTGTGAGATCATGATCTGACTTATTCAACACAAGGTTTCTTTTGTGAAGCAGCCAAAATATGTAAATTACCCAGGAATAAAAGGAATCATCTGATCTCTACATGTGTCTTACAAACACGACTGAATGACACAGTGCGAGCGCACAAGTCCTTACAAGTTTTAATTTCAGGTAATCTTTGCCTAAAGGTTAAACACTTTAGCTCCACGGGTCCAATATTAGTCATCGCTCAGCCTCTGTCGGTAATCTGCAACCTTCTCCCCTGCCTTACGCACAGAAAACACCGCAAATGGAAAATACCAGGCACGAACAGAGAGGACGCAAGAGGTTCAAAGGACCATTCCTCTCACCAGCCGAGGGGCAGAAGGGATGGCAAAGACAGCTGCGACACCAGCCCACTGTCCTGTGGTTGAGAAACAGGCGGAATATACACTGTCCACACAGATATTGGGTGGCTGAGGTGAGAAGGGAGGAGACCTGATGAAGTCCTACGAGCTTGTCAAATTCCATTTTCAGTTTTAAAGAAAAACCCAGAAAATACCTTTGGTTTCTTTCAAGTGACCGTGCAAGTAAAGATCGCTTCCAAAGCCAGCAGGAGGAAGCTTGCTTCTCCCCTCTTTGCCACCATCTCCACCTTCTCTACCTTCTCTCTGGTTCAGTGAGAACTGCTCCTCCCAGCAGTGACAGTGCCAGGTGGGTAGCTGTGAGACAGCCAGCCCTATGTACACCTGTAGAAATGCCCTGTCCCAGCCCTCAAAGCCACCTGCTTCTTCCTGGGGAAGGAGGGGGGCACCTTCTGCAAAGGGCAAACCCAGGCCCACGACAGATGCCAGATCAGACCTGAGCTTTCTGTTCCTCCATGCTCTCCTGCCACATTCCTGAAACCTACAACCCAACAGCAGCTTTGGCGGTGGAAAAAGCACCACCAAGCTCAGCTACCCTGTGGGAATGAATAGAAAAGAAAAAAATGGAAATATATGGGCTGCAAGTAGCTTTGCTGGAGCAACTATCTCTCTTCAACTTACTTGTTCACGTAAGAATGAGATCCATGCTTGCAACCCTAGGGGTTTTTTCAAAGCAGAAAGGACTACAGATACTGTATTTTACCTCTAAAATACACTTGTGCTGAGAAATACAGCTCTTTTTTAAAAAGGAAATCCATTACAGAATGATTTACAAATGAGTGACAAGATGATGATGATGACTCTGTAATTATCAGGTCCAATCACTCAAATTACAATTTA
Source organism: Tetrax tetrax (assembly GCA_009806455.1). NCBI lineage: Eukaryota > Metazoa > Chordata > Aves > Otidiformes > Otididae > Tetrax > Tetrax tetrax. The sequence goes on from WHYT01016977.1 coordinate 193,896, forward strand.
CCAGCAGACACACAAACTACTTGATTCACAGCTAACATCTCCTGCAGCACACACTAGGTCCTTCCTGAAACAAGAGAGGAGACAGACATCCTCCATCAGTAACACGGCTGCGGACGAGAGGAATTCAGGGACGTCTGCAAGGGGCAAACCTCCCTTCGTGTTTGTGCCAAACCCTCCCGGAGGACAGATGACAACCGGGGCAGCGACCAAAAGGCTTCTCCTTTGTATTCAGACAGGAACAGCCACTAGACAGGTACAAAGGTACGGCCGCGTCTGGGCACGCGTGATAAGTGAGTTCTTCATAAAATCGGTTGCTGAGGTTTTGATTTTCTTTGGTGGATTAATGCTGACTTATGCACAGCATTTAAAATCACCCCGCGCTGCCAAAGCTCCATAAAGGCTGTGCACTTTAGTGTACAAGTAAGTGCATTTGGCGTGCCGCCACTACGTACAAAATCATTTTCGTGCAGCTGCCAGCAGAAGGGAACTATATTCTTGGACCAGATGTTTTTGTTGTCGGCGCTGCCAAGCACGGCTGGAAACCTCACAGCTGAGCGGTGCTGCAGGAGTGAATTAACAATGGACAGAGACACAAGATGCCTGTGTCCGTCTATCAGATAGGGCATCAAGACCCTCCCTCTCCCCTCCTCCCTCTCTCGGAGCAATGAAGCTGCTGATAGCCAGCTACTTATTTACCTGCCTGAGAAGAAAAGCCCTTCTGCCTCCACCAGAAAAAATAAAAGCAACAAATGCTCACAGAAAATACTGCAGCCCATCTGCATCTATCCTTAGCTGGGCAGATAACAAGAGAACACGATTAGCAGCCAAGAAAATAGGAATTGAGAAAGTATAAATGGTCCTAATACTACAGTACAGGTTTGGCTTTGCTGTTGGGCTGTGAACAGGCTTTCATTTATTAAACAGTATTTCACCTCAAAAATCAGAGCCGCTATGGCATCTCACTCTCCAGTTCAAAAACAAACAGCTCAGATCCCTGCACAAGTCTCTCCCTCTTGAGCTGAAACCCTGAGAGCCTTAGTAGGAGTTTGGGGACAGGAACCCACTTCCCAATCCTGACCCCAGCACTCGGAGAGGCTCAGCTGCCCTTCACCCTGCTGCCAGCCTCCGTGCTGCCAGCCTTGCCTTGCCTTTCGTGACAACTAGCAGAGGGGACCGCAGGGGCTACAGGGACAGAAATAATAAATTGCTTCAAACTGTGGATGTGTAGGCACAGTAGGCGAGAAGCGGTCTGAACGGGAACAAGGAAGCCAGCACAAACACCCAGACGCTCATAAGAAAACGAGGTTCACTGGGTCCAAAACTCTCCCTTGATGGACCCACTGTAATTCAACCATAAAGTCTATAAGAGAAACCTGAGAGGCCAGGCCACCCTTCCCAGAAAGAAAAACTCCTGCACCAGGCAGAGAAGGGGTGGAAGCACACCCACCTCCCCACCCAGCTGCAGCCCTCCCCGGGGCGGCAAAGGGCAACGCCACTCCTTCAGGTTTGTGGTGAGGGGGTCGATTCTTCATTTATTCCACTCGCTGGGCATCACACGCGTTCAAAGCGGAAGGTGGCAGAAAGAGGACACGTGTGTGCGTTTGGAGCCTGCCAGGAGCTGCTTTGGGGTCTCTCTTCTCAGACAGGCACTTCAGACAGGCACAGCCCGCTCCTGTACCGCAAGCCACTGTTCAAAAGCAACACTCAGCAACTTCACTGTAAAATAAAACACACACTTAGCGTGTTTTACTGAAATCGTCCTATACAGGGATAACCAGAAAAAGCATTGTTTTGGTTCCCCAGCCTCCAGCAGTCACCACATCTCCTGTGCCAAACGTGGTGCACCTCGAACACTCGGAGCAGCGCCTTCCTTAAGGATGAATTCAAAAGTTACGTGTTTAAAAAAAAGAACAGCCAGCCTCTCATGTCCAGATAAATAAATGGTCTCCTTCTCAGGGACTTCTCCTTTAAAACAAAAGTAATGCTATCACCCCAGGGTCTCAGAGGAAGATGATTCATGAGAGAAAAAGGTCTGTAATTCTGTGCTCAGGGTATTCACCCCAGCAGATATTACAACTTTTTACTATGCTAGTCTGGTAACATGACGGAAGTGACAGTCTGAAAAAAATCTTCCCTTAATCACACTGATTTGAAACTAAACAAAGAGCAATTAGCCCAGCCAAGGCGGGAAGGGGGCGGGGGGGAGGCATTTACATCCGAAGGAGGAAACCTGGATTGTTTATAGAGCTTCAAAATTCAGGAGGATATGCTTTAAGGCACCGGATTTGCTCCGAGCGGAGCTGTGTGACAATGAAGCCAAGCACAAAGGGACAGGCTGCAGCAACCCTGCCAGCTCCAGCTCCGCCACCAAGGCACGGAACCGCCGGCTGGTTTGGAAATGTTACCAAGCAGCATGGAAGCAACAGAAATCCCACACACAGCACATCGGACCTCTCCAATAGCTGGAGAGAGGCAGCTAAGTGAAAGATCATGTGCTGTGGATGGAGATCAGCTTCTGCCAGACTAGAGGCATGTGAACAAAGCCTGTCACGGCTGGAAGCTCCTCTCCTGTGGTTTCCTGAAGCCTGGTCCCTCCAACGGGCGCATGGAGAAATCCCAAAGCCCAGTCAAAAAGGAAAGCCTCACAGAAACTGTTGGTTAAATTGGTTAAGCTTGTCTTTGCCGGTTTACTAACAAATGATGCTCCTGCTAGGAAAAGTCTTTAGCTGCGCTCTGGCTGGCACGAATTAAAAAGCAAGGGGCAGGGGGTGCAGAATAGGAGAAGGGAGAACAGGGAGGCTATTATAAAGACAGCAAAACAAAAAAGGAAGTTCTAAGGTTGTGGGTGCTCCATCTGTAGTCTCTGAGCATCTGGGGGTTTCTGCCAAAGTGATCAGTAGCAAAGAGCTAGCATTTGTCTTTGAATCGCAGCCATTATGTGCTCCAGCGTTCCCACACCACGGAGAGAAATCGGAGGCGCTCACAATTCTCCCTGGGCTAACGCCGAGCCACCGATTCAAAGCACAAGGGATGACGGCAGTGCCTGTGCGCCACCGCACATAAAGGCAAGGCACAGTGGAGAAAAAAAAAGGACATTGCTGCTTTTCATGACCTATAAAACTTCCTCACTGAAAGCAGGCTTGACTGAGGGCAACTCTCCAACTCCTTGGCAAACCTCTTCAAAGTGAGACACCCAGCTAAGGTTGTCTTTCACACAATACAGCCCTTATTCCCTCACGCCTCTCGTTCGTGAGTAGACACTTTTCCCCCAAGAGCCGTAGCGCGTACAGCCATGCAAGTCACAACCCAGTTTCGGCCACCTCTCCCCAATGCCGACACCGCGGCGCTGGCCTGGAGAGCAGGCACGTGCTCACGCACACCAACAACCTGCACGTCCCGGCCTTTTCCCTTCGGAAAAGGGTGGGTGAGATGCCCACCAGCCCTACTTGCCCCACACCTGGAGGGCCGGGTAAGGCCCTGTTTTACCATTCACCTCATAAAGATGATTAAAGGAGGTTAAAAAGGAAAAAAATAATGATAAAGCAAGTTCTCTGAATGAAGGATGCAAAAAACCACTGAACATCAGTAAGCTCCTACTAGCATAACTCAAAAGTCTGTTGTGCTGCTGTGTAGCAGGTTTCAGAAGAAACTTCTGGCTCTTGACATCATGTGGAAGGTAAGCAGGTTTCTCGCTCTGAAGCCCTCTAGTGATAGCCAAAAGCACAGCAGTCACCCAAGTACTGGTTGCTTCAAGTGCAACCAGGTGGAAAAATTTAGACAAACCTTTGCACAAGAGATCACTGCTCATCAGCCACGCTAGGTCAAGATGGCCATGTCTCAAAGAGCACTTAACAACTTGTGGAGTCACACAAAGCAAGAGTGTTTGCAACTGTTTGTCCACACTCTAAGTAGCTATTCATTACCCAAAGGCTGATAAATATTGGCATTTTGTAAACTATCATGGATTAGACCCCTAACACAGAACAAGCATCAATCCATCATGAGAAGTTTTTAATTAAGACCCAGGAAAAAAAAAAAAGGAAAATCCACAAGCGTGTAGACTTGATACTAAATGTGTTTTTTTTTTCCAATATCATACACTGAAATCCAACTTTTGGATCTATATTGTGCATTAGCAGAAAGCACAACCTCTGCTGCCCACCAAATATACAGCTCCTGAAGACCTGAGTTTCCACAACTACATTCATGCATTATCAACCTGCACAGAAGACCAATAGAAGAAATATCTTTGTTTATTTTCTAAGAAAAATTCCCATTAACTACCAGCCAGTCTTCATCCCCCTCTGGATCCAGCAGGGATGCTACTGTGGCAGAAGATCCCTCCTATGAAACTACAACAACCTGCCCAAACCCATTTGGTTTGCATTCTTCTGCTTTATCAACCAGTTGTATGAAATTCACCTATTATAGAACCAGCTATACATTTTTTATATCTCAAAGTGGCAAATCATTAGATGTATCATATGCAACAATGTTAAAATCAGCAGCGTTTCCCACCGTAAAGTCTGCTCTAAGACCTCACATATCTTAAGACCACTTTATTGCCAAAGAAACTGCAGATTTAAATCCTAACATCTAGAAGAAGAAACAGTGATATCCAACGAATTAGCAATGGTCCACACAAGCGTACACAGCAAGGGCAGGCTGGGCTTTTGATGGTGGACTTCATTTAAAGCAAACAGATGTCATTCAGAGGTAGATCTACTTTGGCTACCTGGATTAGCGCACTAAAGGGTTGTTTTCTTTTGCCATTCACTAACCAAAGCACCATTAAACTCAGGATTAACAAGGTTCTTTGCCTGCAAATACAGGGCATGGTCCAAACTGTGGTTCACCTAATAAGCTAGTCTCCCATGGGTCACCAGATCAGAGGCAGCTGGCATCACATATCCTCAGCACAGATTTTTTGGCTTCATCATTGAAACTGAGCTCACTACCCAGCAATTTTTTCTTGCTCTGACGTTAGTCTTAACATTGGAACTCAGAATCACAATAAATGTTATGGAAATGATCCAAAGCAGAAAGTGAAGCAATTTCAGATGCAAGCAAGCAGACTAAAAATAGCCTGTTGCGCAGTGGAAAGATCAAAGGGTGGGAGAATCCCAGCAGAAGACCTTTACACTCCATTCTTTATTCCTAAATCTGCAGGTGTGGAGCACTACAAACAGTCCCTCAGTGCCTTGTTGCAGGTGGCCAAGGAAGATGTGGCCAGGTTGTCATAGAAGCATCGCAGCTGGCTTTCCTCTCAGGTTCAGGTTGCAAAGGGACGGCTGGGGCAGTGTATTTCCCTAGGCAGCCTCACGGCTGTTCCCTGAGGAGAAGACGATGATGATGCTGCTGCTGCTGCGACGGGCTAGCTCTCCACCACAGCCTCTCCCACTCCTTTCCCTGCCTGGTCCCTCTCACCTACTCCTCAGCCAGCTTTTGCTGGGGTGAAAACTAATCTGTTTCTGGGTAGAAAGCTAATCTGTATTTAAAAAAAAAAAAAAAAAGAAAATTCTTCTTTGCTAGTGGAGCTTTCTAAAGGATGGGACCAGACAGATGGTGGTCCAGGGGAGCTGGGAAAGCAGCAGAGAAAAGAGGCAGGGCTGCTCCTGCAGTAACAGCCAGGCATGGCGTTGGCCTTGCTGTACTGTAAAAACACATCTCGACGGAGAATTAAACACAAAAGAGGGAAAATCCATAGACACCTATGTCAGGAGGAAGCACTGCTATCACAAGAGGATGCCATCTGAACATTTACCAATAGAAAATGGGATTGTTCCTCCTTTCTCCCCTGTCAGTGGGAGAAATAACTTTCCTGAATTTACATGGGTGTTTGTTTATATTTGTAGGCATGGGAAAGAGAATGAGTTTGTATTTACATACTGATCCATCCATTTTTACAAGAACAGTGCAAACTCTAACAATTTGTGCTCAAATCAAACACAGACTAGGTACATTTTCCCAAACTCCTTTAACCAGAATGGAGGGCCAGCAATAATTCTGAAACTGGAACGGACTTCACCCTCCAGGACTCGAACTTCAGTGGAGACTTGTTTGATGACACAGCCCCCTCTGACCTATAGATCAGTGCAACTCTATTATTTTATGACTGGCTCAAGGTTTTACATTTAAATAAATTGTTGCAAAGTGGTGTAGCAAGAGAGTAAAAATAAAAACTCAGAGTGAAAAAAGACTAAACTCATTTATAAAAACGGCTTTGTCTCATGGGTTCAAAGAGGAAACACCAATAAGTGCTAGAGAAAAGGCGGCTGAGGCAAAATATGCAAGAGACAAATAAAACCCTCCTTAATGCTGCTGCCTTTGCATCACTGTTTCCACAGCAGTGACTCACGGCTGCCGGGCCGCCTGCAGCCCCAGTCAGAAGGACAAGTTAGCGCAGGGGGAGCCAAGTCGCCAGCCACCATGAAAATCATTTTCAGGAATCACAGACACTCTCCTTTCTTGCTCTTGCATGCAGAGCCAAGGTGCTTTGCCAGGCCGGTAACAGTTATCTGAAGGTCTGTGGGCTGCTGCATTTACGCTAGGATTTCCACTTAGTTCTTCCCAGCTCTAGAATCAAACGGTAAAATTCAGTTCAGGAAGAAGGAGCTGCAGTGGAAAGTATCCCTGCTCTAGTGAAACGCTGCAGAAACATTTCGTACACCAACTGAGAAGCGAAAAACCGAAAGCTCATTTCTGGAGCTGACCCCTTCACTAGACAGAGAGAGGGAGACTTGTGAAGGCCCCCATCATCCTGCAAAACTAGTGCAAAAAGGGGCAGGCTACTGAAATCGCACCAGGACTTTTGCACCAGTGATGAGCTGGGTAAAGAAATTCCCATTTTACCTGGTGAACACGAGGCAAAACACAACAGCAATGTGCTCTCCTCACAGGAGCAGAAGCTGCTTCTGTGGCTAACTCCCCTGCTTCTGTGACTAACTCCCCTGCTTCTCACAGACACCCCTTTCAGATCAAAACATTTGAGAAACAAAGCCTGACACAGAAAAAAATCAACAGGGATCATCGAAACAAAAAGATGCCTCCTTGGCCAGACTCCCATCGGTCTAATCCTGCGTGAAGCAGGATCTTGCTAAGAGAGACAGCAAGGACAGGAGGGCAAAACTAAACTGTGTGCTTATTACGAAGCACAAATCTTTGCCTTTTAATGACAACACCTTTGCACTTTTATTTAGCAGTAGAAAATGTTCTCCACCAGAGAGGCTACACAAAGCACACTCAGTGGGCTTTAATTCCTTTCGGATTAAACCTATCTAGAGGAATGTACACAGGCCCCTTGCTGGAAAGGAGTCAGAGACATTTCTAGGCTCAGGAGACAAATAGCATCTTCTCCTACACTGATCAACTGATCTAGTTTGCACAGCATCTTCGTGGCTCTTTTAACACTTAGCTCAGCCGGGTGCTTCCCATTGCATATTTAAGAGATTGGGCACTGGGGGAGAAGAATGCTTTCCTGTTAGGCACAAGGGGAGCGTTCATCGTTGTTACAAGTCAGCTCAGAGTGCAATGAATTCCCAGGTCCTGGTGCATTAGCACTTGCTGTCATAATCTCCAGTTTTAAGAGCTGTATTTTAGCTAACAACTCCCTATACAATCGCTCAAACTGTGCCCTGCAAAAGGAGCACTGCTGAGGGACTTAGAGCAAGCATTTTTGTCTTGTTAAATGCTGCAGAATAACATTGCTGTTTTATACATACATATGCACATGTTGAGAAAGCAAGATCATGCAGGATAATCTCAAACGCACAATACTGTTTGTGGACCTGGAAACTAAAGAAAGAGCCAGAGTGAGATTTCAAAATATTTTAAAAGTAGATTGCATGTGCTACCCTGCATGCATTCCTATAGCTGCACCACTCACTTGAAAGCCAAACATTCAGAACTTTTTCTTTTTAAAAAAAAAAAAAGTAATCTACATCCTCCTGATTTACTGGAAAACAGTGGCCAGCTGACTGATAACGGACAGTGGCTAAGGTCTGTCTACCACTCCCAAAGCAGAAGCGATGAATTTCAGCCTCTCTCTTCTCTGCACAGCCTGCTAGTTTTCACATAACTTGTCAAGACTTTGTATCTTTGGAATTTCTCCTCCTCATTAAACTTGGACGAAGTTGGCCAGCAGATCCAAAAGGTATTTGGTGGAAAAGAAGGCAGGACACATGCACTACTGCCGAGAAGCCTCATTTCCTTAGGAAGTCAAGATAAAAATAAAGAACGCCACGGGAAAAACAGGAGGAGCCCACAGGCAGGTGCGGTTTATGAAACTACAATTAAACACAGTCAAGAAAGATTAAATTTCAAGTAGATATATCCCCTTTAACATAAACAGCAAATTAATTCTCCTGTCTTTGATCCTAATGCCCAAGCCAGATTTTGAAGTGCTCCTCTGAAAGACAGCAGCTCACATTGGACCTGGGATCCCTTGCCTGCCTATTCAGGCAGCAGGAATACACCACAGACCCAGGTTCAGCCTAGATACTTGCTAAACTGAAAGCACAATGCTCTGTCACAATCCTCGTTGGTTTTACTCTGCCCAAACTGGCAAGAGCACACATGCTCTAACGCTGTATTGACCGGGTTGCCTTGTCTTCCGTGAGCAGACAATATGTCTGATTCACCGGGGGTAAATTGAGCTGTCCTGTGTGTCTGACAGAAATGATACAAAATGCAGGCCTGTACTTTTTGCTATTATCTGCACACAAAACACTCCTGTTTCCCATCAGAACTTGAATCTCCTCAAGCAGCTCAAACAAACAGAGCCCAGCGCTTGGGAAAGCAATGGTGAAATGTCCGCGTCGAGGCCACCTGCACGAATGCTCCCCTCGCCTCCGAAGAAACGCTCCATCACTAGAACTCGCGCAGGCTACTGCTCAAATTCATGTCAGTGCAGGTACGACCAGCAGGTTAAATATCATGATTGTGAAAGCATCTGCACGCTACCCACACTGAGCCTTCACCACTGCTAGTAGCAGGGTGCAGATATCCCTAACACAGATAGATGCTAGCAGTCATTCATATACATATGGCATCACGTTGTCAACAGTGAGTTCCTCACTAGTCTAACAGCGGGTCTCCAGAGGACTGCAGGTACCAAGCCTAAGGACTGAAGAAAAACAGGCACATGATTACAGCTAAATGCATGAGTATTGCCCGCTTAGACTGATAAACAGTGCCCTAAAGCTAGAATTCAAGCAGCTGTCCCTGCTCATTACAACAATGGTAACAGATGAGCCCCCAACATAAGAAGAACATGGACCAGTTGGAGAGGGTCCAGAGGAGGGCCACAAAGATGATCAGAGGGCTGGAGCACCTCTCCTATGAGGACAGGCTGAGAGAGTTGGGGCTGTTCAGCCTGGAGAAGAGGAGGCTCCAGGGAGACCTGATAGCGGTCTTCCGGTACCTCAAGGGGGCCTACAGGAAAGATGGGGAGAGGCTGTTCAGTAGGGCCTGTTGTGATAGGACAAGGGGTAATGGGTTTAAAATAGAGGGAGGTAGATTTAGATTGGATACTAGGAAAAAATTTTTTACAATGTGAGTTGTAGAACACTGGAACAGGTTGCCCAGAGAGGTGGTGGATGTCCCGTCCTTGGAAACATTCAACGCCAGGTTGGATGACACTCTGAGCAACCTGATCTAGTCAGGGATGTCCCTGCTCCTTGCAGGGGGGTTGAACTAGATGACCTTTGAAGGTCCCTTCCAACTCTAGCCATTCTATGATTCTATGCCGTCAGCGGCTCACCTAGATGACTTATCCTTTCCTTCTGAGTGTGTCAACGCAGTTGTACCGTCGGACCAAAGGAAAGCAATTTTTAAGGAAAAAGTCCAGACTTGTTTAAAGAGCTCAAGACTTGCAGAGAAATCTTCTTAATACGCAATCCTGCCCTTCTGCCAATAGAAGTCAGCTGTAGCCTACACAGCCTTCTAGTTTCCATTATGCACCAGTACTAAACGTGCTCTCACATCCCGATGGGCAATAACAGATCTTAGTGCCACAACTGAGGACTGTATCCTGAGCATCATCTGCTGTGTTATAGCAGTGTTACCTGGTTCTCTTACAGCCAGGTAGGCAAAATTTTAAAGCTGTCTCCCTAAAACAAGGAGATTCTTCTGCGCTCCAAACAACAGCAAAGTTCCCTTTATATGTCCATAAATTCAGTTTGTGTAACCTAAACAACATTACAATTTACAGAGCACTGGCAAAATGTTTTCTGCTAGACAGGACAGAAACCTTGCACATCAGACCTGGCATAAGCACACAGATGAGGAGGAGGCAGAGGCAACACAGCTTTCTTTGCACTTTCTTAAGACAGTGATCCACGATCAGCCTTGAGTATGAAGCCATCTCCTGACCTCAGCTGAAAAGCCATGCAACAGGAGTACTACTAAACGAGCACCATGAAGCCTTCACAGCCAAAGCTCTTTTGCTGTTGACAGATAATAGATGTCAGTGAGGCAGCAAGGGTACCCTCAAGGTACCCTTCATGGCAAAAGGAAAACATCTGTTTCTTCCAGCCTTGAAACAGTCAGGTTCCAAAACAAGCATTTTAAAATAGAGAGAGAGGTATACCTGCAAGGACAACAGACAATAGGCTGTGCAGGCAAACAGTCTTCCACTCTGGTGGAAACCTTGCACTAAGAAGAAACCGTAGGCTGAAAAAAGCAGATAGAGAAACAAGCATGCATGAACGTTTTAAAGCTCTTTTTTTCTCTCCCCGGTGGCAATTTTTCCCCCGACCACACAGTATCAGTTGCTCTTTGCTGGGACACAGCAACGCAGAGCCTTGGTGCTCGACACCAGCTCTCGCCAGTCAATCCATGCTGCGTATCATCTCCTAAGCTGCTTGATAACAGCCACGGCTTTCTGCCCCAACCGCAAACAGCATGTGGAGCTCCCTACTCAACCTCCCTCTTGCAGCCGCATCAAACCTGACATCCGCCCCTTCCCAAATGAGCTTGTCCAGCCTGACAGGCTTGCCAACCACCCCCAGGACTCAGACGAAGAGAGCAAAAGTTTGCCCTTTATCCAAACTGGTGCCAGCACTGCTCCAGGACAGTTTCTTGGATGACATCCAAAAATCGCAGACCTGACTCGAGCAGGGTGTTAGATGTATTTGCCTTGCTAGGAGACAAAAGTCACTGCTCCTTGTATGACTATAGGGACAAAAGGCTCTCCAGAGTTAAATATTGCTCTGCTCCATTAGGACTATGAGCTCTGCTCTGCCACCCAAGGATGGGGTGTTGTGACGTGTCTGACACCGTGAGCCCCCCCATGCAAGGCGCAATTCACAACCCTCACTCTGAAGATGGACAGGACCACCTCTGCCCGACTTGAGTGGGGGGTCCCACAGAGAAACAGGCAGTATGGAGCTGGCAGGGGCTGCAGGAGAGCCTGGCCCCATACAGGCACCAGCCAGCACCAAGGGCTGAGCCTCCCGGCATCATGGCCTGGTAAAGCACGGGGAAGAGCTGTGCCAAGCTGCTGGGCGAGGGCACGCAGCAGAGGCAGGTGTGGGATCTCATACTGAGGAGGGAAACAGTCAATTACAGAAATGCTCTGCAGCTCAGAAAAGGCTGCCCAGCTGGCTGTGAGACTGTGTAGCTCCTGCTGACCTTCTTCCAAACCAGACATTACAGCTCAGGGGACCACTTTGTCCAGCTTTGTTTTCTTCTGAACTGTAACAGAAAGTTCCCAGCAGCCTGTTTAAGATTTTTTTCTTTTTCAATTTTTTTTTTTTTTTTTTTTACCTAATCCCTGTAAGAAATCAGAGGTTAATCAGCTTCAGGAGAGACTGGGCAGCAGGGCTCTCCACATTGTAAATATATTTCCTATTTATTCCTTTTCCACAGAATGATTCTTTGTTTTGCCAGGTAACTGTTCAACTGAAGACTCCAAAATTTTCTACAGACTAGTAGTAAGGAACCTCAATTTTGAGAAACAAGCAAGCAAAGTGCCCGTACTCCCCACGGGAACTATCTGGATTCTGAGGTCCTTGATCCATTTTCCCCCAATTCATATCAAGAGGAAGGACAGGGCAAAGGCTTGTAGTAACTCTACCAGCTTCAGGTTTGCTTTGGCTAACCTAGAAGTCAGTACTGCCATGTATGTAAGTGATCTGTCAGGCAGTTTCACTAAGCCAGGTAAAGCAGTGCACTCATGTTTCCACAATAAAAGGCCAGCTCAAATTCGGCTTCTCCTGACCAGCTCACCACTGTTGCACAGTGCTATGAAGATAGGCATTTCCCAGTCTTCTACAGTAAGGCATCAATTTTTTATTTTCCTTTTTTTCCGCCCCTCCAAACAGATAAAAATCCACACACTGTCTTTGGGGTTTTGTGGGGAAGGAAAAAAAAAAAAACAACTCATAAAAGTTAGGGAAAATTTGTAGTGGTTATTATTTTTGTTTTCTCCTCAGGTTGTCTGCCTGCATGTGTGGGAATACACATCTTTACATTTATCTCCAGTCTTCTGTGGACTGCATTTGGGATGTCTTAGGGACAATGGATCAATCATCCACATGATCGCAGTTTATAACACCACGTAGGCCATGAGACAGAGACTCACAAGGATCAAAGTGACTTGCCTACCACAAGCAGTCAGCAGAGTCGGGAAGATGGCCATGAATAATGGGGGTAACCTGTCCTGTCTAGGTATAGGAGATGTGCCACGTTTCTCTGCAGGCCTGGAGGTTTTGGTTTGGGGTTGTTAATTTTGCTGCAGAGCACGTACAGAAAGGGCAAGACAGGCAAGCACTAAAAGCAATCCAGCTTCTTTCATAAATCAGCAGGATACAGCATCCAGTTGTTTATTTAGCATAATTTTACACAGACTAGACTGGACAAGTCATGAAACACTGGGCACAAGAGCTGAGAAATGCTGCTATTAAAAAGGCATGCGGAAAACTTTCCCAAGGGATGCCAAGAGTGTGTGTGGGAAGAGGTAGGAGGAAGAAGCAGCAGCGTCAGGGGTTATAACAAACAGAAAAGAAGAGATTAGGTTTTTTACTCAAAATCAGTTTCTAAACCTTTCAAAGAGAAAAGCATCGCTGGAAGGGGAACACAGGAGTGACGCTGCAGCCGTGCAGCTGCAAAGAAAGCCTCCAAAAGAGTTAAGCAGAGTCAAGCCATCTGTTTAGGGTGCAATGCAAGTTAACAGCTTAGATGCAGGGCAGATTTGCCAAGTAAGCTTTGCTAAGGTTTTAAATGTTATTTGCTTCACAAGAAAATGGATTCTTCTGACTAAACAGCGACTGCCAAATCTTACAGCGTACTTGTGTTGCATCTGATAACATCAGTCACGGCTCACTTGGTCGGCTGCAGCGCCTCACAGCACTGCGCAGCAAGGAGCTCACGGAAACCTAACAGCACGGTCAGTGAGTGGAAGGGGTCAACGCGGACTGAAAGCTGCCTTCTCCAAAACAACACCCCAAAAGGAACAGAAACTCTGCAATAAAAAAGATTAAAGACAGACTACAGGAACCTCTCAAATAACGCCTCCCCTTCACATCACACATGCAGCCTGAGATTCATCCTACATATACTCATTTTGGAAAATATTTTTTAGAGCCTGTATAGGCTGATAGCTCATATTGTTCCCCTTTTACGGTCATTGGGCTCATTCCAACAACAGAACAGCTTTCAATTGATGAGGACTGGTGGGGTTTTTTTTTGTTTTTGTTTGTTCTACGCTCCAGTGACATTTTTTCACCCTACATGTGCTCTAGCTTCGCCCTCAGAAAGTGAAAACAGGACCTACATACGCACCATTCTGCAGAAGGACTTACAGATCTTTGGGTCTTACAGATCCTTTAATGCTTGTTTTATCTACAATGATGCATACAATCTTCCAGATCTTTTCTTAATTTGTTTAGAGAGGAGGAAAGTAGAAGAGAAAGCGAAGTTTTATGCACATCAACACCCCCCCAACGTTTCAGGCAGCAGTACCAACTAGTCATAATATATTCAAAGATCAAGCTGATATCTTCAGCCCACCTCCTCTTTTCTCATCCTTACCACCATTCTTTTCAAAATTAAAATCTGAAGAGAAAACCACAAGAAAAGCTGAGAAGGATGAAGAGTGTTTCCACAGCGCCCTGTACGTTACAGAGCTGTAACGTTTCTTCCAGCATCTGCAGTCAGAGGTTATGCAACCTTGTTTTCTTCATGCCAACCAAAACTTTTTCAGGAAAGCCTTCACTCTGACTTTTGACATCCCTTCCATTTGGATGATCAAAGCTCTGCGGGCCAGAACTGATGTAACCTCGCCGATCCTGAGCAACGTGTGAATTGCAGAATCGGGGCCTTGAAAGCTGAAAATCTGGGGCGTGCCCAGAGAGCATGCCAACACATTAGGGTTTCTAATTTGTTAAGCATTTGGCAAAGCAAGCACTGGATCAGAGGTATCCCAGAAGAAAGAAAGTCTTGTGTCGTTCTCAATGCAGGTTAGACAAAACAATCGGATATCCTTCACAGCACCGCTTGTATTTAAGCAGAAAGGCATGACACTGCCAGTAACACATGCACACAGGCACAAATCACCTAGAGCTTCAGTAGCTACTCATAAAAAAAATCCAAATTTCAGTTTCGTAGAAGTTTCCACTCAAGTATCTTTCCCCATGGGCACGGACACATTTAGTCACCACCAGCCTACAAGAGCAGCTCATCCAACTGTAACTCTTAAAGCTAAATTTCAAGGGAAATTTGTAGTTCCTTCAGCATTTCTTCTGAGGCAGTGCTGTGGGCAGCAGTCACTGCCCCCTCTGTCCCCATGTTCTCTCCTCCCACCATCCCCATAAGCTATGGTGAGCTAGAACCAGGATGGAGCTGCATGGTCCACCAGCAAAAGGAGGTGTTCATGAAACCATCACTTGAGGAACTGAAGCCATGGCTTGATGATAGGGCCATCTCTGGCAGCAACGTCAATTTGAGCTGCTTCCCCTTCTCCCCCACGGCCATCAGTAGCTCTTTCCCAATCTCACGCCACCTTCTTCATAGCAACGGCATAACTGTTTGTAATGTTATGTGCTTAACTAGATCAACGAACCAATCCAGGTTATAAATAACTGAGGGAAAGAGAGGAGTGAGGGTATTTTTAACCTGGAACCAGGTCCTGTTCACTGATCTAGGTCACCATATGGCCCTAGGGCAGTTGTGCCGGCACAAGTGTTGGGAGATAGGCGAGGAACCAGTAAGCAGGAGTGGACGGGAATATCCTGCAGCCACATCTGTCACTGAGAAAATGGTA
Source organism: Tetrax tetrax (assembly GCA_009806455.1). Lineage (NCBI taxonomy): Eukaryota > Metazoa > Chordata > Aves > Otidiformes > Otididae > Tetrax > Tetrax tetrax. The sequence continues at coordinate 209,158 of WHYT01016977.1, forward strand.
CATGCAACGATATCACCCATGCCTGGTGTTAGCAACAGTATCATCCACACCTGGTGTTAAAAAGCGGAGCTGACTTAGCACAACTTGGAAGAATTTACACCACATTTTTAGCCTCCGCAGGCTCATTACTTTGAAGCAAAAACACATGAGCTCCACTAGTAGGAACAACAACACTTTTAAGCTGCATGGGGCTAACATCTCCAAACTCCTCCCTCTGACTGCCCTTCATCCCCTAAAAAAGTATGAGCTTGTGAGATAAATCATAGACAGTGCCAATATACAACTAGTGTTTCAAAACCAGCCAAAAATTACAGAAAGTTTCAAAATACAAGCCATCTCCCACAACATGAGCTCAGCCACACTACAGAGAGCGTTTTTCAATTGTTTTCCTTTTGCTGTGCAACCTCTCCATTACAAGTGTTTGTGATTAATATATGCTATTAAAAACAGAGGGAGTGTGCAGTACAGCCAGTCTTCATGTTACGGGAGAAGCCTTTGTCGTGCAGAGTCCAGCAAGCTGCCCTCTGTAAAACGGCTGCACAAATGGAAACGCTTGCCGTGCAAGGAGCATTCACTGTCTGTCAACGCACCTTCGTTCTTCTCTGGTTTGTCTGCTTGTTAACTGCAGCAAAATAGCACTCTCTCTGCACGAAGGCAGCCTTTGAAAATCTCCAGCTGAAAATTGATTTTTATCAGGCCATCTTCCAAAGCAAGAACACCTAGCTTTTGGCAGACACAACAGCTTAAGTTAGAGAGCAGCAGTCACAATGCTCATGGATCACAAGGAGATTCAGAGATATGACTGAAGTCCTATCAGTTGACCTAACCCTACCTTCTCCTTTTCCCTCTCTCTCCTGCCTGTTTACCCATTACACCCCAGCCACTTGCCTAGAAGCTTGTGTCCAAGGCCATTTTTACTTGTTGGCGCCTATGCACACACCAAAATGCAAAACATTTTGCAGCAACACCCTCCTTTTTTTTTTTTACTTAATATAACCAGCTTAGCAAAGACCCCCTGTACAACACACATACGTTAACATAATTTTTGCCTTATTACTTGTATAAGATTGAGGAATTCAGAAAAAGAAGATGCTCAGTTTGAAGAGGCACAAGCTCTCTTCAGAAGTGCCACATCAGTCAAGGATCTAATTTGATTTTAAATCTGAAGCTGTTGTGTTAATTTGCAGATGTAACTCTCTAAAACACAAATGGAATCAACAGGGTAAAACCCATGCTTTTCCTGATCTGTTTTGAAGACTGAATTTAAACTGATTGCTTTTTGAACAGTATAAACTGCAAGACATCTAAGGATTCAAATATGGGCATATATTTTTTTATTTATTCGGCTGGGTTAATTTTTTTTATCTTTCTAAAGCTCCACAGTAAATCCCCTGGGTCAGTTACAACTACTACTTTACACTCCTGAATTCTGCCAGCAATCTGCACATTGTTCCTGCAGATGTTTCTGCTTTCAGGCTTCTGGGAACGTTACTGGACCCATTTCCTTTGAATAAATTTATACCCTTTTTAGGCTGCAAATTTACCAGTGAAACTACTGTCTTCAACATCAAGCAGCCTCCTCACTTTCTTTTTCAGTAAAAGCAAGATGCTACATTTAAGAGAAAAAAGCGGGAAGCAGGGAATCTCCCTTTTTTTCCCCTCGTCTGAGAAATTTCTAAAAGGAAAGTGCTACATGTGCTCATGTGTCACGGGACCAACAAAAGCAATTAGTGATGGCCAGAGGCCCCTGCACACAACAAGCAAACAGAAATCTCCTAAAGGGCAGATGGGCTTGAGAGGTCAGGTCCTGCAAACAGAAAGCAAACGATCATATGCAAGGACCATGCCTTCCAAAATAAATATGAGGTAAGCCATATACCATCTCTTATTATTATATTTTACCCATATTGCTAATAAAATAGAATGTTCCTCTACTCACCTCAGTAACGTCCATAACTTTGATGGCAGCCAGCTGACCTGTTTTGACATGACGACCCTGAAAAAGAGAGAGAACTGTCAGCACCAGCATCTCATCCATCCCTTCAGCATACACAGAGCAAAACATCTGGACAAAAGCTCCAGCCACTGGGTTTTACCCAAATGTGGTGGACCCTTCTCTTCTGGTATTTTATATAAAAAACAATAAATACTCTAGATGGCTAAAAAAAAAAAAAAAAAATTTTATTTTTAAAATATTCTTACACAAATCTTAGAACCTATTTAGTTTTCTCCGCATTAAAGGGATGATTATCAAGATGAAGCACAGCCAGATTACATTCACATCTTCCCTTCTGTTTACTTTAGCAAAGCTCATAGTCAGTACTGCTAGTTTATTAAGCCAGAATAGCGAAAACTCCACATATTGCATATTTTATTTCCATGCAGCAGTGCCTAATACCTGGGTGATATTTTATGGGGTGAACGCTTAGGGGGTTGCAAAAGGATACATCTCCTTGTTTTGGTCTTTACTAGTCAAAAAAAAAAAAAATTGAGGTTTCTTGAAGTGATGCATCAGACCTGCAACAGCTCTCTCTGCCTGTCTCACGACAGCTAGACAAGAACAAGACGTCGTCTCCCTTCAGCGACGCCACCATAAGGGTACGGTTTCTCAGTACAGCTGGAGCCGAATTAACAGATCCCAGCTCCTGCGGCGGGGAGCTCCTACCCTTCCTTCCCCTGCCTCCCTCCAGCCTCCTGTCGCATATTTCTCTCCCAGGAGCGCCCAGCTCGTTCTGGCACTCGTCGGATCATATGATAAGCTGATTGAGATCACTAAAATGGCAGAAAGTTAACATAGAAAAAGCAAACTGTAGGGTGGGGCGAGGAATGGCAGGTCAGGAAATTAAACTGGTTTGCTCTGCGGCTGGAAGGCAGGCAGCACAACCGGCCGCTCCAGCCATGGTGGGCTGTAACTCGCCTCAGCTGACTTCTAACAAAAACCTTTTTTTTTTCCCCAGTATATTTTTACAGGAGGTGAAGCCATATCAATTAGCTGTTCTGTATTTTTTTTCTAAACAGGCACTTAGAAACGGTCCTAGTACGGTTATTTTCCAGCTCTGCACTTCACACCCAGCAGTCTGCCCCGAGACTTCCAGTCAAACAGTCTGGTCTCCCAACACCCTTCCCAAACATCATCCCCAAAAGCTCTTCTCTGAATCACTCAAGCTCTCAATCCACTACACTTCTTCATTTTTATCACAAATAATAATAAAAACCACAACAAAACATTTCACTAAAGTCACAGTTCCCATACTTTTCTCCTCACCAATTTCTACAGTTCCCAGGCAGAAACCTACACAGAACACCCACTATAGCTGATGGACATCCATAATGTATTTTTTTCTAGACTAAATTCTTAACCTCCTTACAGATTCTTTTGAGACTGGTACCCCAGAACTGAAGCACCCCAAACCACAGGTCTCTTTGGAGAAATCTTAACCCCTTCACACCTTACGATGCCCTCCATGGAGGTAATAACCAGGTATCGCTGGTGCATCACAAAGGACTCTGATGAAATGCTGCAGAATTCACAGCCTCTGCTTCCTTTTACAACTCATATTGCGCTGCACTCTCCTCTTACTAACGAATCCACATGCTTTATATAAATAAATTACTGTACTCAGGCTTCTGCTGGCTCTGTAAACTCTCTTTATTACATGCATTTTTTTTTTTACAGCTTGGTCTCACACTGGTTTGGATTTTGAAACAAAGCTAGGTTGTAACATGTGTGCAAGGGCCAAGGCTGACCTCACCTTCACCTTACTACTTCTTGAACCAAAGCCTTGCAGCAAGCCCTGGAGAGATGCAACTCCAGTTTCCCACCCTGGACCTCTGCCTAATGACAAAAGCCTGTGGTCTTCTCCTCAAGACTTAACCATCCCACCAAGGGAGAAGGGGAATACGTTTTATATCGAGGTGGAAAAACGACTCCTCTCAGCTCTGCCCCTATTTTCCACAGTTCTGTGGAAGGAACTAAAAGGGCCAAGGACACGAGGAAACACAGTTTGAGGTACAAAAAGAGTACGCTAAAGATAAGAGAGGAACAAGGACATCTCAGAGGAAAAAAAAAGCTCATAGCACTAAGGAAGCCTGAGGAAGAAGAAACTTTTTCAAAAACAGCGAAATACGGTTCACCACTCATTATGCAGCAAAGCAGGGGTGCTAAAATGGAGGCAGAACATACTCCAAGCAGAAAAAGTGGCACACAGAAAACCGAAGTAGCAAGACATCCACGGGATGCCACATATTTTATGGAAAGTTTGCTCTGTCTGTCTTTTTAAATCTATGAACTACTGGTGGGCTTGCTATTTCCAGAGAGAAGCCTGAAATTTCTCAGGGCTCAGTTTCACAGCTCTTCTCAAGACGCCGTTCCTCCCTGTGAGACGGGCCCACTCGAGATGACTAACGTGCACCAGCCCAACCGTCCCTCCCCTGCAGCTTCGCAGGATCCTGCTGGTGCCTCCGCTCCTCCCTATCAAATCCCGGGCCGCCACAGCTACGGCGGAGCGCAGCGACTGCTCGTGTTTCGCTTTGCTGTTTCTGTAGTGGGGATGGGAAAAGCTTCTCCATAACCCTCCTAAGGGACTGGAAAGCAAAGCAACTGCAGACTGTGGGAAGTGTGGGGCGCTCGGTATCCCAGGCCAAATTTAAACCCTGGTCATTTCAGAATATTGTTAAAATTTACTCCAAATATCCTTTCCACAATGTATGGAGCATTCATCCTCTAAGCATCTACAATATTAATTGAGGGGGGGAGTTGCATGACATTGATTTATACGAGAAAAGTAAAAGGACATTTTAAAGCCACATTCTTTTCATTAAAAACATTTTTAGAGAGAGGAAAAAAGCAAACATCACAAGCACAACACATAAACATGAGCAGAGTGTTTGTTTGTTTGTTTATCTGCTTAACAGCTCTGCTCAAGAACAGACTTGTCAAACTATTAGCACGCCGGTACAATTTTGCTTGCAACATGAAATGGCTAAGCATTCCTGTTTCAGAAATTGATCTTCAGATTTTCATAGCCTGCTTTTGCTTTGGAAAAAAAAAAAAATCTGTCTGCATTAAAAATAATAATAAAATTGCAAAGCGGTTGAATGCAACAAAAGAACTGCAGAAGTCACAGATGGGAGGAACCCTCTGAACTCAATCTCCTGGGATTAAAATTTATTCAAATCCAACTCTCGGGGCACTTCATAAATGTGGTAACCATTAAGGTCCCATCCAGACACCACCTCAGCAACACCACCAGCTAACACTCCAGCAGGTCAGCACTATTCTTGCAGAAGGAGGCTCCTGCTTTAGAGTTGTCTGGAGTCACAGGGCATCCCAGGCTCCCTCATCCCCAGGGCATAGCAGAGGTTCTTGCAGTTTTGTTTCTCCCAGTAAATTGCTGGCAATTACCATCCCGATATTTGAAAAAAACCACCGTGAGATTGCAAAATGCAACCCACGCTAACTGAAAACAGCAGTTTCTTAAAATACTGCTAGATATCAATATCAGAGGCTGGGGATCACAGGATAGCTGTCTCCTGGCCAGAAAGTTACGTACGGATACGAAATATGCAATGAAGATGACAGCAACCTAGATGCATCTTGTCAAGCATCAGATGACTGTTGTCTCCAGAGCCAACAGACTGAGAAGGCCAGAGAGGTTGCCCTGCATCGTAGCAGCAACAGGTAGTAAAGGCTACACCATCCCAGGAGTTAGAGTTTGTCCCTTACCAGGTCTCAGGCTGGGAACCGTGACAAAACGTCAGCACTGTCAGCTGAGCCTGGCTCCCACTCCCACGGAAAAGAGCCCACCAACATATTCCCTTCATTTAGGCCATGTTAAGATGCTTATTAACCAAAATTTCCAAATTCCTTGCTGCTCCTTACGCATTCTCCCCTCTTTCCCTCTTTTCATGAATCTATTGATATTAAAGCACTTGTTTATCCTCCCAAAGAAGCAATGTAAGAATATTTTTAAGACCATTACTGCACCATTCTATTTTTAAATGGCCTGTTGGGACCAGCAAGTCAATGGAGTTGAGCCTGCTGGCCCCAAATCTTCTCATGTTTCTTCTCATGAGGATGACAGAAAGTTCATTTACATACAGAGGGTTTTAAAATACAGCTCTTCTCACCAACACAGCAACACTGCAGCATTTAACTGCATCTTAAACTGAATCCACAACTTCAGCATATTCCCAGTCATGTCTGATAGCAATATGCTGTTTATTTCTCATCTCAGTGGGCTTTCTGCATGTTGAAAAGCAGAGGGGACAAGGGGAATCCTTGGTAGACTGCCAAAATCTGCAGAACATCATAAATTTCAAGCCTACTCACACTCTCCAAGTCAGTTAATACACCTACTTCTTGCCTCTTTCTTCTTCTGCACACATTATTACTGTAAATTTTTTGTTTTGGAAAGGTTCAAAGGCAAGTGGTGTTATGTGCTGTTTTTCATGGTGGTTTTTTTTTCCCTAAGATACCTTAATGTTATCAAAGAACTAAGCAAATTAAATGCAAAATAAATCCTATCAACTCATTTACCTTATCAACCCCCCCTAATTATCCAAGATACATATTCCACAGTAATACCATTCTCCTGCTAACACAGTTTCTCGCCTGTGTATTAACGTGCCTTTTGGGGGACTGTTCCTGGAAGCCTGCTCCTCAGCTAAATGGCATGGAAGTAGAATATGGGATAACATCACACATTAAGGAAGGAAGGCAGCATGCACGGCTCATGACTTGCAAGCTTGGATTATCCTGTGCACTGTACACAATTAAGTCTTTGGAAAACTTCTCCAACTTCCCAGTATCGTATGCAGACCGTTCTGGAAAGGAGAGCAACTAAGTTGAAAAAAGTCTACTAATTCACAGTTCAGTCACTACAACATATGCAGAAGTAGCAGGCTCGATTTAAACATGTTATCAAGCGAAAACTCACCAGGGTGCCATCTCTTAGTACTGCTGTAACAATGGCCCCATGACAAAATTAACTTTTCAATTTGCTTCTCATTTAGTTGACTCGAAACTCCTACCAGCCTGAGGCAAGAGGCCATGGAGCAATACTCTGCTATTAGGCTGCACACACCAGTGCAACAAATGATAACTTATTATTCCAATGCATGTTTACCATCAGCTCTTTTTGTCACTCGCCAACACAGAAAGTTGCAGACAACCAACTTTCCACAGAGAATACTTGGACTCTACAAGATGTTTCTTCCCACTCCCTGGAAAGACTACGTCTACTCTGTGAAAAGTAATGGGAGTAATGCTTGTGGAGGAAAAAGAACATGCATTTTTGACAGGCAAAAAGACAGAATGGCAAAATTAAAACAGCCGCCTCAGTTAAAAACAAATAAAATATAAAATGTTCTTAAGCAAAAGAACTACCTAGTTGCCTTTGTAGTCAAAATAATGCTGTTCCTACTGATACAGTGTTCTGTAAGCTAAATAATCATAGGCTCCAGCGACGGAGATAAATTTGTAAAAAAGCAATAATGTTTATCTGGCATGGAAGCTCCTTGTAAAATAAAAATCAGCAAACAACCTCAGTATGAAAGCACGGCAAATCGCCGCAGAAACACATAAGAAGAAAAAAAGGCCAACATCAGCGTTCTTTCTTCCTGCTAAGATGATTTCTAAATCCAAACCAACCAGAAGCTATTAAAGACTCCCACTGTTTAAGTCGAAGACAGGACAGGGTTCTGTGTTTTCCCTCTGTCTAACTCTTGACATCAAATGCCTGGAAAGCAAACCAGAAAACAACATACTCTCTATTCTGCTTTAGATATCCACAGGCTCACTAGCTGTCTATTGAAGAAATAATAATGACAATTTACTCATATACAGAATTGCATTCTGTGAAATATGAAAGACATACATTTATTATCTGTCCTCTACTTCCAGGGACAGAGTGAAAAGATGTTACCCGCTAGTAAGGAAAAAGGGAGTCCTATGCACTGATTTTTTACTTCAATTGCTGGTTTTGTGGTAGCTTTCCCATTTTGAAAGATGCTGGATATACATTACCCAGAGGCATTTCCTTCTCCCAAACAGCTCATTGCCTAAATAGGAAAAAGGAAAGAAAAGAAAAGAAAAAAAAAAAAAGATGGTGGGAAAACCATGGCAGAGAGCCACAATCAAACTTTCCCAGGATCACAACAGGTCAACAGCAGAGCTCAGAGTTACAACGCATCTCTGCTTACTCCCAGCACCCTGGCTTTGCTGCTCCGTAAGTGACCACCCAGAGCGTCCTGCCCCAGATCATCATCCCATCCTTCCAGTCACCACCAGGCTATGTCCAGATCTAGTGACCTTCACTAAACACACTCTCACCCATTTTCTCTTATAATGGAGTTCCCCCCTGCCTCAGTCCTCTCCAAAAAGAGAAGAGCTACTTCTAACCTTATTAGTGCTTATACTTTTCTCTGGTTTTAAACTTACCTACGTAATTCCATTGGGACATTACTGAAAGACATTAAAAAAAAAAAACCAAAACCCTAAAACAAAAGAAAAGAATGAAACCAGGGTAGAGACAACCTCCCACACAGACACGGTTGGCTCAGAGTACATTTTGGCTTCCTCTGGAAACATCAGCTAAACTCTGCTGTGTCCGGCTCTCATTCAAATTAGTTCTTCGCCCTACCTTAACGGCTTTACCAGTTCCTAAATCCACCCCTCCTAACACTGATTTGTCTCTTCAGACCTGCTTCAATGCTCTCTTTTATGCAGAAAAATTTCTTTCTGGCAACTATAATTAAAACCAAGCTAGATGGAGACTATCAAGAGAAGAATTTAGACTAAAATGGCAAAATGTGCTTGTAGATATAAAATTACATGGGCTACAGATAAGAGGTGATTTCTCATCTTATACCTCAGCAGCCATTTTCATCACCAAAAGCTCTCCATTGGATTTTGGCCACCAGACAAAGGAGAGGCAGGCCTGGTTTGGCTGGCCAGTGTCAACCAGGTGAATCAGGGGACCACCACAGGTCACCAGAGTGAGCCCAGTACTCACCAGGTGCCACCCTGCTATCACCACCCCCCGGTGCCACTTCAGAGAGACGTCGCACATCACACTTGGCTTCTACCTCAGAGCAAGTGGAGCCCAAACTGACCCACCTGGGTCCCCGTGCAGGTGGACAGGGGCTTTGACACCAGGCAGGCATCTCCTTAGCTGAGCGAGACAGCAGATAAAGGGCAGAGTCTGCCAGTCACCTTCCCACAGTGACATCGAAAAAAGCCTGGATGAAAAGAGCCCGGGGCCACTTCTCTTTGTTCGTTTGCTTTTTAAATGAATTCATATCGACATTTAACTCATCACCCCTGGACGTGCAAATCTGAGCGTTCTGACCCAACGAAGCAATTTACACCTTGTGACCAAGGCCCTCTGCAAACCCAGGCAAGCCCAGGCACATTTCACTCTACTCACCACCAAGAAGCTGCTGAGACCATCGTGGTGCTGGGCACGCGCCTTCTGAAACATGAGGCGAGATGTCCCAGACTAATGTGTTAGGTACATAGCACAAGTATGTCACAAAAGACATAGTTTTCAAAACCATAGTTAATCCCTGCCTGTCCATGTACTGATGTCATTTTAAGCAGCCTGCACACTCTCTTGGGCAACATTGTCAGAGGTCGTATGCCACCAGAGAAGGAAAACCAAGACTACGCACACCCTACCAGCCTTGCTGCCTTCTAGGACTAGTAGACAGATATTCATTGCACGTGCAAAAGACATGGTGGAAGGGGAAGGGAAAAGGGAGAACAATTGGCTCCACTGCTTCTATTTCTCTTTTTAATACATCTTTGGGTTTGCTGTTGTTGATTCAGCCCACTGGACAAGGAGAGGCCCAACGCACGCACTGCCACGTTCGGCCTTTCGTCCAGCTGCACCAGGAGATGCTAACACACATATTGCATGGAGAGGATCTGAAGCTGTCATGGGACACCTTAATATTACTGTGGGGCAAGGGACGGGAGAACAATTTCCATTTATACCATCCCTGTGGAACAATCCAGCCGAGTAGAGCAGGGAAGTCAGGCTGCGTAATGAGTTTTATTTCAACACGGTTAAAATGAAAGATTTCACATCTGCAAGCTTTAAAAGACTCTGGAACATTAACAGTAAGAGAGAAAAGTTAAAGAACCCTTAAATATACATTTATTTTTATACATTATATATATATAAAATTCAATTCCAGTCCAACTGTCAATACTCCTCCAGTGCTACAGCACACAACAAAAGGCTGGAACCGCGTGGTTTGGGGCTTTTCGCTTTTCCTACGAACAGCAGACACTGGTTGGCATCTCTTTATTCAGCTATTACACACATCATCAGTGCCACTTCCAGTTAGTCACATCTCCTCGCCATTATGGACTAGGGAGCCATAACTTGCTTAGCAGCAATTTAGCTGAAACTAAAACGCACCTTCTAGGGAACAAGATATGCTGGGGGAGTACTACAGGAGGAGTTATTCTTAAAAAGGATCACATCAGCTAGCATAGCAGCCACATGAGCGGGGACCATGTTTTATACTCGTACCCCATACATAAGAGAAAATTAAGAAATATTTTCCCAACTTGTTTGCAAGAGGCAAAACACACATTTAGCCTAAAGTCAGATGTATTTTAATTAAATGAGGACTTGCAGCAGAACACTCTTCCCAGCTTTTTTAACTTCTGATACCCTGCCAAGTACATCTGTGATTCTAAAGGAAAAAAAAAAAAAAAGCCAAAAGCCAAAAACACCTTGTCCTTGAGACACTGGCACGTGGCCAGCAAGCAATCTGTAAACAGCTTTGTGTCCACACAAACTGTTTTCAAATACTCAGGCAGCATTTTCAGGCCTCAAACTATTTCTGCTTTGTCAGCACAGGAGCCTGACTCAGAAACCCAAGCCTGTGCTAACAACCCTTTCTGTACCAGACTTGCCAACAACGAAACCCCAACCTCAGAGGTCATGGGGCCCCTTTATTTACTAATTTGGCAAAAGAAGGATCAAACTGAACACAATTTCCTCTCAGTCACTACCTGGGTAGTATTTAAGTTGCATTCCCAAAGCCTGTGGCCACTGGGTTTACTACGTGAAAGGGCCACACGACAGAAAAGCCATTATGCAACGTACTCAGCTCGCAGGTTAATCCATGGAAAAGAACGGCACTCACCAAGGAAATGGAGCCTGCGCATTCTCCGATTATTACTTTTCCCCAAGTACTCTAGAAAACATGAAGTGCCTCACAAAAACTAGTCAAAACACGTTCACCACTCTTAAATAACACATTACAGGCCTTCACAGACCAAGTTGTGGCAAACAAAAAGGGAAAGAAATTCCTCAGGAGGACTTGTAACGCAAGCCCACAGTGCTAGCACCACCGCAGCCGGTCCCCACTCACCCTGCAGTGTGCTCAGGGTACAAATATAATGCAGATTAAGCAAGTTATTTTGGTGCAAAAGCATTTGTGAACCTTTAGTCCCAGATACACATGCCTTCTGTAACTGTAGGTTGGATATACATTGCAGATTCTGTTGGATTTATTTAAGCATTTCTACAGACAAATTGCCCTTGGGGAAAAAAAAAATATCTTTTCTCATGACACTACAGATAAGTATTATTCAGCTCCCAATCCAACACCAGCTATTCCTGCTGACCACAAGTCAGTACTCTGGAGCACAACCATCATCAGAGGCAATATAAAAATTGTTAGTTGGAAAGGCCAAGCTTTTGGTTGTAAATCATTCAGCAAACTGGAACAAATAGGACAACTCTGTATTGCTCTGGACTGGAAAAGAGGAGTGAGAACCAAAATTCAGCTGTGGAGGACTAATACATTTTGTAACCACTGATAGCTGGGCCCTTTATCCCAGCATCACCATCCATGAAACCTCTCTAACGCTGCACCGACTCCCAGGCAGCAAAGAGGAAGGAAGAAGGGAGTGGCGGGCACCTCAAGCCCAAATAACCCCCCAGCACAGGAACCAAGGCCGTCCCTCTGGCCCCACAAGCATCCCGGTCGCCGTGCTCTTGTGGAGGGGAGAGGCAGCGGGGACACAGCGTGAGCCTGGACAGGGTCCTGGCTTGCTGAGGGCAGATGCACAACAAAGGAAGCAGGCAGCTTCTCCTGATGACTACAATGGGTTGACCATCTCCTGGCCCATCACCTCATCTCCCCTAAATATAGATATGGAAACGAGAGCCTGTAAATAGGTCAGATTAAAGTCCCAGCCCCTGGCAAACCCAAACCAAAAAAACTGCTCCAGCGACGGTTCAGCCCCGACTCAGGAGCGCCCTACACACCCAAAGTTTCCATCCTCGGCTGGGTGTTTTCCAAAGAGGCAGTTGTGAAAGATCCCACGTATCTGCCCATACTCTGGTGTCTCCAAGAGCAGACGCAGCTGACTGCGAGGGATGCACCCAGCCACATCTGGTTTGCAGCACAGCCAGAGCCAGCACACCCCCTCCTGCTGAGTGGGTCTTCGCGAAATAACCGGTCACCTTAGCCACTGCTGCTCAGAGACAGACCCAGGTGGGGAAAAACCCAGAAACCTCCAGTAAAAGGGTGCAGTTTCTGGTTAAGAAGTCACAAGTGAAGACACTGCTCAATCCTACACAGAAATTAAACTCAAAAATTTGTAATCCTACAAACACAGGTATACATAATGCTAAAGCTATAGCCAAATTTTATCTCTCACCAGTCCTTTCCACCACTTCCAACTTCACTAAAAAGAGTGAAGAGGGGAACTAGAACTAAATACATTTTAAAATCATAGAAGCCTTTGACTTGTTTTAAGCTATTTACTCAGTCACAGTTTCCTAGGATGTATTCAAATCTACCTACAGAGGAAAGTTGGAGCAACGCTGCCTCAAAACCTACCTATCATTTACTCAAATCACCACCTGAATCTGTAAAAACAGTCACATTAAACACAACCAGGTACCCTGACCAAACGCTACAGCCATGACCTAAATACATTATGTGGTACGGTGGTGCGGAACAGCAGTTCCTAGAATTAAGCAATCTTCCAATTAAGTGTCATGCACTGAAAACAAAATTAAATCAGCTGTGATGCTGCCCTACTACTTTTTCTACTCCCTTCTCTCCACATCAGGGAAAGAAAAAATCCTTTCCACCAGTCTGAATGCTGTATCACTAGCAGGACTGGATTTCCAAGATGCTGGGGAGGGGTCTGTGCATGCCAGCTGCGCCCGTCCCAATTTACAGCACTCTGAGGAGAGCTAAAACAAAGTAATTGTTTTTAAAATTGTAATAAAACTAGATTTCCAAAAGTTACAATGCTTTTAAAGTTTGCCTTTTAAATTTACAGCCATTTGTCAGATTACTGAAAGAGCATTACAGTTTATTGTAATCATGTGTCTGCGCCGAAAACATCAATATAGCATGCTGGAATTGATTGCTCAATTATACAATGCACAGCGATTGCAACTGCTGTCACAGGAAAATTCATAACAAGTCCAAGAGCTTGTCTTTTGAAACAAGAGCGAGAGTAATACTTCAGTCTTAGAGCAATTTCACTGAACCAACGGATCACCAGGAGAAGCACATACAAGACAAGATTTAGTGCAACGTGCTGTCAATTACAAGCCGTGTTTGAAGACACGGATGCATATTTATGCCAAGCGTGGGGCAGCCCCATCAAACACACAGCTGAATTAAGGGCTGACAACGGCACGATGCTCTAAACCCGAGCACCAACCACCGCTTCACCACCCGCATCACCTCCCCTGGGCGAGAAGACCCTGATGGAAATCAGAAGTCCATCCCACCCACCAGCCCAGTAGGTGAGGGTGCTTCAGCACCCAGGGAAGCTACCCAAATCCAGAAACTAGAGGGTGTCAAGGGAAAAAAGGTCGGGGGCTGCCACCAAGGTGCAGCCCTGTGCGACCCTGGCAGCCCCAGCTCCAGCAAAGTTGTGCCGAGATGCTGCTTGAGGAAGGTGAAAAACACCCACGCATCCCTCCCCAAAACACGTTTTCCATCAGCACTCACCTCTGCCTGACTCTGTCTATGGCAGGGAGGCAAGCTCCTACAACCAGCTCTTTCCAAGGGAAAGCTGGTGGCTCTCTGATCCTCCCAAAGGCACCATGGGAGCGCCCGCCACAGCTACACACAGCCTGACGCAGGGCAATCAAGTCCTCCCAGACACACAGGTCTGTCCCAAAGGTCCTGCTCTACCTAGATCAGGGTCTGGGAGGATGTTTTAGTCAAAAACAGGTTAAAAGAATGGGGTTCTTGTGCTACTCTTACTCCTCATCCAGCTACAGCACATCTCAAACAGAAATGCCTGGAAAGAAAATAAACAAACAAAACAAGGCTCAAAGCCTCCAATGAATTCCCACCTGAAACATCAAGAAAACCCCAAAAGCTTAATTTGATATTACTCTGGGCTGGAGTTCAAATAAACGAGAATTCAAAGCTGGAAGTATGAAAGATGCCCAGTACTGAAGAAAGAAAGGAAGAAGCTTTTACCTTCCCTGGTGAAAAGCTACACGGACTTCCAATTTTTGCCACAAACTCTAAGTGCAACCAAGAAGGAAGCAAAGCTAATAGGATTAGAGGCAAAATCATCCAAGATCCAAAAAAGTTAAAACTGAGGAGCTGTAACATCCAAGTTCCTGCAGGGAGCACAGACCAAGAGTTTCTCACATGCAACTGAGTGGCTGGGGCAGAGAAAACAAGCAAATGCAAGTTACTGGCAAATGCCAGCACTCCATTTCAGCAAAATTAGCACATGCTTAATTTTATTTTAATTGATTTTGATGACTCTGCTTTTTATTTTCATTTTTTACTAATGCTTCAGTAGCTTCCAAGCCATCTTCTGTACATATTTAAAAACAGATAATGCACAGCTTTGATTTAGTCTGCTCATTAGTTTAAGAATTTCAGGAGACACTATTCCAAAGAAAAAAGGAAAAAAAAAAAGGAGAAAACCAACATTTCTCCATTATGTGAATAAGCCTGTAGCTGAGAGATATTTCATCTACTTAATTATACTGTTTGCCACTCGCATTTGTAGTTAGCATTGACATCAGTGGGTGAAATCCAACAAGAAGCAGCAAGTGAGAAAAAGCAACCAGTCTAGTTGACTGCTACATGAAAATCTTCAGCTTCAGTAAAAGCAACTTAAAATGATCAGGAAACTCTGCGAGTGAGTGTGAGTTCAAAGTAGATCACTCCAGCTTTCTAGTCTTCATTTTCACGTCCATCGCAGGCAGAAGTTCATTGATTTTTACTTTTATGACTCCCATGAACATGTCACACACTGAATAGTAAGTACACACTTACTAATGACAAGATTTAGCTCTGCCTCGAGACAGAAACCATTCAAAGCACAGGCGCCTCTGTGTTCCAAGCAAACAAACTAGAAGAGACATGATATGCTTAAGTCTGATTTCTTCAAGGAAATTCACTTAAAAAGGAGGCCTTCGGGCTACATCTCTCCGGGCTGTGAAAGAGACCCGAGAGAGGGTGAGTCTGCAAGTCCATCTTGGCCTTGGCAGAGCCCTGGGAGACAGGAGGTAAGGACTGCAAACAAACAAGAGAGTATTTTTACTGGTTGATGGGTCAATGGCAAGGGAGCTGAAGATACAGCATGTAAGTACAAGCACAGCCTTATCTTTCATCTCTTCCTCCACATCAGATCTTCAGCGCTCCCAGCGATGACGGCTCCATTCATCTCAGAAAAAAGGAGCTCAAGCGAGAATACCTAATAAACTCAAGTATTGTTAGGATTTCACCTCCCCCAGCTAGAATCACCTCGTGAATGATGAGCAAAGCCTTTCTTTCTTCAATCAGGATTACCTGATACAGGATTGCATGAGATGCTCACACGGCTACTGCTCAGGCAAGAGTGACCTGCGATCAAAAACATCAACCGAGGGAGTGGAGGGGAACAAGGGAGCTTATTTCCCAGCATCTCTACTCGCTTTAAAGTCCCAAACTCAGCCAAAGAAATCTATCTCATGAATATACTCACAGAAGTGACACTCACTCCAGAAGGCTGGAAGCCATACAAAAGAGAGGAGGAGGAAGAAGAAGAGAAAGGGCCTGTTTACAGTACCCTTATGGCCCTCACAAAGGATGCCTGACCAGTTGCTTCTAGGAAGCCAACATGTGGCCATTACAGCAGACAAGCCCAGGAAACAAGTGTGCACACAAGAGATTATAAGGATGAGGGAATTCCAGGATTTAGGAATCACAGCTACCATCGCAACCCGCCTATGTGCTCTTTGTACAGAGGAGTCTCTCTTCATAGCGCCAAATTTAATTCCTAATGGAAAAAAAAAATTGCCTCTACAGTATCAGTGACTTGTTGCCAATACAAGATTAAGATAATTTGATTCCTCAAAGCTAGATTTAAAAGGTTTATCCATTTAATGATGTCATTAATGAGAGTTAACAACGCTTCTTTCCACCGCAGTTAGACACAGGCGCTTCCAGGACCGGACTCCACTTGTCCTTCCCACCACTTCGGCTGTGACTAAAAAGTCAACACTCAAATACAGGTACCTATAATTCCATGTAGTAAAAAAAATGGCTTGATGTTCAAAGACAGGAAAAAAAAGTCTGTATTATTTGTCTGCTGCAATACCCAGAACATGTAAAGTGCCTTCCCAAGTCTACAAAACCAAAACAGTTAAGACCCCTGAAACAGAAAGATACAATAACAAAAATTTTAAAACTTAAGAAACAAATGTCTATTAAATGCTTTTGCAAAACTCTTTAGCTGACCATAAACTCTCAGCTAAACTACTTCTGAAACTAGCAGCTGTGCCAAAGGACCTCTGAACATACAAATGATTTGTGGAGAAACTTCTACATGCATTTAGATGTTAGCATTGCTACCATTTTTCCTGCAATTCATGCATGCAGTGACAGTCTGACCCAAACAGCATCTGTATTTCTACCCTTATGACCACTTCCCTAAATCTTCTCAGTCTGCAAATGCTTCTTTCTACTCTTTTCAAGCCACATCCTGCCAAATCTGCTACTACAGAAATTAAATGATGGCTTCCTTGTACCACTTTCCACTTCCTCAGAGGAAATAGCCTTAGCATCCAGTAGATAAAGAACATGCACTTGCACACAGTCTTTGCTCTGAAAGATAAAACGTGCCAACCCACTCTTCTTCCTGTTAAACCCAGTAGGTAGCTCTAATCCTCTGCTTACAAGAGAACACAGAAGCATCAGAAAGGTCCTCCCACGGACCATGGGTTCAGGGTTGGAAGACAATGCGGAGATGGGAAGATTGCCAGGATCCAAGAGAGCTGATTCCCAGGAGAAACTCCAGACATTGACCCCCTCACCCCACACCCGAATCTAGTTTTCCAGCTTTGCCATGAAAACTACCAGAAGCTTCAAAACCATTCACAGAAGAAAAGTCCAGAAGGAAGCTGTAATCTCAAGCAACTTGAGGCATATTGAAGGAGATGCATGAACACACACAAATCTGGGCTGTTTGTTACCACGAGACACTGTGAGGTGGGAGAAAGCATGTCAAGAATAGAGGTCTGGAGGGAGATGACACATTTCCACCCCAGCCATAGACTTCCTTTGCAATTTTGAACATTCAATTTCCTCTGGGTTTTTTTAATCTATAAAAATACTAACTTCATAGTTGTGTTATCAGGTATAATTCATAAATGTTTATTAAAAAACGCACTTTGATGTTCCTGGGTAAAAGCTGCTACAGATAGATCACGTATTAAGGAACAGCTAAATATTACCAGGACCGGTGCCTTACAGAAGTATTTGCAGTTCCCCTGCAGCAGCCATTTGAGACCAGGAAACAGCAACCGATGCTTCCGGCAGAAAAGCACCAGCACATTCGCCGCCTCGCCAGATCTGGAGGAGAGCGGCCAACACCACAAAAGCAAAGCAACAAGATCATGGGTGTTGAGGGAAAACTGAAGAAACAAGAGTCAGACTTCCCCTTCCTCCAGCAAGCGGCCAAGCCTGGACTGCCAGCATCCTGCTGTTCGGTTTGTGCAGTCTAAATATGGGTGATTGATGCCTCGTGGGACATCCCAGGGCAGGCTGAAAACAGTGTGAGACCTATTAGAGATCTATGTCTTTTTGGAGCAGATGCCAGAGGCTAGGCAGGTTGTTCCAGTACACCTCTCCTTGGCAGAGTGGAGAAGAGGGGATGAGGGTGGAGGCGAGGAGAGCAGGACACGGGTCCCATCCCACTGCTCGCAAGGCACGGTGCCATCACCAGCTGTCCCCTGGTCGAGCAGCTCAAAGACAGTGGTCCAGTTCAGTGCACTCAGGTTTTGAAGGCAGCTGGGCTGCAGTGGCCCCTGGAAGCAGCAGGAATCCCCAAAGAACATACCAGCAGCTTAACAGCAGGCATGACTTCCCAGCCTTCATAAAAAGGCATGTCGCAAACAATGCCGCAATTTGGCAGGCGGGATGAAAAAAACAGAGGAGTGCCCATTCACTAAGGCTACTGTTTATTTTTTCTTCATGTGAGATGAGATCCCTCCACCTTTTTTAATTTTTTTGCTCTTGCTGTAATTGAATAAAAAAAAAAAATCTCCTATTCCTGAAAAGGTGGTGTGATTTGTTCAAGGAGTATATGCATTAGAACTTTCAGCTTCCGAATATTAAACACTCCCCATGTTAAATCTGGAAAGGCAGAAAGGGGTTACGGGAAGGATTATGGTTAATTCTTTCACTGCTCTTCAGCACAGCAAAAGGGTCTGAGCAGGTTAAGACAGTCTCTAGAAGAAGTAGCTATTTTATTAAAGAAAGATCTGTTGAATAAACATTAATGGCATTATTTGGACATCTTCAAGAGACTGTAAATCCAAGATTTGCTGATGTAGAGGAAATGCAGATCTTTATCTATAAGCCTGAAAGCAAAGCAAAATGAAATAAATTTCTGAATTCCCTCTCTGCAGAGACATCTTGTTCTGCAGGACAAAACTCCACTGCTTCAGTGCTGTCACTTCTGCACCTTGCCCGGCTCAGAGCTGGAGCTGCTGGTGTACTTTCAAACCTAAGGTGTTCTTGTTTCCAAATTTAAAAGTTACTAGATCCTCTGAAGGCTCCGTGTTTCAGAGGTGGTGAGAAAAGACTGCCTTTAACATAGGCCAACTCCTCCCACACTTCTCAACCGATGGCTCACTCTATGCCAAATTATTTTCAAGTTCTACAAATCCAAGGAAGAAGGTTCCCGAAACGAGGAGCAGCCCGGGGCTGTGCAGCACCCTCCTCCCGCAGGAACCCTCTCCTGCATCCCGCAACCCACCCAGCATTCACCACAGGTTTAAACCCTCCTCAAACAACACTTTTTTCAGGGCAGAGTGGGACGCCAAGGAACTCCTCTGACACAACACATTCTCAAACCTCTGGGTCATGATTTATTCCACGTTGTGATGGAGGCCCCCCAAGCACTCTGGCGTAGCTGACCACTCCCATGACCCTTCAGTAGAAAGACGTCCTCCTTCCCCGCTCAGCTGCAAGGGTTACAGCTATTTAAAGACACATCCAACATGGGTGACTTGTCACCCTCCTCCCCGTCTCCTCTAGGAGCAGCAGACACTCAGCACACCATTAATTAGGTCCTGAACTCATCCTCTGCCTGGTGCTTTGTGTGCCTCTGATTCATTACAATATTAGTAAGGTATAACTGGAGATAATCACGCCGTTAGCAGCGCAGTTTACAAGATTATAAATAATGAGCATTGGTTAGAGGGAAGTGCATGATGAATTTAACAGAACAGTAAAAAAAAAGAAGAAAAAAAAGAGCAGCACCAATTATCTTCTCCCTATGCCGAGTTTCAAATAAAGCCCTCTGCAAGGCCAACACTATAGCACAGTAGGGAGCAGCACAGTGGGCTAAAATTGTGTTATTCTTCTCTTTGTTGGGAAAGGAGGACTAACAACTTGGACTGGAAGGCATTTAACTATCTATTTGATTAGTCATTCAACAGAATGACGAAGGTCACCAAAACACCATCCAGCGCAAATGCATACCCAACCTCACATCACACGCAAATGTGAAGTCCAAGTGCAATTCCTCCCCCGCTCCTCCATCCATCTCTTTCCAAAGCTGGGTTTGGTACCAACAAATACCTCATTTCTCTTAAACTATTAGGTTTTCTGCATTTTAAAAGAAGACCAAGCTTACAGCAAGACATTGTGGAGAATGCGGAAGTTACATGCACAGTATTTATAAATAACTGGTTTATACCCCCCAGGTTATCTGTTTGATATTAGTATCTTCAAACGCCAACAGTTAAACCAGAGCAAAGGGGAAAACTCATGGCAAAAATAAAGCTACTTAAAAAAAAAAAGGAAACGCAGAGAGGTTTTTTTTTGTTGAAAACAACCAACTACATTCATGTTTACACAGTTCAGTCTTTCCTAGGTGAGTCGAGGATCAAAGAGGATCCTAAACCTCAATAAAATGCTAGGAAAAGGAGTAGAGGTTGAGCAAGAGTCTGCCCTGGGTCTATGGGTAGAACTGATGACTCTCACATCCGCAGGTACAGCTGCAGCAAGCCAGAAATTAAATTAAGCTGTCTAGGGAGAGGCACAGATGGGAGAAACTTCACAGCTGGTGTCTACGGCATGAGTAAATACACCCCTGCGTGCAGATGTTCTGCAGGTTATTTTCAAGGTACAAGCCATCCACAGGAATAAATGAAGAAGGCTGGGTTTGCCAGGCAGTCTTTCTGCATCACTGAAAATAGAGATGATGTCACCAGCTCCCAAGGGGAAACAGCCGAAACTGGACAAGGACTACATCCATCCAGGGAAAAAAGGAAGCCTGCAGCCCACACAACTTCCCCACCAGCCACGTCCTGAGGACCCGACCCAGTGTGAAGCACAGGAAGCTGAAGCCGCTCCCTAAGGAATCAAGCTCCAGACGGATGAGAAGCGCTCCCACCATCCCCAGAGCTTGGGCAGGCATAGACGGATGCGCAGGGGGGAGCGCACAGGGACCAAACACAAGGGGAACTCAATGGGAGCTCTTCAATTATGAGCGCAAGGGAACCAGAGAGCTAATTCTGCAAAGAAAGTGCGAAGAGATAAGGCTGCAGCCTCTCCACCAGCTACCAGCGTGGTCCGTATACTGAGGGAAGTTCATGCCGAATGCTAATTAAAGTTGGAAAAACAGCCTGTTGGGACTGAATGGATTTACACAGGCTCAGCGTGGGAGCGTGGCTCAGCGACAATTTATTTCTTATTTATACTGCAGTACCACTCGGTGGCCTCAAATCATGACCAAAGCTTTGTTGTGTTAGATACCATCCAGCCACCCACGTAGGCAACCTGCTACCGAGCCAATGTCCTCGTTCAGGAAAGGCTGTGCACCCAAGCTATCCCAGACAGTAAATACTCCAAGAGTTACGTCCCGTCCCAATCAGGGCAGAAATTCCAGTCTGGAAAAGGCCTGGCCTGAACAACTATTGATGCAAATTCAGCTCTTTCACCTGGCTGCGTTGGGTTTAATGCTCAGGCCCTGAAAGCTCCCAGGCACTTGGTAAGCTGGAAGGGAAAATGCTAGGGTGCTGCTAAGGGTTAGTAAAAAGTTCAGCAACGTAGTCCAAAGCAGCCGTGGTATTCAAAAACAGGCCATGCAATTAAAAAATATTAAAAACCACAAAAATAAAACAAAACAAAACTTCCCACCAAAAATAAAAAATCCCACTTCTTAAAGAGAAACTTATATTGAAAAAAACTCAACTTCTATTTAGCTTGCAGTTTGCTCCTCCTGTTTCAGGGCTCAAAGCAGGTTTTCTACACCCTAAATTTTGACCACCTTTATCAACTATATCTCCCTATGGATGTAATTTTGTCAGGATTGCCACAGTTCTAGCCTAGAGGGTCTGTGAACCTGTTTATGTCCCTGATTTTAAGAAAATACTGTGATGTTCTGCTGGGGGCAGTTTCTCGGGGCACTCCCCCCTTGAAGGGCTGCTCTGAATAGAGGAGTATTTCCACGTCTCAACAGCAGTGAAAGTCTCCCCAACGCCACTTACACCTCTAGTTGAAAATGTTTGCTGTAGTCCACTATAAAAGAAAAGACAGAATTTAATCAGATGAGGGGAGCTAATTCCTCCTGTCACCCTCCTGATGTGCAAGGCCCAAACAAAACCACAGAGCACAAACATTCAAAGCAATCTCTAGGGAGAATGAGCCAGATGCAAACTGTCAGCCAAAACAGAGAAGAAAAAAAAAAGAAATCAGTTCGTTTGAGGGTCTCCAATCTGAGGCTCATAATGGAAACTGTTTTACAACTTGAATTACAACTTACACTAGAACCCATATTTATAGTATTTTCTTAACATTTGTATATATGCCTAAATCAAATCCATAATTAAGCTTTGGGCTTATAGGATTTACTTTGTTATAGCATCCTACTTGGCAGGGCATTTTACAGCAGCAAGCTTACATAGCAGTTCATCCATAACCATGATTTACTTCACTTTCATTAGCTTAAAGACTAAAATCAGAAGACATTTAATTCTTCTAATTTAATATTTATAAATTAAGGAGGTAGGATCAGGAGCACGGGGTTGCTAAAAGCCACTTCCCTGCCAAGAAGTTCAACAAGAAAAACTTACTGCTGTCAAGGACATCACTTTCAGCACGGCTTCACAATTAACTACCACCGTGCTGTGTGATGAGCTGTGACGCACCCTGTCAGGAGGAGAAAAATATCTGCCCTTCCCCAGGCATGTCTCAGGGTATTCAGTGATGTGGCAAGGAACCTAGGAGTCATTTGGAAAGGCTGAGGCAGACTCCTGGTCCCGTGAGTTTTGCTTCTGATACCACTTCTATGGACTTCAAAGAGGGATGGAGGGATGGATGGTCAATCTCGTAATGTGGTCAGGAGGAACCGAGAAGAGCCAGCAGATGAGATCACAGGCTGCTAACAAAGACCAGGAGCTCACCAGCAAAGTGGAGCTTCTCCAGCTCTTGTCCCTTTCTTGGAGAATAGCAATTAGCACCTCGCCTCTTCATTGTGCTCAGGCAATGACAATGCGTTGTTCCAGCTCTCCACCAGTAAAAAAACCCAGATAAGTAAACAAAATAAAATGTTATCTCAGCTGCAGACAATTTTATTACTACTCTACTCCCCACATTTTTACTAAAAATACTGTCATTTAAAGAAATCCATTTATTCTGTTCTCAGCTATGAAAACAAATTCTGTTTTTTGAGGACAACATAAGAGTAACTTAAGCCTTTTCAAAACATGCCTGTATGAAAGCACGCTCTCTCACATTGGCCAGATGAACACAGGACTATTTTTTCTAGCTTGACTTCATGCCTTCAGCTAAAGCTAGGGAAATAGAAAGGTTGGTGCTGTTTGTGGGAAGGGCAAGTCACCTTTTTTTTTAAGACATGAGGAAACCAAAAGGTTCAGTTTGCCAGGAGTTATTTCTCTAAACACACAGGATCACTTGATGGTCATGGGTGATTGGATTACTTTTAGTAATTATCAAAAGCAGATTTGGAAAAAAAAAAAATATTGATCCCCAGAGAGGAAAGCAAGAGTGGTGAAAACGCTCTTTCAAAGAGGTTTACTGCCTCACCCACCAAAAAAAAAAGTGGGTGTTTAAGAGAAGGTTGTTTTGTTTGCGGCATCGGCCAAGCTGCATGAAGTTCGTTCCCGTCGTTGCTTGGAGGTAAAGGAGGCAAAGCAGGGAAGCCACTACATGGGCAAGGGGGAACAGGCAAAAAATGGGCAAAAGCCAAGGGTAAGAAAGCATCTGAGAATGTCGGTAGAAAGCAGGGTGCAGAAGCAGCAGGGAATGAAGTCCACCTTTGTGCACCAATGCCTCGCGAGGCCCCTGCTGTCAAAATAAGCCCCGTCTACCCTGGGCAGACTCTGCTGCTGCAAGCCACAGCTCATACCGGCCTTTAACCCCACTGCCAGTGGGCCAGCGGTTAACACCTCACTCAGACCAGACCTGAGCAGATGTCTGCAGGTGTGACTTAAGGATATGGCTAAAAACTGCTCTAAGGGCAAGGTGAGCTGCTGCTGCTGCAGGAAGCCAAGGCCTGACAGTTCCCCTCCCTGCACCCCCAGCCCCAGGCTCAGGCACAGCAGCAGTAGCCACCACCAGTTCAGAGAGCTAAACCTAAACTCCCATCACTTCTCTGGAGTCTCAAGGAGCAGGTGAAGAAAAAGAAAACAAACACGTGCTGGGAGTCCAAGAGCTTGTTGTCAGCAAGCAAGCAGGCAGGGTCGGGGCTTTCTGAAAAGAGGAGGGGAGGGATGCCATCCAGAGGGACCTTGTCAGGATGGGGAGGCGGGCCCGTGCCAACCTCATGAAGTTCAACCAGGCCAAGTGCAAGGTCCTGCATGTGAGTCGGGGAAAGCACAAGTACAGGCTGGGTGGAGAATGGATTGAGAGCACCCCTAAGGAGAAGGACTTGGGAGTGCTGTGGATAAGAAGTTCAATATGAGCCGACAATGGGCACTTGCAGCCCAGAAAGCCAACAGCATCCTGAGCTGCATCAAGAGGAGTGTGGCCAGCAGGTCGAGGCAGGTGATTCTCCCCCTCTGCTCCGCTCTCATGAGACTCCACCTGGAGTACTGTGTCCAGTTCTGGAGCCCCCAACATAAGAAGGACATGGACCAGTTGGAGAAGGTCCAGAGGAGGGCCACGAAGATGATAAGAGGAATGGAGCAGCTCTCCTATGAAGACAGGCTGGGAGAGTTAGGGCTGTTCAGCCTGGAGAAGAGGAGGCTCCAGAGAGACCTTATAATCGTCTTCCAGTACCTAAAGGGAGCTTTTAAGAAAGACAGGGAGAAACTCTTCAGGAGGACCTGTTCTGACAGGACAAGGGGTAATGGCTTTAAAACAGAAGGAAGAAGATGCAGACTGGACATAAGGAAAAAATTCTTTACAATGAGGGTGGTGGAACACTGGAACAGATTGCCCAGAGAGGTGGTGGATGCCCCATCCCTGGAAACATTCATGGCCAGGTTGGACAGGGCTCTGAGCAACCTGATCCAGTTGGAGATGTCCCTGCTCCTTGCAGGGGGGTTGGACTGGATGACTTTTAAAGGTCCCTTCCAACCCAAACCATTCTGTGATCTTATGATCCTATGAATGAGGGCAGCATTCCTACCAAAACCAGTGTCTTTTCCGAGGATAAGTCTCCTGTTGGTTTTAAATCAGGAGGCCTGCTGCTAGGGTCCTTCTTATTGATGAAGAGTAATCAGGGACTGAACGGGAGAGATTCAGGTTTAGCAGTATGAAAATCCCCAGCAGCGAGAGCGAGTGGGACAGAGAAACAGGTTGCCTGAGGATGCAGCACCATGAGATCACAGGCTACACAAAAGATCCATCAGGAACAGCCTGACAGACCAAAGTGATCCAGTCTTGCGGCACAAGGAAGGACTGGATGATCTCCTGAGGCTCTTTCTAGCCCTACTTTTATATTAATGGATTGATTTATATGAACAGATTGTATATCTGTACATGCATATATGTGTACATATACATACACACACATATATACACATAAATTATCGATTTGGGGGCAAGCGAAGATGGCATGCTTAATTCCCTTCGTACAGTTTGCAGTCAACCGATCTTGCCTAGGAGGAAAAGCAAAAAAAAACAATCCAAAACCCCTTCAAATGACTTAAACTTTTAAAAAACCCAGCAACACAAGACAGTGCCATGTGTCCCACCCCCAAGGACCAAAACCTTTGGTCTCTTACGTAAAGCTTGAGTCCCCTGTTCAGGGAGAAAAGAACAGGCTTTCCCCCTCAATCCAAAGGAAATCTTCCTAAAGTTAATCTGCTGGTTGTTAAGTAACTTAGGGCAGACACGGAAAGGAGACCCGATCACATGCATGAGATCAGCACGCTGCATACGCATGAACCCGACGGCTCGTGCTGCCCCGGCAAAGGCGCCAAGGGGAAAGCGTGCGCAAACCTCTGCTTACACCCGGTCACATCTGACGGGCTCAACGGGGTGAAGGGAGCAATGAATCCTGTTTTGTATCCTGTCTCCCTCGGAAAACATGCCCATTTCACGCTCCCTTCTCTCCCCACCCCTTCCCTCCCCAGCGGCTTGGGGCTTGCATTACCAGCAAGGCCAGGGTGGCGTCGGGGATCTGAGCTACTAACTTTCCTGAGGAAATGCCACTGAGATGGTATCATCAGATCCTTTGAGAACAGAGAATAGATAAGACCACGCGCTGGGAGATAATTACCCATTTGCGCTACAAACATATTTTCTTTTACAATAGCCAGACTTGTACTCTTAAACCACTGGGCAATTTTTTTCCCCTCAGGAAGGTTAATCTGCTATTATAGAAAACACTTATGGAAAGTGTCGACTGAAAGCATAGGATGACACAGACAAATACAGATGCCACCCATGAGCCAGCTCAAACAAGCCAGCTTGCACCCAGCGCTGTGAATCATGCTCCGCTCTACGATGCCGAAGCCCTCCTCCTCCTTCCTCTGCCTCTCTTCCATCAACCTCCAGCTGCTCCAACTCGCATCCCATCTCCAAAACCTCCTTCTCCCTGAAGGCAGGCAGGGCAGCTCTCGGAAGGCACAAAAGGCTGGCAGGTTTGAGCAGAGCTCGGACACGGCTGTGGCCAACTCAGGTTGTAACACAGCTCAGCCCAGCTGAGCATCCCCGTCTCCACCGTGGCTCTCCTTCATCTCGAAGCATGTTTTTCAGACGGCTCCGACACCAGCTGGCTCCCACCACAATGCTGGCAGAAGTGCGCTGTAATTTTGCTCAGCTGTAAGAATTTTAAACCGTGCTTAAGCATGCTTGCTAACCACACTTAAAAGACCTACCAATGAGCAGCCAAAAATGACTGAAGCCCTTCAGTCGGCCAAAGGGCATCCCAGATAAGTAAGTAAATAAATAAGCACGCTGCCACAGACAATGAGAGCCTATCTGAACTATTTCAAAACCAAATAACAGCATAAGGAGCTTCAACGGGATTTGTAAGTCAGTGCATGGGAGTACCATGTTCTCAGGAATGAAAATTCAAATGTTGATCCACTTCTTAAGGGTAGCACAGGGACTTCTCACAGGAAGAGCCGGCGGGGGTGAAAAAAGAAAAAAACTGATTAGTAACAAAGGCTGACATTTGCTCAAGTTAGGAGAGGAAGTCTGGTATTTTCAAGATGGGGCAGTGACTGTGAGCGTGATGAGAGACGGGTGGATATCACAGCACCATCAGCAACCTTGCTGGAGGCGATGCCAGAGCACCACAGGACACCAGGGCCTTGGGACCACGGGGTACTTGGGGGTGAGCTGCGTGTGCCAGTCCTGCACTACCCACCCCTCTGGGCTTCCACTGCCCTTCACAGCACCCCAAAACCTCCACCAGCTTCATCTTCCTAAGGGCCTTGACCAAAGGGGCCTCTCCATAGCAGGAGGGGTAAAGCCCAGAAGGACATTGAGAGCAGCCCTGAGGAGAAGGACTTGGGAGTGCTGGTGGATGAGAAGCTCAACATGAGCCGGCAATGCGCCCTTGCAGCCCAGAAGGCCAACCGCATCCTCGGCTGCATCAAGAGGAGCGTGGCCAGCAGGTCGAGGCAGGTGATTCTGCCCCGCTACTCTGCCCTGGTGAGACCCCACCTGGAGTACTGCGTCCAGTTCTGGAGTCCCCAACATAAGAAGGACATGGACCAGTTGGAGAAGGTCCAGAGGAGGGCCACGAAGATGATCAGACAGCTGGAGCACCTCTCCTATGAGGACAGGCTGAGAGAGTTGGGGCTATTCAGCCTGGAGAAGAGGAGGCTCCTGGGAGACCTGATAGCGGTCTTCCAGTACCTCAAGGGGGCCTACAGGAAGGATGGGGAGAGGCTGTTCAGTAGGGCCCGTTGTGATAGGACAAGGGGTAATGGGTTTAAATTAGAAGGAGGTAGGTTTAGATTAGATATTAGAAAAAAAATTTTTACAATGCGAGTTGTAGAGCACTGGAACAGGTTGCCCAGAGAGGTGGTGGATGCCCCATCCCTGGAAACGTTCAAGGCCAGGCTGGATGAGGCTCTGAGCAACCTGATCTAGTTGGAGATGTCCCTGCTCCTTGCAGGGGGGTTGGACTAGATGACCTTTGAAGGTCCCTTCCAACTCTAACCATTCTATGATTCTATGATTCTATATCCCCCAGCAAGAGCCCAACGGGAAGGGTGGTAAATCAGGAGAGCAAGCTGCTGTCCTCACTGTCCTCACCTCAAGTATCCCCCAAAACCTCGCTGCCTCTGCATGCAGCAGCAGGAACAGTATCACACTGGCAATGGCATTTTGGCAGCATCAGCACTGCGGGAGATAAAATGGTAACACTCAATGTTACTTCAAAGGTTAAAAAAAAAAAAAAAGGGGGAAAAGAAGAGGTCAGGGATTTTCAGAAGACAGATATTGTGCACACTCCAAAAAAGACATGTTTCTTTAAGCCCTCCCAAAAGGGGCATGTGAAAAGTCACACTTCTCACATTTGGAAGTTTTAGCTGCAGGTCCCACACCCCCCTGGGAATGAATTTAGCAAGTGACTAAAAGATTTCTTGTCCAAGCCATGCACACACAGAAAAAAAAAAAAGCCTCTCCTTCGGTCTGCCTCCTCCCTGTCCTCCAAAACTAGGTATTTGATCTGGCACAGATGTGCTCCTCTAACAACACGAGGGCAGCAGTGAAACGAGCACGTTTAATAGAACTTACCCATAATGAAAGCCAAGGTCTCCCAAATGTCAGCTTGGGGCAGCCGGAGGGGGATTGAAAACACTGCTTGTTCCTACTCCTCGGGGTTCAGCCCAAACACAGCCACCTCTCCAAGCCTCCTCCGGATGCAGGCGACCACACACGCCGACAGCTGCCCAACTCGGCGGTGCTGTGCGATGGGGGTAATTGATGGAGAGGGGAAAAAAAGGAGCGCCAGGAGCTATTTCAGGCCCCTTTACAGCGCCAGAGACCAAATAGTGGCGCTTTTGGTAACAACTATAGGGCACCAAGGGATAATAACGTGTAATATTGCATTTGTAACAACTGGCAATATCAGACGGTAACGATTACATAGAGGATTTCCTCTTCTGATGGCAGTCTAATGCCAGGGTCTGTAGTCTGCTTTCTCCCCAAAACATAAAGCTTCCCCTAAGAACCGAAAGCTTTGAAAGCATAAGTTGCAAAAAGCCCCAACTAAACTTGTAGTACAAAAAGCTGTGTGAAAGAGGCCTGTTTTCTGCAAAATCTGTCGCAGGCCTAACATGTTGTGAGGATTTGCAGAGCTGTGCGAGCTCAGGACCTCCCTGAAGCCCAGCCACCCCGCAGAAGAAGATGGATGTGCTGAGCAAAATTACCCCGATACACCGCAAGGGAGCACAGCAGTCAGTCCAACCTGTACCCGAAAAAGCAATACTTTTCAAGGGCCTGGAAAATTTGGAGGCCAGAGCAGGAGGGGAGATGGGGTCGGATTCACATTTGAACAAAAAAGACAGTAAATAGGAGCTTTATGTAATATCTGGTTAAGTATGCAACACAGGAAAGACTAATCACTGACGCCTACTCATTTTTTCCTTAAAACAAAGCAAAGACATGTCCTAAACTCCTAGAAAAAGGATTTAAAAAAAAACATGCATAACCTAAAGCATGTATTTTCACAGCTTTTTGAAGCTGCTGTCAGCTCTGCCGATCGCCGGCCTGAAACCAGTGATGCCAAGAACTCATACTCCTTTCACATATGTATTGTTCCCAGCCTCCAAAAGAGCTCAAAAGCTTCAGGTAACTCTGTGCCATCCCTATTTCTCTCCTGATGCCTCCACAAAACAAAGCAAAAAAAAAAAGACCTGTACCAAACAACCGTTAAGTTGCATTTTACCTCATCTTCCTTCCATCAGATATCGGGACCATTGGTCAAAAACACGCAGCAGTCCAGCTCCCTCTGTAGAGATTAATGATGGAGCTCAAGGAATTAATACCTGCTGCACTTCTGCAATGGCCACACGGCTTTAAATTCTTTAATACAGTTCTGGTAAGTTTAAAATGTTAGAGTGAGTTCAGGTTTGAATAGGTCTAGGCATCCAGTTTCAAGAATTTGCCAACTGAGAGTTAAAACTGAGCTTGAGAAGTAGGAGGAGTAGGAAAGGCTAAAAAACCCAGGGCAGCAGTCGAGCCCCCCCCCGGAGAGAGGCTTTCCCCCCTTCCCTACAGCCAGTACAAGGTGGTCAGAAAAATGGCCAGTAAAACGAGAAGCCAGCTGAGAGGATTTGTAACGTGAAACCGCCAGGCACTATACTGAAAATTTTCCTGTCTGCTGAGAGGAGGGGGGAAAAAAAAAAAAAATCCGACTCTGCTGGAGAGGTCATTAAAGACAGATGGCTCAGGCAGAGGGTGGGTAGGAGCGTGCTCCTCCGAAACCCAGGCCCTAGCATCAATCACCCAGGTAGCCGCTGGCAGGCGCACACCCCCATCAGCAGAAACAGGGGCTGTAACCAGGAGGGGTGAGAGGCACCTCGCCGGGATGGAGAACCCAGCTCTTACCAACCTATGGCGACAGCCCACCCGTGGCCACTGCCACATTGAGCACATCTGGACATGAGGAGACACGGGAGGAGGACAAGGGTGCGGCCGCGAATGATTTTCGCATTTAGGTTTCCTGGACGGCTATCAGTGATCTGTCAAAAAAGGAAAGAAAAGCCCTAACCGAACCATCAGCTACGCTCATTAAAATCCTAAAGACATCTGGAGAACTGCCCTTTCTGCAGCATTAAGTCATTGGCAACTCCGTCTGAACTCGGACGGAGATTTCCCCATCCTCCGCGCCAAATTTAACCTCAGAAGATCTGATAACTGGATCGCGCTCAACAAAAAAAATTAGCCAAGGGCCCGCAGTGGGGTGAGGGTGGGGGAGATGGCGGGGCGGTGAGGGCTGTAAAGATAAGTAAATCCTTTGCTTTGCACATGTCTTGTAGTTATTTATCCCCTGGCTGCCGTCACGTGAGGCGAGCCAGAACCGGCACGGCGAACAAAGGGCCTTTGCTGGGCTGTCCACAAGGAGTCCTTTAAGCCTTTCTGCACGGCCTACAAGTATCCTTCCAATTAGCCTTTAAACTGTGACACCAAAATAAAAAAAAAAAAAAAAAACCTTTATACAACAATGTTACCCTTTCACCATGCCACAAAAAGTGACACGGCTGGGGCAGATACATCCCCACCCATCTTGAGACCTTCCTAAATTTAGGCATGTTGTCTGCCCCTCCGTACCAGTCAACAGAGCAAGCTCTTCACTAATGGTGTTCAGCTAACTTGCTCATTTAAGGGATGAAATCTCTCCTCCATGGTAGGACAGTCAGTCATTTTACACCCCCATTACAGAGAAAGCAGTAAAAAACAACTTATCCTCCTCAGTCCAATGCTGACTAGGAGAAACATTCGAAAAAGCAAACGCAACTTCAGCCCCGAGTTCAGAGCTGAAAGATGCAGGGAGGATTTTTGTGCAAAGATCAAATACAAGGCCTGAACCCTTCTGGCTCAAAACGCAGCGCCCGGACGGCGAGCGCGCGCACTTCTGTCCGTCTGTCTACATCTCCGCGCGTGCGTCAGGTCTGCAGAGGAGCAGACTTGGTCCCAAGGAGCTCGATCCTGCAAGATGCTCAAGCAACTCTGCTTGAGCCCCGTCACCTGATTTCAGAACTACAAAAATGAGTAAAAATGCGCAGAATCAGGCTCTGAAGTAGAAAATCAGCTCCTCTGCTGAAACCACAGCAATCCTCGCCTGCCAGTTCTTTTTAATCGCTAGACTGACAGCCATGCGGTGAAGCCGACATCGCCAAGTACTTGTCATTTCATCAGTGCTGCCAATTCCCATCTTGCTGAGACAATGACACATCAAAAATAGCTTTCATCTGTTTATATACTGCATGCTCGGCAAACTATGTCACCAACTGCTGGTGTGGAAAAAATGCCTTTTTTTAATAATCTCCATCCTGGAAAAAAAAAAAAAAAAAAAAGATTACACACTCTCTGAAAAATATGAAAAATGTATTCCATATTTTGGGAAAGCTTCAATGCATCTCATATTTCATTTCTGATCAGTATATTCTGAAAATATCTGTTATAGTAAATCATAATAATTCTCACTCCTCACTAACAAAGAGCAAAGGAATCATAACCTAAACCTTTTTTCAGCAAAATGCTGTTTTCTGAAGCTGCTGAAAATATTTAGAATACAGGAGCAGATATCTGAAAGCATTTTTCCTTCTAAAAAGGGAAGTTTTTTGCAGGTCCAAACAGATGCCAAAAACAACATACACAAAATTCAACGGTCTTTCTTCACGTTTTGATTGGTGTCCCGAGAAGATATACATGGCATGAGTCACATCCTTTTGTTCCTGGCTTCCTGGGCTATGCAAATTTGCTGAGCTATTTCTTGGTGGACACCATAATTAGAAAAAGCCCTGCTCCCTACTGATCTGATGAACATGTGAGTTTGCATACAGAAGAATATACCATGAACAGTTTATTCGTGCAATTTTTGCTTTGTTCTTCCCTCCTTCTATATATGGTAAGAATGGTAAGAACAGTTTAGGCACCAAACTCTACACACGAGATTTTGAAAGCAGATCTACAAGCAAATCCACAAACTTAGACTAAAGGTGGGAGAGCCAAATTAGAAAATTACAGCAGATCACCGTACAGTTGAGAAATTACAGCCATCAAACACTGTTGCAAGCAATGCCTAAAACTTGCTTTGATTCTTCATAAAACTAATCCTACACTTTGTTGAGAAGTACAGAAGGAACTGCAGAAATTCAGGAACAAGATCTCTTTCACAGCTAAAAAGAACATTCTTAAAGCTGAAGTAACTTAATTTATTTAAGCCCTGAATTCACTGTTAACAGACAAATTTTCATCTGAAGTACTCTTCTTCTAACTGCAGAACACGGGTAAACGTTTTCAGAAAAAAATGGGATTCATAGCAGTTTTGGGAGTCCCAGCTGAGATTGCAGGAGATGGCAAGCTTCAGGCTCGACTTACGGAGCCCTCATGACAGCCTAATAAATCAGAATAACATATTTTTCCAACTTGTAGGTTAAAACAAATACCAATTTGGTGATAGCATGCTTTTGAGCAGCCGTGTTTCCAAAGAAAAAAAAAAAAAGACTGTTTACCCTAGCCTGATCCTCTAATAGACGGACACACACGCATCATTAATTATGCCTGGCAGATGGGAGCGGGCTGCAAGTGTCTGCAACACAACCCACAGGTCAGCAAGCTGCCGAGGTGTGGGTGTAACTTTGCTATCCTGAAACGAGGGGAGATGAACAGCAGGAAAGACGATGCTGTGCCAGCTGCAGACAGCTCCTGGGTGCTCCTCCCCGGGCGCAGAAATCCATCCAGAAGAGCCAGACCACTGTGCTTCTACCCCTGTTTACTGGGCAGCAAGTTCAACCAGTACTTTTTCACACAGCCAGACTCCTTCCCACAGGATGCCACCAAAGCCAAAGGTGGAAATGTGGTTTGTACCATAACAATTATTAAGCAGGGATGAACTGGGTGTAACCTTGGTGAAAAAAAAAAATAAAAAGAAAGCACACCCACTCTACACCCCCACCATCAGCTGCCAAAGGTTGGTATACCCTATGGGAGGTCTCTCTCTTTCTCTGTATATATATTTTAATCCTTTTCTCCCTCACTGCCAAGTATTAGAGACAGCAGCCTAGGCATTACAGACCTGTAGTCTGATCCCACATGGAAGCTCTTAGGCTAGTCCAAATACACTTAGATTTTTGTGTAGAAAAAGCTCAAGTTCTTGGAAACAGGCTTTTACATCAAGAGTGGCAGCTCTCTGGCATCTTAAGAAGTAGGATCCAGCACAAAGTGCAGCTGAGAGGATGTAATGCTGACACAAAGCAACTAAACGAAGGAGAAAGTTCCCGTTTTCTCTTTATCGGGATTTAATATCAAGTTGGCTAAGTGGAGTTGTACAGCTCAATGGAAAAAGCAGATCTTTGTTTTTCCCTACTCCTCTCCCCTTTTCAGATGTCTTTTTCCTTATGGAAGAAGCAGCAGGTAAATTAAAACAGTTCTCCATCCTCCTCAGGAGGAGCCAGCCTGGCAGCTTTTGAGAGCAGAGCTCAAGCTATGAGCTTAGAAAAGTTCTTTGGAAACACTGCTCTGAAAGCAAAGGCTCTCCCCCAAGGAGGTGGTAATGTAGAAGCGGGTATTGATAAACACTGATACGAGCTGCTGGTCTGTGCTCGCCGTCCAAATCAAACAAGTGGAAATAGGAGAGAATTATGTATGCATTAAGATTAAATTCGTATTTTAAAACACTATTAGTGAGAGATCAAGTGCCATGCACTCTATGAAACTGCTGGGTTCCTTTGGGGTTTGTTCTCTTTTTTTTTTTAAGTAAATGTATTCCGTAAGAGGAAAGATATTCGCATATGGTTAAATTTTAATTTGGTTAGTTATCTAAACTACACACCACTATAAAAATTCTCACCAGTAGTTTCAATTCTATAATCATAAGCTGTTACTCAATCCCCATGATTACATGTTCTGCCCTGCTCAAAAGTCTCTCCTTCCACTTCCAGCAAGGTGAAGCAAGTAACAGACGCATTTAAATCAGACTGTAAAAGAACTTAGTGAACTTTCTGAGTAAAAAATATACTAAAATTAAGCCTGACTTTGTCGTCATACTTCATCGACCTGTCATCAACTTTATCGTGTACCCAAAGGTAACATTGTTCAAAACAGAGATGGGCATAAGAACATTGCATAAAAAAGGCAAGGCAAATTATCTCTCAGTTTAATATCTCTTAGGTTAGTCTGCAAGTAAAAGACACAATTTTTTTTTAATATAAAAATATAAAGCAAAGTTTCTACAGAAAAAAATCCTCATTAAAAACAATCTTAAAATGCCATGCAGCTATCACCCTGTTCTGGCTTTATTTAGTGAGGGGGGGCCTAAGGTGGCAGCTTCTGTAGGAAACTGCTAGAAGTTGCTCCCCTTTGTTCAGTGGACTTGGCCGGGCCTAGGGCAGACCCACTGCTGGCCAAGGCCGAGCCAATTGGTAGCAGAATGTTCCGTGATAGCGCCTCTGCGATAATGTATTTAAGAAGGGGAAAACAGGAAAAAAAAAAAGGAAGAGAAGATGTGAAGAAGCTGAGTGGGGGCAGAGGTGCAGAGGGGGAGGCGCAGGCCTCATGGGCCTTGCAGGCCTCACCCGCTGGCCTCTCGCCAGGTGGCCAACTGGGCCCAACTCAGCCCGGCCTGGCTGCAAGAAATGGAGAGGAGATGAGATGGATGATGTGAAGAGATTCTGAGAGGCGTCTGCCAGCCTGTTGTGAAGAATGAACTTGTCTTGTGAGAGGAACAGCTGCAGACACCAAGATCAGTGAAGAAGGAGGGGGAGGAGTAATGCCGCTCCTGGCCAAGATTCCCCTGCAGCCTGTGGTGATGACCATGGTGGAGCAGGTTGTCCCCCTGCAGCCCATGGAGGTCCATGGAGGAGCAGAGATCCACTTGGAGCCCCTGAAGGACCCCACACCAGGGGAGGTGGACTTCTGAATGTGGCTGTGGCCCATGGAGGGCCCACACTGGGGCAGCTGTTCTGGAGAGACTGCACCCCATGGAAGAGATGACCCACACTGGAGCAGTTTCACGAAGGACTGTGGCCCATGGGTGGGACCCCACACTGGAGCAGGGGAGGGATGTGAGGAGTTCTTCCCCCCAACCCTGAAGCAGCGGCGTAAAACAATGCGTGATGAACTGACCGCAACCCCCATCCCCTCTTCCCTCCTGTGCCACTCGGGAGGGGAAGGTAGTAGAGATAATGTTAAGCTCGGGAAGAGGGAGGGGTGGGGGGAGCTTATCTTGTTCTCTGTCTCATTATCCTGCTGGTTTTAGTAATAAATGAATAGTTTTCCCCAAGTCGAGTCTGGTTTTGCCGTAAAGGTAACTTTAAGGATTTTCTCCCTGTCCTTATCTCAAACCTCGAGCCGTTTTTTCTTATATTATCTCCCCCTGTTCTCTCAGAGGGTGGGGGGAGTGAGAGAGAGACTGCGTAGTGTGGTCCTGATCAGGGCTGAACTACGACCCACCCAAAATGCAGTCTTACTATAAAAACACACAACACACTCTTAGCATAAAAATAAAGGGCTTCATGAGATGGGCCTTTATTCCAAATTTAAAAGTAATTAAAATGTATTATATGCAAGTGTTGGATGGGGCTGCGTACATGACTCAGTTCTCATGTCACCTTCAATCACAGTGACGAATCTGCTCTTCAAGACAAAGTCTGAGAGCTACGGGTAAAACAATTTATTACTGCTAGCTCTAATTAATCCAAACCCAACTGGTTTTAGTTCTTTGGTAAGTAAAATAAATTAGAGGCAAGTTTCTCCCATTTGCGGTGCATCTAATTCAAACAGGAAACTCTTCAAATCCAGGATTACAAAAAATGTAATGAATAAACTGGAATAATTTGTCCCTTCAGGCCCCTAGTCAATGAAGCGATTCCTGAACGGAAACTGGAGAGCATGCGTGTATTTTCCTCGGTATCAATGCCCTAGCACATCCATCCAAAACGAAAGATGACTCTTCATACAGCAGCCTTCTACACACACCAGCCCAAAGGCATGCTCCCGAGCAATCAAGCTGAACAAACATTGGGAGGAGAAATAATAGAGAGAAAGAATAAGAGACTAAAATTGCCACTTTTTAACAGAAATTATAGTATTTACTCAGTAGTCCCTGCCACAAGAAGGTGTTTCCAAGGACTGGTTAATGTGTGCATTCAGTTCCCAAGAATACAGGCTAGGATAAAAATATTTATTTTTTCCTATTTTTAAGCTACAAAGGCACCCCAAATAATATATTTTACTGACTTGTGGCAATCAGCATAGCTTAAACCACTGTAAATAATCTCCACGCAGAGCGATAATGTACAGTCATCCCCGAAAGAGTGAACAGGGGTCGGGGGGCAAGGAGCTTACCAACGCTAAGCGCAGGCCTCTCAAAAAGAGCAGCTTCCAGCTCCATCCAATACATGGCACGTTCACACATGACCTGTAACCCGCTGCTGAATCCCAGGGCTGGGATTCTGACCTCACTAGATCTGGGAATTATTTGGGATTTGGCCAGTATGGTCCAGAGCAGAGTTGGATAGTAAATGCATACCTACCCTTCAGAAAGAGATTAGCCTAAAGAATTATTATTTCTAAAAGACCAGAAGAAAACAGAAGCGTATGACAGCTATGCTGTGAAAGAAGAGTACTTTTCAAGGAATGCCAAAGCAAGGCAGATTTACAATCGTGGAAAAATGAAAAAACTTCACCTCCTCCTACCCTAACCCTACAGCAGAAACCTTTTTCTTTGTGCTGGAGCTATCCAATACTCGGACGCAAATTCTGGCCGCACCGAGACTATTCTTTCATCCACGCAAGCTTTCATCCACTCTCCCTACAAACTGGCATTAGGATAAAGTACCATCACACTCCGCTTGCCCGTGGTTTGGGCTACACAAAGGGAGGATGCAAAAACAGAGCTGTTGCAAGAGTAACTGTGCATCTACCGACTCCTAACTTCTGAGCAACGAAACCCAACATGCTGTCTTGGGTTTTGTGTGTTTTTGTGGGGTGCAGGATAATTTCTCATCTCCGTCAATGTTAAGCAAACACACTTATTAACAGAGCCAAGACAGACAAGCTCTGTGGTAGCTGAAGGTCTCCTTCATCCCAGGTGTCTACCATCCATCCCCGCCTCTGCAGCAGAACTCACCCACGGAAACCCACCTACACGCACGCTTTGCCTGCTCCGCATCAGAGCGGCATCTGCGCTCCAGCTGCCTCTGCCCACAGCTGTGTGATAATAAAACTGGAGCGCTGCAGGGCCACCACTCCTTCCCCTCTTCCCAGCTGCCACCAAAAAGCACTTCCAGCAGCACACCACCATCCCTCACGGCTCAGCTGTAAGCACTCGTGGAGATGCCTGGCTGTCCCCTCGTATTTCAGTTTGCTTGTGCATCGTAAGCGAATTAAAAAGACAATCATAAATGCTAGCTCGGTTAGTTGTTTTGCCAACAGGAGAGCACAGGAATTTAGTCAGGAGTCCAAAAGTCTTTACCCTGCAACCCTGAACCATCCATCACAGCTGAGCAGCAGCAGCTCAAGACACCAGCAACTGCTCCTTGTGCGTTGAATATGGGAAACACATTAATGTTCCTACAAAAAAAAAAAAAAAGAGGATCCTGGCCACACAATCCCTCTTCATGTAATTAATCGGAATTTAAATGAAACTATGGCAGAAACTCCCTTGTGTGATTCAAATCTCACCAGAAAAGCAAATTCTGGTTTGCTGCAGGTAAAGGATGCAAATAGCCTTCAAGAACCATAACAAGTAAGCAAAGAAAAGGTTGGTCAAAAGGGTCAATGCCATCTGGGCTCCTTACACTCAGGCAAGACGGAAAGAATTGGAGGGCTGCAGTTATGCCAGACTTGCTTTTCTTTTCTCTTTTCAATCACCTCTCCTCACAGAAAAATAACCTCGTGGTAGCAGGTTCGGAGAGTTGGGGTTTTTTTTTGTTTTTCAACCTGTAATATGGCTACAGCAGTTCTTCAGTCAACAAGACATTTAATCATTTGTTCCCCTTCTAATTCTGTGAGCAAGCAGACCTTGACAGAGATCTATTAACACCCACATGATTCATGGCACCAGTCACAATGCAGAGCGAAACCATCATTAAAAAGATAAAGGAGAGAAGTCGAGGGGACAGCTCCTCTAAATAAAGGGGTTTTTTTAGGAGGTGCTTTATTATTAATACCATATATAATGCAGCACACCACACTGGAAAACCAGTTGCCTGGTGGATAGTCCCACAGCAGTGTACAAAAAAGGCAAAAAAGAAAAGTAAACTTGATCACCTGGGGGAAAATTGATTTCTAGGACTCAATGCCAGCCAGATTAAATGATGCTGCTCCACAGCCGCTGCTCTACTGTTGTTTTTTTGCTTGCAACTGAAGACTCATGTTAGCAATTTTTTTTCCAGAGGAACCCATGAAGCACCCAGTCAAACACGGAGAAAACAAGTTTTTCTATGCACAGGGATACCTGGTGCTTTGAAGCAGGCTGCCCAGAAAGGGAGCATCCCAGTGCACCCACCGCAATCGGCACCAGCCCTCGCTCCCTTGACATGGAGGGGGGCTTCCCTGTGGGTGTTCTTGGAAAGCAGAGGGGAAAGAGGGTACCAGAGGGAAGAATGACTGAGCAGCCAGGCCTCTGCATCCCACAGCCAGGCTCTGGGAGAGGCAACAGCCTGCTGCTCTGCTCAGCTTCGCTTCTAACTGCAAATCCAAACAGCACTGACAGCAGCAGGCCACTATTTTTAATTATGCAGCTGGGATAATCTGTTCCCTGAAGAACTCTTTAATTGGTCTTTGCTTGACGATCCCATCCCCCTCTCACAGCAACCAGGTCTTGAGCATCTCGCCATGACAGCCCTGAGGTCCCTGAAACACGAGCACATCGTTTTTGGAGTCTTTTATTCCGCTTGTTGGTTTTTTTTTTTTTTCCCAGCGTCAAGAGAATCTAGACACATAAGTACTGAACAAGTCATCAGAGACACTCCAAATCACAGCATCGAATATGCACACCTTCCACCCCAAAGTCTGTGTTATTTTAATACTAATGTGCATTAGCATGGTGAGGAGGGGCAGGGAAGCCACGCGAGCAGCAGCACAACCTGCACCCCGTTGCTTCAGCCGCCAGCTCTGCCAGTGAGCTATCAGTGCCTACCACGTCGCACCCCGCGCCTTGCGGGGAGCACCAGGGAAGGACCGAACCAGGGACCTCCAGCACCCATATGTGGGGCTTCCAGGCACCAGCAGGAACAGAAGCCAGCTCACCTATTCCTGTCTATTTGTGGGAAAAGATAAGGGGCACTCTGTATCTGACCACGTGCAGAAACATTTTAAATACTCATACTTTAGTGTTAGCATGCTCTCTATGAAAACCAAAAGTGCAGACACCTCCATAGGGAAAAGTATTTCAAAGGAGATCCCTCCCGGGCAGTGCCAGAAGCAGGAGGCTGCCCATCCCATGGGATAACCCTGCATCAGGGAGGGGACAGGGTGGGCATCACCCAACCCCACATCTCCACGCTGCCAGCCACTCGGACGGGACTCCCACGGCAGGTCATGAAACTCGCCACCTCCTCAGCGCCGCTGCCTCCTGCCACGAAAGGCCGTCCCTCCAAAGCCTGCGAAATGGGGGTCACAACTGCCGAGCTAATCCTCTGTGAGAGGTAGCCTTGGTAAAGCACGACCAAGTGCTGAGGAGGAAGAAAATAAATATTTGGCAAACATCACTTCAGTTTATAGCAGAGTAGGTTTATGAGCCCTGTGAAATTAACTTTTTGTGTTTGTTTTTTTTCCATTAAAACACCCACTCACACACTCGTGGAACAATTCATGAATATCATTCTTCCCTTTCCCTCTGCCCCCAGCTCTTTTCCACTAGCTCTGGAGGCAGTAAATTAAATATATGAAGAAAGTTTCCACTGTAAGTTTCGGTTTCTGACTTCATTTAAAATTTCATCATGCTCCAGCTATTTCAAACATCTCCAGCCAGTCCAGAGCTGCAAATGACATCCCTCCATAAGGGGAAAATTAAGTGCTTAAAATTAAGTACCTCTCGCTTAGGTCAATGAGAATAAAAAGTCCATACACAGAATATTTGGCACGTTCTTTCTCACTCTGTGTTTCCATAGCTTCTTGCTTTCAACAAACCTTAGGGAGAGATGCTGCTTATTAGCGTCCTCTGTCCTAACATTAATTACTCTTAAACCACCTCCTGTTACACACCTGCTCCAGTGCAAGTGCTTTCCTCCGTTATATGAAGACCATGAAGCTGTGCAGTTCCCCTCTGGTCCTGTCTATTATGTTATCGGGGACACGAGGACAACCCGACAGTCCCAACTTTGATCTCCCTCACTATCTAGAAGAGCTGCCAAGTTTCCTTCAAAAAGGTGGTGGGCAAAATATTCCTGCTTGGAAAACCACTTACAGCTGCACCTTCAGGGGACACAGGGCTTCACGGCCGTACCAAAATAAAAGTGTGCACCTCAGCAAGCATGCGGGCAATATATGGAGTCTGTATAGACAAGCACACGTGTTCGCCACGTACCGGGTGAGAAGGGCAAGGTATTTTGCCCCACTGCTGCAAGCACAAAGCAGCTCAGGTTTACACAACCCTGCTCTCACCAACCTCCCGCAAGAATATTAATGCATAAATACCAAAAAATACTAATGAACACAAAAGCCGCGTAATCATTCTCCCAGATTAAATCCATCTGTCCAACAGAATCCATCTGTCCAAGGAGCTTATTAAGGCTGGACTAAGTCTTTTATTAGTCGGGTTACTAGGATCCAAGCTGTATCTCTGTCACCTTCGCGTCCTCCCAGGCGTGCCGGCCGGCCCCCGCGCAGCGAGGCTTCGCCCTGACTCCTGCTGCGCCGCGTCCCCTGCACCTCCCAGCTCCACACACGAAAACCGGGGAGGCGGAGGGTCCCTTTTTCTCTCCCAGCCACACCACGTTCAGGCATTTGATGCTCCAAGGGAAAAAGCCACGCTCTGACTGACTCTCCTCGCCCATAAAAAACAGGAAGGACCCCGCCGCAAGCGCCCAAACCTCGGCGGAGCCCCAGCTTTCAGCCGCAGCACAATCCCGCCTCTGTGCCCCGCTAGCTATGAAGGGAGCCACTCAAACCCAAACCCGGGCTAAAAGAAGGCGAGTAATGTCTTCATCAGCCCGGGAGGGCACGGACCCAGTGGCCGGCCTCGCCTCGCCTTGCCAAAGAGCAGCAAAGCGGGAGGCGAACAGTGCCTCGTCAGTCTCCCTGGCCGCTATTCAGAAGCTGGCAGGCGACTGGAAAGCCAAGAGACCGCTAAAGTTCAGCTTTGTTCTCTGCTTGGCACGGCCGGGAGCGGCAGGCAGCCCAGCGAGGCCGGCACCGGCAACATTTATGGGAGAAGGGTCTCCCAAAAATGGAAAGGAGGGGAGGAGCGGCGAAACGCAGACATATTCCCACCACAGATGCCAGGAAAGAAAGGAAATGACCAGACAGAGGAGGGGGAAAAAAAAAAAAAAAAAATTTGCTCAAAGCAATTCAAGCAAGGTTATGCCAGGCAAGGAAAAAAGGGCATAGATCTGTTTAGTTTGGAAGGGAAACTGCAGCAAGAGCACCTACCAGGTTGCAATTTTAATTTTTTTTAGCTTGTTCAAAGAAAAGACATCCATCAACAATATGTTACAATTATAAGGTACAACTCCTGCTCCTTTGCACAGATGCGTTGTGGGTTTATTTATTCCTCCCAAACTCTAGAGAAACCTTTTCCTATGTTTTATAAACTCTCTATAAAATAAAGAAATCTATGTTTACAGGCTGACAAATTACCGGGTGATATACTGCAGTGGATAAGAAACAGTGATAGGAAGAATTAAGCCAAAACACCCCAAAGCAGTGGCGTCGGCCAGGACGCAGCGACACATACTCTGTTGAAAAGAGGAGGAGGAGATCATTGCTTTGATTTTAAGCACTGCACAAACAGGGATGGGGAAGATGAGCAGCACAAATGCCCCATCCCCTGTGGCAGTGTCTCTAAGCCATTACATCAGTGGACCATGGAGACAGTGGTGGACCATTAAGACAGCGTAGATGTAGATGAGGCCTATGGGCAACCAACACACAGCCAGGCCCTGAACCCAGCCTCTGTTTTCTGTAGTTCAGCACATGTTTGCACGCATCCTTAAAACAAGATCTCTACATCAAACAGCCCTGAGGTTACTCTTTTACCCCCAAAATTGCTCATCCTCCTTCACACTTGGAAACACTGGATGAAACACACTGCATCCAGCATAACCATATGCACACGAATTGTACGTTAGTGTACAAGTACTGGAGAGGGGAAGACCCTGTCTCTCCCTCCCCATCAGGGAGGCAAGTTGGAAAAGCTTTCTGTGAAACTCCACCACGAACTAGGACGCACAGCCAAAGAGCCAGCATGCTG
The DNA here is from genome assembly GCA_009806455.1 of Tetrax tetrax. Taxonomy (NCBI): domain Eukaryota; kingdom Metazoa; phylum Chordata; class Aves; order Otidiformes; family Otididae; genus Tetrax; species Tetrax tetrax. The sequence goes on from WHYT01016977.1 coordinate 252,185, forward strand.
TAACGCTGTACCTGACCCATTTCACCCATTTGACTGGGCTTATTTTAGCACAGTGAGATGAGCTGAAGAAGAGTCACTTGTTTTCACGCATGTACGTAATCGTGCCTTCTCGCTCTCCCAATTAAGAGGAAGAAACAGAAATTTTTGTTCCATCACTTAAGTCACCAGAACCACCTATTTCTCCAAAATCTATACTGAAAAATCAGCAAGACACAGCCAAAATTGCATGTGCTAGACTGTGTCTAAAACCAAAACGACTGAGGGCTCTACATTTTGCACCAGACCATACAATTCTCCTTCTCACATCTCCTGCCTCCCATGAGGATATAAACAGAGGTAACAGGCAGTGAGATGTGATGAGGGAAATAACCATCAGTAAGTACAACCTATACAAAAATTAATTTGCTTCCATCATTTCCACAACACTAATCTACTCCGGTATCTCAGGAATCAAGAAGAGAATTACTGCCTATACTTGTTCCAGAATATTTTTTTACGGGGTCCCTAACTGCTGAAGATTCAACGTATTTAATAATATATCTACAAAACATACAGCTTCACGTATAAATAGCTCCTCATCTTCTAAGCAAGGGGAAGTACATTCCTCCAAATCACGATGCTCTTCTAGCTTTTGGTTACGCTGTTTACGCTGAGTCAAACCCACCTTAGGCTTTGGAGGACAAGCCCCTTTCTGCACCTGGTCCAGAAGCATTTTACACTTGCACATGGTAAACCTCCAGTCCTCCCTGAGAGGTAGTAATTCCTTCCTTGCCCCCAAATTTAAATGTACAGAGGCTTCACTAAGATGACAAAGCCCCAGTAACATTTAATCTATGCTGAAGGTAGAAAAGAGAGAAAAGAAAAAGGAGGAAAGGAGAAAAAGGAGGAAAGGAAAAAGAAAGAATTTAAGCCAGAGCTCTGAACAAAGACTTTTTACCCTAGAGTTACTAAGGGCCTGTCTACATGGGAAAGTCAGGGCGAAGGCAGCGACAGCGTGATTTTTCAGCACGCTTTCTCTCAGCGGAGTAAATCAACCTGCACAACAGGCGCTCTTAGTGCACACTCAGCATCCACAGGGGGAGTTAGTGCAGAGCAGCTAGCGTGCCGTCAGTTCACACCCTAGCTTACTGCGCACTAACTTCCCCGTGTAGACTAGCACTAAGCTGCTGAAGCCTTCGGCTGCCTAAACGTATCCGTTTGTTTGGTTTTGTTTTTTTTTCCTCTCAGCAGACTACTTCTGGAAAACTTGGGCCATCACTAGACTAAAGGAAAAATACATTATCAGGCTAAAAAGGACAAACACTTATTATTCTGGTAAAGCAAATTACAACAACTGACAAAACTGCATTAAGTGGCACACAAGCCGATTCACTTCGCCTTCCCTGGGTCTAATGTGAGCCCCAAAACCCGTGCAGACAAAAGCCACTAGCACAAACGGCACCAGTAAGATCTCACAGGTCAACCACTGGTTTTCAACTTCTCCCAGGTTCTACCTGTTACACCAATATGGAAAAACTCTCCCAGAGCAGCAGGAAAATGGATTGCACCCCATCAGCGTTGAGGTGAGACGCAACCTGCCAGCACCAGTGGGCTGAGCTGCTGGTGCCTGAAAAAGGTCTGCGCCACGGACGCAGCTCAGAACCAGTTGCTTCTCTCTCTGTTAATTAATGGGGGCTTTCCTCCTCTCCCCACCAGCTGACTAAAGGCCAATTTGTCAGTTTTTCCTTCTTAACGGCTGCCTCTAGTGCTGTGCCATGTAAACTTCCCCTTGCCCCTTCTCAAAGGGAGCACGTTCCATGACAGTAAGGTACGGCTGCGGCTCTGGCCAGGCACTGACACTCTGATCTCACCATTTCAGAAGCTGTCTGTACCCACCAGGGACCCCTCAGACCCCTAGACCCATCCTGCTTTAGCCCTGCTGCCTGGTGCTCCACGCAAACCCTCTGCACCCCATCCACCATCCCACTGGGGGACACCTAGGCACCCCACAGCAGTCACAGATCAACCAGGGGTCATCCTCCAGGAAAGCAAAGCAGCTTAACAAGCCCAAGCTCCATCCTCTTCTCTGTCATTGTTTTCAGCCACGGATTTGGCTAAAGCGATCAGACTTCAGACTCCTGAACCGTTCCCAGCACTTCTTTACCCAAAAAGACCATTACAAGGTTAATATTGCACTGGAAGGAAGAGAGAACCGATCCTGAATCAAATGTCTTAACTTTACTCGATGCTTACTTTCTGTGCCTTACTTCCGAGATGAGGTATGAGTTGTAGGAGCTACCATTTGAAGGTGTATATGACTCAGGAGCTAGGTGATCTCTGAACAGAAAGTAGCTGGTCCCTTCTTTGGCCTCCCACACCATCAAGAATCATGTTTGTCAGTCATTTATTATTGCCAGAGCAAAGCTACAGCAGAGACCATAATAGCTATAGGGTAGATGTAGCCCTACACAGAGTCTTCTTCATCTCAAGGACCACCATCAAGGTCCCAGCCCCATCAGGGCATCCCCTCCAGTTAGGATGCCACCAGGCGAAGGGTACCGGTGATAAGCTGGAAGTACTGTTAGTGGGAGTTGGTTACACTTCCACTTCTTAAACCTTAAAAAACGAAAACTTTCTTTCAAACAAACAAACACAAATAAGGAAACCAATCCGCTGACTTCAACTTTTCCCCTTCATTGAAAGTTTAGTGATTTTTAGGGCATGAACTGGAAAGGCAGGAAAGGCAGGAAAACGAATTCCTCCAGGTAAGCTTAAAAAAAAAAAAAAAAAAAAAAA
>WHYT01016977.1:254996-283781 GCA_009806455.1 Tetrax tetrax
AAAAAAAAAATTCCCCAAGGAAAAAAAAAAAAAAAAAAAAAAAAAAAAAAAAGAAGAAAAAGAAAAAGAAAAAAGAGGCAAGTGATAAACCCCATGTTTTTCACACAGCTCTGCTGTCTTCTCCCTGCAATACCCCCAGCTCTACATGACCTGCAAATCAACCAAAACATGAAATCTGACTCCACGCCTCTGCTCTGCAGAATACAATCAGCCTGCCAGAAAGTCCAACAATGACAAAGAGGTTTCAAGGAAAGTTGTTTAAATACATTACTGCCTGTCAACATTAGATTTTCTACAAATACTGCACCAAACACGGCAGTCCCGTTTAAAGGGGGCAGGAAAGGGTGCCCAAAAAGGTGAAAAACTCCAAGAAACAGCAACAGTATTTTGAAGCAGACAGAAAAAAAACCAAAAATGGCTTTCAGGCAGGTTTCAGCTCTTCCACCTCAAGCTATAATCAAGCTAATCAGATCAAAAGCAGATCTGGTCATTGCATGCATCACAGAGTGCCAGAGAACTCTCAGTGCAGAAATTGATACCAACAACTGCTCTTCTGTGGTCTTCTCGGGAGCTAAACAAAGTCCTGAAGGTCTGCAACAGCATTAGCAGGCACAGCGTCTCAAAACCAAGTGAAAACATCCTGCAGATCGCTACCAATCTCACCTTGGCTTTAGAAACCCAAAAGCACAGCAAGCACTAGAACAATAATCTCAGCATTTTGACCCAATGCCAAATGTTTCTGGTCCCCTTTAGTCTTTAAAGCAAAACTCCGGAAGAAATTTTGCAATATCAGTTGGAGAGTTTTGGGAAGCGCTGTCACAACTCTGTCAGTGGGAGCCCATTCCCGACGGCACACCTCTCCCAAGATGCCTGGGAGACACCGCACCTCCCTCATACAGACACCCTCGCCTGGCGCAAGCTGGGCTTTGGGGAATTAGCACCGCCCTTTGAGGAACCATTTTCTTTGCAAGAGGTTACTCTGCTAGAGCACACATTAGGATTCCCTGTTTGGCCTCAGGCAAAACTACGTGAGTCCCAGTCCAAATTCAACATGTCACTCTTTATTTTCTTAGGTGGTCCTAACTGAGGGGGAATGGTCTAAGACAAAGGCTTACACTCTTTCAACAACGCAGAGAAAGAAAGGAGAAGGCGGCTGAACCACACCTAGGATCATGCCAGAACAAAGCTACCAACCCAGTTTCCTTGAATCTTAAATTTTTCCCATCTTGCAGTGTCTAGGGGCAGATGCACACACACGGAATTAAAAGAAGATACTTGGGCTTTTACTCCTCTCCTGCTCTGGGAAGCAGTGTTCCCACGGCTCACCGTTACACAGAGCTACAAGCCAGTCCCTCCATCCATCAGCAAAAAGGAAGGCATTCAGGCAAATAAGCCTGAATCAAAACAAGTATCCCATTTATTTCCACAGCTAAGGAGCTCTTAACACAAAGCAAGCTTTCCAACTTTCCTTTAGCAGCCTACAGAAAATTCTCAAATTTGATTTCATATTAAGGCCTCCCAGGAAATCAAGGACTGGGGCAAGGGTTTAAGCTACTGAGTGGGGTAGTAAACATCCTATTCATTGTGGGAATATGCAAAAAACATAAAAAGAAAAAATATATATGGAATTTAGGAGGAAGAAAGGAATATAAGCAACAACAGGAGTGCACGAGTTTCACTTCTAACTTGTTTTCCAGTTTTAACTTTCAATTTAAAATGCCTCATATGAAAGGCTTTGGGATTATAGAGGCTAGTACTGTGAAGGCAACAATACGGACCCTGAAAATGCAAACAAGAGAAGGATTTTCTTTATGCTGACAGAGCAAATCGAGCAGACCAAAACCTATCTTCAAATATTTATTTTCACATTGCGAACGTCAACATTCTTTTCTGTCTTCGGGACAAGCGGGTAAGGTACAGTCACTGCACAAACCAAGGTCAAACACATCCCTCCAAGGTTTCCTGTGGCTGGATACCACTGGAGGACCTCTTTGTGCAAGCTCGGAGATACGTAACCAAGCAGGAGACCGCAGAGATTCCTGAGAATTTAGGGGGAAGAGAAGGGTGTATTTATTAGTGTTTTAAGTTATAAATGGGTGAAAGATTAATTGTTAAAACAATAAGGGGGCCAGAGGAGGCCCACAAGTGCCTGTGCAGCAGGGTTCCCCCCTGAAGCACAGCCCCACACACACATGCCCTGACCTCCCAGCCTAGGGAGGGAGGGGATGCTTGTGGAACGAAAGGGCAAAATAAACAACTGAGGCATTTAAGCTGTATTTTTTCTACATTTAGATTTCTTCCATGGCAGCGGGGCTGTAAAACAAGACCTTTCTGGCTTGAGCCCACCATTCTTCAGGAGGCTGTCAAGGAGCGTAATTTCAGAAAGGGTTTTGCAGTTGACCCCACTGCAAGGCAAATAAATAGCCATCAAAAATACATGCACACACTTGTACTTTCCCATGGCGGGGGGTGGGTCAATAGAATGATTTTTCAGCGGTGAGCCCACGTGCATGCCTTCCCGCCACAGGGATTTCTGCACACCGAAGGATCCCAGCAGCTAAACTGCAAGGGCTGCCAGAAGGAATTCAAGTGCGACGGCTGGACCACGGCTGCGCTGTCTGGGAGCATGGGAGCAACATACCAGCATCCTAACGGCTGCAATTCACTTACTGCAGCGCTAATTTTTTTTTTTTGTCCAAATGCTCCCCAAAAAAAGAGACACAGAGATACCTAGCACTTGCCCTTTCTTAAAAATCTTTCCATAATAAAATGAAAGAAATTGTTCAGGAGGAGTTCAACATTAAAAGCTGCATTCAATATCAGAGTCTTTTAGCAATGTCTGCAATTAGACACTTTCATTGATAACTTGAGCATAAGCAGAACTATAAACAGGCAGAGGTGTAAAATACAAAGACATAAAATTGCTCATTGTGGATTTTTTGTAGTTGTTTTACATGGGTCAATCCGCAGAGCACATAGGTCCCATATGTCCCCACTGCCCCCCCCCATACACACAGCCCAATTACACTTTGAGGCATACCATTCTGAGATGCCACTAATTACACATTAGACTAGGATTCAGCAAGCCAAAACATTTCTTCAAAAAAAGGTTACCTGTTCCAATGTTGCACTGGGGAGAGTTATTAAAAAACACAGCAAAGCAAACCTCCAGCCATTAATTTTAGCCAAGACTCATTTCAACCAGCTATGGGTCAGACCTTTTCACCTTTAGCTGATCCTACAGCAAAACCTTCTCTGTGAGAGCCTCCAAATCCCTTTTCCACTAGTCCTTCTTCAACAAAGTTCAAAGAGGGCAACTCCAGGAAACAAAAACTTACATTTACGTTTCCACTGCTTGTCCAAAATATAACTAATTTTTTTTTAGTTAACTTCAGAGCATTTTATTGGGGCAGATACACGCAAGCATCACAGCTACTGTCTCTAGCTGCCAGATGTCTACATCAGCGAGGCGCAGGCAAGAAGGGGTTGGGATGCTCCTCCGCTAACCAGAAACTCCATGCAGGTGTCTTGTCTTCAGTTCTCCATCTGAGTCACCCGTCTGAGACTCACAGCACAGGGTCATCACCCCAAGCAAGCCACGAGTGATGTGTAAAAGAAAAAGGGAACATTTCAAGATATTTTTTTTTTGTTGGGGATTTTTTTTGGTGTGTGCATGTGTGTTAATCATCTTATTTACGAGGGGTAGTCACTTCACCTTTAGACAAGATCGGCGCTGGCTTTTCTCCTACCATTCTATCAAGCATGTCTTTCAACGGTATTCGTGGATCCACCATATGAAACAGCAATTAATAAGTCAGACAGGGGAGTGTACCCCTAACCAAATCCAGATCTGCGCAACTGGGAGCAGAAACTGCACAACAACCTGCACCAAAGGTCGGCTGTACGAGTGGCACAGCACAACACACGGGCACGAAATGAGACACGTCGTGACAGAAGCTCAACATGCAAGAAAACACACTCACGGATGACATGGCACAGGAGAAACCCAGCTCCCGTGGGGACGCTTCTGATCATTTTTCTTTTGCTGGTGTGGCCACAACATCACTGCCTGCCATTACTGGGTTGTGAAACAATCCCCTCTCCAAGGTGTTTCCCAGCGATGCCAAGGATGCCTTAAGCTAAGTACAACAGATCAGAAACCTTGACTTTAAAGAAAACACGAAGGCTGTGTTTCTAGGAATGTAAATGAGACACCTGCACATCCAGAAAAATGGGAACGCAACAAAAATACGAAAAAAGTATGAATCTTCCCCACTGAGCTTTTTTAAATGAATATGCAATGCAGTATTTAGTGAAATAGTAACCATTTGGTGAAAAACAAGTCTCAGTTAGCTGTAAGATTTCTATTCACAGTGCTCCGTGGTCACCTTTTCAAGGCGAGGGCCAAGTACCACATGCAGTTTAAAACTCAGCAAGCAGCATCAGGCTATACCACAAAGCCCTGTGAGGTCCAAACAGATGCTACACCGATCCAGGCAAGAAACCAAGGCATCTAGGATGGCAGCCTGAGACTCCAGGCAGTGCTGGGCCTGCAGGGCTCACGCTCCCCTTGGTGAGCTGTGCCAGGCCTCCCAGGGACCACCCCGGAAGGCTTCCAGGGCTCGTGTGCCTTTGCTGGGAATGGGACATCAAAACGAGCACATTTTCACGTACCGACGGGATGTGGGCTGTGGGCAGTTGTTTTTTTTTCCCCACGGAGTGAGCCACCTGAGGCCGGGTAAGAAGCCTCACGCTTCAACCTGCATGCAAGGTTAAGAGCTCAGTTAAACGGCACAGTATTTATGAAACACTGCGGGGAAGAAAATCAATAGCATCGCATTTAGAGCCATTGTTCATGGTCTCGTACACAAACCCTTTACCACCACTGGGCTGGGCAACATGCTGGTAGGCTCCAGTTCTGCCTTGTGTTCCCCAAAGCACGACACAGTCAAACTTAGCCCTACAAAAACAAATCATGATTTTCTGACATCATCACACCCAGATGGTACACAAGTACCCTCACCTCCTGTGTAACAACTATACAATCCCTCTCGTAGATAATCCAGTATTTGGAATTTGGCTATACATCATCTTTTCAAAGTTCACAGCAAAAAGAGAAAAATAGTAAGATAATTTGCAAGGTTTTTCCAACACCACCCAAAAACATAACCAGCATTTCTTCTGGAACCCTGGGGCTCAGCAGTTTGGACCTTAATCACAAAAAAAGTACATAGCTCTCAGGCGGGGAAAAGGGATGTGAGGAAAAGACAAAACCGTATCTGTAACTCTCCTGTTTTTGCTTTAACCTCCAGCAATTACTCATCTCCGCAGCAGGAATCCAGAATATGTCCTTTCCTGCATACGCTTGTCCTCCTCTTGCCTTCAGTCCCACCCACCCGGGGCTGGCTCAGCTGCGTACCTGAGGGATGTTTGGCTTGCGAAGGGCAAAACCAGTAAAAATAAGGAGGGAGCATCCCTGGTTCAAACAAATAAAAGGGCTGCAAAATATAATCTCAGGGAAACTCTTATCAAGACAGTTGCACACCCTTACTACAGCCAGTTTTCTGATTGGGGTTTGCATCTTGATTTAATCTCCCATCAAGAAACAACAACAATAACCAAAAAAAAGAAGTTAATTTGGTATTGCACTGGCCAAGGACTGGGAGGAGTAGGGAAGAGAAGGGGCACAGGTTTTCCTAACGCTCTTTGGGGCTGGGCCTAGAGCAGGTATCAACGAAATAGGATTTTGGTTTCATCTCACTCTGACAGGGCCCGTGTTCAGAAGCAGTAGCACACAACTCAAACTTTTCAAGACAATGCTGAAAGCCTCTGTGAGCGCAGCCCCGGGAGACAGCTCGAGGGAGACCAGACAGGTGCAGGGTGCTCCTGATCAGCAATATTAAGAACCATTTATCCAGGCTGAGCCGTACTCCAGGGAAGGAGGCCTAGATGTTTATCTTCACAGCGTAGGTGAGACTTGAGGGATCTCCCTTCCACACTCCAGCCTGTCATTTTTAATCCAGGTTTTGTGTATTTGCAAGCACTCTGACTCCAAAGCTAACCACCTCCAGCCAACCCGGAGCCCCAGTGAAGGCTTTGGGAGCCACATTTGTACCAGCAGCCTTTCGTTAGGGCAGCCAGCCTGACACACTGCACCCTCAACACGCTCTCAGAGGTGGGCAAAACCCCGCTTTTGGCTGTCCCCAGGCGAGGCGAGCTGCGCAAGTGGCACGGCGGAGGCTTTGCCAGCGTGCCTGTGCCAGTTGGGTACCGTACCTTTCCCCACCCCCTTGCCAGTGCCAACCCATGGGGCAGGCAAAGCCCACAGCCTCCCCACCCTAAAATGCCAGCAAGAAGCCAGTGGCTGGCCAGCCACGTTTCTCTTGCCTTAGCCAGAGCTCTGACTCCCTGCTAGCTTTCTGACTGTGGAAGGAGAGGGATACCCAAACCACCACGAAGCTCTGTCAGTGGAAATGTAACCTGTTTAAAAATATATATATATAAACGTGAATAGATATGAACCAGCAGAGCGAGTTTGCATTGCAAGGATTCAGCACTTCTGCGCCAGCGTTAAGAGGCCCCAAAACCAGCTTTCGCAAATTGTCAATCTCCAGCCACAGTTTCCCAAGGGCTCGTTTCGACAGTGGGGCCAAGCCCGGCATCCCTCCTCTTTTCTGCCCTCCCCTTCCTTCCTCCCTCCCCACCGCTCCGACTGGTGCTGTTTTGCTGGTGCCACTGCACAGCTGCACAGGGACCGTGGTTCTGTTCGCTGACAGGGCTGAGCATGAAAGAAATGCCTGAGAAACAGTTGCTTTTAAAAACTGGGCTTTAAATTTCGAGACTCCTCTCTGAAGAAGAGCATAAGAGTGGCAAAGTCCCCTTACTTTGTGACTTGAACCCCGCAAGGATAAAACTTGGTAAGAAAAACTAGATGTGAAGCCAAGTGAAGCCAACCTCATTGTAAAATAAAGCCCTCACAAACGGAATTATTCCCCGCTCTCCGCCCCTTTTCTAAGCTTGCTTAGACTGTAATTATTTGCAAGGTAAGCACCAGCTTTCCTCCATGGACGCACCTAGCACGTCACGGGGCTGGGTCACTCACATCTCCCAGCCTGCGCAAAAATATGGCAACAGGGTGCTGCTTCTTAGGAATGCATTAATAATCGCCTCCTTACTACATCACGTTCTTAGCATTCCTTTATTATGGTTTTTTTTTTAAATGTTTGAAAACTTCTGCTGTGTTCAAAGAGGGGAAAGCTGAAATAACTGGAAGACAAAGATGGCAAGAGGGCAGGAAGCTGTGGATGGGCACGTAGGCCCTTGAATGCAGTAGCTGATCACAGCAGAGGGCACACTGTGAAATAACCATGCCATCTATTATTATAATTAGACTCAGAATTTATGAGGTTGAAAACCTCACACAGATAAACAAACAAACAATCTCATCATGAGGAGACGCAGACACCCAGCTCTCCCAGACAAATCAGAGGGAGCGGGTTTGCACATCTAAGAAACAGCTGACTCCTCCAAAAGCCAGTATTGTACCCTATTCCTGAAAACCACTTGGTCTGAAACACCACCTCCCAAGGACAGTTCCCCTCCTAACTCACCTAACAGCTGTCGACTTGTTTCAGGAATTACTGGGAGTAGACTGAAGTCACCTTCCTCATCCTCTTCACAAAGTGATCTGAGCTGGAGAAATTACAGGGGTGGAGAGGGGGAACATATCTGTCCTAATTTAGGGCATCTAACTGCTAGTTCCAGCTAGCCACCTTTTGATCAGGGTCTAAGATGGGTCAGACGAATCACCTGGAAGGGCCTATTCCTCTCCCAACCACAGATGCAACCAAATCTCAGTAAATAGGTAACCCTTAGACATTAATTGCAGGTGTCTGAAATTCAGAAACAAGGAGGATCAGTGCATAAGGTGCCAAAATTACACCACCTTCTTTAGCAAAATAAAAATGGAAAACAGTCAAAGAAAGAAAGAAAGGGAAGGGGAAACAACTCATTGGCCCTTCAGAGGATGAAAGGGCGTATAAACACAGCAGGCAAACATGATTTTTTTTTTTCACAGCATTCATTATTTTTCCACCTTTCTTTCTGCCCTAAGTGCAAGCACATTGGAAAACTGCCAAATTGGAACTGTAACTTCCATAAAAGTTGTACCTTGATATTCAGTTACTTTTCAGTGGGTCAACACTCTTTATCCACCACCCCCATCGAGGCACAGTGTGTATTACAAAAACAGGCACATTTCAATGAGCACGGTTGCGTAACATTGTGCAGTAAAGTTCCAATATAACCTGGTTTAGTCTTGCTAGCCTGAATAGAAGAGACAGGTTATAATTACATTAAGAAACCTCTTCTTTAACCCTGATAGAGACCTAAAGAAGATAAGCCTTGTCGACATTTCAGCTTTCTGTTCGGGTTTTCTGGTTTGCTTCTACCATCAATTTAAGGCAGAAATGTGTATTGCAGCACTTAAGCCAACCCATAATTCATGGCAGCATCCAGAGCTGATTAGTCCTGCTGTATAATCAGGTCTACTTGATACATCAGGGGACTGCTGTTCATGCAGGAGGAATTTACTGTGCCACTTTCGCCATAAGCTGTATTAGATGGGACCCTTTTTTTGCCTTTTATCAACCTGATCGAGCCTTGCATAAAGTTACTGACAGATATAGGAAATAAAAATGAACACACATACACGTATGTCCAAGGGACAGCTGTCACAGCTCTACATGTTGAGGGGAAGGCATCGATGTAGAAGCCCTCATTTTAAAGAAGCTAGCAGCCTGCCAGAGCAGCGAGCGTTATCTCTTTAGTATGTTAACATGCATGATTTATTTTATTCTGATGTGCAGTACACACATGGTTCTCTCATAAAATGAAAAATTCATGGGAACGACACAGAGGAGACCAAGCAACAACACGGCAGTGGGAGCTCTTAGTCAGAAGCTGCCTGAAACGCTTGAATAGGAATATTTCACACATGGCTTCAATTCAGCATAATAATTCAGCCTCTTTGCATTATATCCACCTTTCTATTCTCTTTGTGTCCCTTTGGTTGTCTTACCTTTTGTGGAGAGACAAAGTTTGAGTCAAAATTAGCACTTCAGGTGATTTGACAGTTCAAACCCCGGTGAAGATTTTGCTTGACATTTCCAGCAAAGGCAAGAACGGGTAAAAGCACAGCACAAGCAACAAGACCATTCCAGCAAACTTTTATTTGCTTTTTGCTACTTTCTAGTCCATGTGACTATTTCACTCCCAGATTCAGAAAGAAACAGTTCTGACCTCAATTTGTTGTAATTTTATAAAAGGAATACTGAAATAAAGATAACTTTTCTAAAGACACAGCAAGCAACTGAAATGTACAGCAACGAAGCATCACCCTGCTGAAAAATCCTGACCTTGTAAGTACACCCATGTGCCAGCAAACCCTCCTCTGTCCCAACTCTCCACCTTCCTGAACCGAATGTTCAAGCATAAAGCCAAGCTTCAGCAGCAGCTGAGGGTCACTCTGGTTTAGCGCTGGGCTCAGTACAGTAAAACTTGAGAACAGCTGAAATAAAAAGAGTGAAAATAACCTCAAACAATTTTCAGTCCTCATTTAGTACTTCTTCCCAACTTAATGATTTGGGGCAAACAACAACTAACGGGGTTTTCTGCTCCCAACGCATCACTGACAAAGGCTAAGCCAGGGCAAGGACCAGCCTCCTTAGAAAACAGTGACAAAGCCTTCTTTCTCCCAGTTTAGCATTTTTAATTTCTGCTTAAATTGGTTAGATTTGTGATCTGGGAGTCGGAAGAATCCGAGACGGAGAGGCAAAGGCTAGGTGCCAGGTCAGGATTAACCCCAGCGGCAGCAGGGCAAGGTCAAGCAGTGCATTTCCAAAGGAGCCATCTCCCTTGGCGCAGGCACTTTAGAGTCACTGCCTGGCACTTCGGTTTTCTCATGATGAAGGAAAAAAAAAAAAACCAACAAAGCAGCACTTCACTACCGGAAAAGTAGAGAAACATTATTAATAGTTACCACAGTGTTCCTTGATTTTTCCTTTAGTCTGGGAAAGGAAATGGTTTGTTCTTAGCTGATAGGCAAGAGATGGTTTGGACTTACAAACCACTGGGGACACAGAGGCCTGATAACGGCGGGAGCTGCCTGTTCTCGTCGAGCACAGTACCTACAGAAGTATTCCACTCCCTCGCTGGGGGGTAAAACTGGTACCTATCAGCAGCAACTCCTCTGTTCAGCCTCCCCTCTCACCCCTCTGCAGTGCTGAGGCACTCTTTTCTTTTTTTTTTTCCTGAAAGTACAGCATCAGGAGGGGGCTGAAGTAGGTACCAGCATCCCCATCTCAGAGAACAATTTTCTGTAGCTTTGGGTCTTAAACTCCAGTTACACGCAATTCTCACCAGCATTTCACTTGCCTGCATACACAGCTCTCCAGTCAGCAGGCTGGTTTTGTTAGGTCCATCTCTAAGGCACCTCCTCCCCCAGAGCCTTGTAGGGGTGCACAATTCGTGCTGATGGCTTCACACAACAGCAAAGCACCGCCCACAAACTTGTCTGGAGTCTACTTAGGGTATAATCCAAAACCAGAGCAGATATTATGAACATAACATTAGGAAAAGGGCGGAGAAAGAATTATGAGGGCTCAGGCTGCCTAACCACCCCTCCCTCAAAAACATACCAGGTTTTCTACAGCATAATTAGTAGAAAACTGCCACTTCCCCTACCATTAGAGGGACTTTGCTGCTGCTGCCAGCCCAGGCTGGCATGTGGTTAAGCAGGGAACCCATTCATGGGACATCAAACCACATTTCACTCCATTTGTCTCATAACTGGAAATTCCACCTGGACTTCCCAGTCTCTCATATCACTGGCTGCCGTGCTCTCCATGCCCACAGCAGAGGGCAATACACGCAGACAGAGGTGGACTCTGATGAGCAAGAGAAACCAACATCCTACTTTCCAGTTCCCTTTTTTCAATCAGCGTATTTTCCAGCCCCATTCCCAATGACAGTTGCCCTCTTCAGAGTAGAGGAAATCCCCTGGACAAGCAACACATTTCGCAGCCCAGGCCCAGGAAATCCACAGGACTTCAGGAGAAGGGCACGTGGTGCAGGAAGTCCTATAAACTGAGGACCGGAGTCTGCAGAGCCCCGGCTGTGACCTTAAAAATGGATTCTGTGAGGAATTCAACCTTGACCGGTTGTGCACCCATACATGGGCTTGGCACAGTGTGTTCAAAGTGGTTACTGGATGACTATTATCAAGATTAAATTGGCACCACTAAACTCTGACTATAAGCAAGGGCAACAACCAGTCTGTACAAATCTAACTTATCATGCCTCTTGCAGTTGAAAGTTAAATGCACCAATCACACTTCCAGACACTAAAGTACAAATAGATGATTTGCAAAGACCACCTCGAAAAAGCAGTTCGTATTGATGCATATATCTGCATTAATACAAAGGGAAAAAAAAAACTCCCTCAGGCACGAGCCAAACGTTGTGCAAACAGCCAGACACTGCATTTAAAAAGCGTATTAGGCAAGAGTCACTAAACTGACAGGACCTCTGCGGAAGGATGCTTCTAAGGGGTATCCCTACGAGGTTGGGTTGACATTGCCTTCTCAGAGGAAAGGAGAGCCTGCTTGAGCAATTTGCTTAATGCTGAATCTATTTTAAGAGCAGTGACCCAGATCTTTGTTTTGTCAGCAGATGACTTGTATAACAGAGGTGAATTGACAAGGAGTTAAACCGGCACCGGGCAACGCCAAGGTGCTGAGGAGCAGAGGCAGGTGACGGAGGAAGATGGCACCAGCAGGCTCTCCCACCTGAGCTTAAGCTTTCAAACCTGTGGTCAGCCACAGGGTCATCCCTGCCTAACGTAAGCCCTGACGCAGATCAACCCTAATCAGCTACATGACTGTGCCCCTACAACCCGTACCCACACTGGGAGCATCTTTACCATGGTTGTCCATAGCAGCGAGGTCTGCTTAAACCACACATGGCCTCAGAGCAGGGAGCGGGGTCAGCAAGAGCCCTTCCTGAGGGAAAAGGAGGGCTGCTAGCAGGAGGCTGGAGAAGACCAAGCTACCCAGGAGGCAGGCATTCTGTTTTCTGTCTGGGAAGGTCTTTTGTTTTAGCTGTCTCCACCATTTCTTAAATACCTTCAGCCTTATGGAAAACAGACTGAAGAAAGATTGATGTCCCACGTATCGAATATTCTGAAGGATGGAGAATGCCAAACTCAGAGACTAAGAAGATACTACTAGAGGAGAGGGGGAGGGAATCACAGGAAATACCTCTGGAAAGGGTCTCTGCAGAGACAAACAACTGCAGATCCCACCAAAATAAGGAGAAACGGGGAAAGACTGTCAACTTAAGCACCAGCCTGCACCCCTAGCCTAGCAAGAGTATTTCTAGTAGTCTTGCTTTGCACAGGAATGTGTTGATTCCTCACAAAATACCACAATTTCTCACGTGGCATCAGTACTTCTCCTTTAAAAAATAGTGTTCTTGCTAGGAAAGATAGCCACAAGCAAACCAAGTTCTCTCTAGGATTTTTTTTTCTTTCTTTTTTTTTACCCTCTGCAATCCAGAGTCTACCAGCCCAAAGCACATGAGTGATAAAGCAGCAGCAAGAATAGACTGTCTGAAACAGCTACAAGCAACTGCTTATGGCTGGGTTGTTTTTTTTTTTCCCCTTGACCTCCCTCTCCATTTAGTGTTTTGAGAACACCACCGCACTGCCCGGCATAAATCACACGGGGAGATAAGGCGGGTGCATCTGCTCAGCAGAAATCGCCTGTGCTCGTGGCTGCCTGGCAAGAAAAGTTTATCCAAATGCTGGAAATGCAAAGTGGGGAGCAAGTGAAAGGTATGACCTTCGCTCAGCTGGGAGTTGGAGAGAAAGCAAACAAGCATGGCAGCTGGTGGCATCTACAGATTAAGACTTGATATAAGGACGAAATTTTTTACTATGAGGGTGACAGAAACTGGAACAGGTTGCCCAGAGAGGTAGCGGATGCCCCATCCCTGGAAGCATTCATGGCCAGGTTGGACGGGGCTCTGAGCAACCTGATCTGGTTGGAGATGTCCCTGCTCCTTGCAGGGGGGTTGGACTGGATGGCCTTTAAAGGTCCTTTCCAACTCAAACCATTCTGTGATTCTACATGCTTATGGCCTGCAAATGAGTAAATATCCTCAAATATAAAACAATGAGAGAGGAAGATCCAGAGTCCTGCTTTAAAATACACTGTAAGAATCAGTCTCTCTCCAGCCCAACCAACCCCCTCCAAATATTTCCTGATCTTAAAATAAAATAAAATAATCCCAAAGAAAATAGGAGGAGCAAATGCCTCTCTACCACCCCTCCCTCCCCATCCCACCATCCCTGGAAGCACCAGCTAGTGACGACACTACAGCAAATTGCTGCCAATAGCAGGGAAAGAAATGGTATATTAGAAGCAAATACACATGCTTACACTTTTAATAATAGATTTTTAACAAAGTATAGGAAGTAGCAATAAAACCAACCTCATGCTAATATAATGAAGTTAATCAAATAGTTCTGAAGCAACACATTTCAGAACCAGAGCTTTCTGGACCTCCCAGAGTTGGCAGTGTAGCCCTACGACCAGCTCCGCAGGGATCACCTTGCCCAGCACCAGGAGGTGGCTGTGGCCAACTACACCCAAGTGCTCCTTCCACGATGAAACAGGATCACCGTGGGGACAGAAAAAAGGAAAGATGAAGAAAAATGTCAGAATCCTGCAGGCTTAAGGAAATCAAAAGTAATTAAAGCCATGCAGAATTCAAGTCTACTACAGATTTATCAAATATTTAACACAGAAAACCCTTAAGCGTGCCGCTGTCAACTGAGCTTGAGAGAAATGTGCTCCTTTCCTAGCGTATGGCTTAATCTGTTCCCAGGATGCATTTCTTTACTCAGTAATTTCAGTTTAAACAGAAATGAACTCTGGATGTATATTTTAGCTAAACGACTGCCTTTCTTTAAACAGACCTTGGGTAAAAGGGGCATTAACCTCCTCTGCCTCCGCCTGTTCAGCGCCGCTTATCAGCGAGATGAAGGAGGACCCTTTCAAAGCACACCCTTTAATCCTTCTGGTGCCTAAATGTGAAGCTCCAGCAGCGCAATGCCCCCCAGAGCGGGACGTATGTGCCGCGTCCCCCGTCTCCCCCCCCCGGCTCTAATCTTCAGTCAATCCCAGCACGGAGAGCATGAAACACAGCCGGTGAAATTCAGCAGAGCAGGACAAACAGGATCCGTATCCGAGGGCGAGAGCGTCTCTCTCCTGAGTTTGTTCTAGCAATTCAAACACTTCAAGGGGTCAAGCTGGAAGCGTGCTGCAATTTAAACTCTTCCTGAGAGCGTAACCCACTTTCAGCAATTCCTGCATGGGACGGGTCCAGATCAATGGAGGGAAGTGGGTGATTCCCCAGTAGTTAAGGCGATTCCTGAGGCACCTATATTATTGAATTTGCCATATAGGGACAATTAACAGTGATTAGAGCCTTTGGCTATTTAGCGCATTACAGAGGTCAGCAGCAATCCCTCTAAGAAACAGATCTGCCTCTGCTCTTTTACGTCCAGTTAAGAAGAAACACATAGTCCTGAAGTAACCATATAGCAGCCCATACCTTCCCTTACTGCCTCGTCAGCCTGCTAGTACCGTACATGTACACATCACATCTGAACAGTTTTCCCTTGGAATCGGCGTAGCTCCTCAGCAAATGAATCTCTGTCCAGATGGTGGGCTCAGCAGAAACTCCTCTAAGTACCTCCTAATACCTAAAAAACAGACTTGGCTCAACCCTGCCACAACTGTCCCCTCCTTGCAGATCGAAGGAACGGCGAGGGGAGAAGAGAATCTTAAAAACCAGCTTGAGCAATAGATGCAATTGTGGTTTTCCTGGGAAAAAGGCCACGTGAGTACATTCAAAATTGCAGGTATCCGAGTGGGAGAGTTTTGATCTTTATAATTTGTTGCCGGAGGGACCACCGCATTATTATCCAGCACCTGAAAGAATAAGGATAAGCAGCAACCTGAATAAGGATACAGCAGCAACCAGCGTGCATAAGGCTGAAGAGGAGATGTACATCAGCAGCTTCTTCATCCCTGCTGCTCACAATATGGCATGAGGCTACAGACACCCTTACGCACGCCTCAATTCATCCACAAGGTGAGACAAATCTGAACAGATAACTAATTTTACTTCACCTGGTAAATCTGGCAAGCTGGGAAACTGCGAGTAGACCAAGGCTGGCATTTCCTGCAGCTCTCCCACCCACCCTGCTCCCAGGGAGGGCAAGAAAGCAGTTCCCAGGCAGTATGGTCTGAATCTCAGCAGAGGAGCAGGTGGCTCCCAAGGGAGCATCACTCCTGCGCTGGGAGCAGACAGCCCCAGCCACATTTGGGGAGGGGGGGAAAGCGCAACCTCTGGAAAAGAGTGACTAAGCTCCAGGCTCCATGAGCAGTTGGCCACTCCGCATTTAAAGCTCCCCCACCAAATGTTATTTTCATCCCGAGGAATTAAATGAACTGTTTCTTAAGGCTGTGATGCCCACACAGTCTCCAGGGGACGATCGCACAGGTTAACCCGCAGAACCAGAGACGGGATGTGGCGATGGTCCATGTGGAAGCTGCAAGCCAACAAACTGAAGTCAGACTCGTGGGGACAAAGTCTTCTCCTCCCTCAATTCTCTCGCTCCCTCTCCACCAGTTGCCTACCACTTCCAGTCTTACAGGCTGCCATTCAGGGTCTGCAGAGCCATTAGGCACCTACAGGAGCAAACAACCAAATTTGTATATACTGAATGTCCCACAGTGAACTTCACTGAACATTTAAAAATCACATCAATTTTGGAAAGTCAGAAGTATTGCAATGGTTTAAAACAGAGCAGTCAGAGTGGAGCGACAAGGAGCAATGGTGCTCTCCTTCATAGCAGTGCTGGTAAAATACGTTGAGGAGGGAGAAAACTTTGGAAAAGGTTGTTTAAAACTAGCTGTATTAAAATTTAAACCAGTCCTTCTATCTTTCTGACAGAATGTCCTCTTTACCTGCCACACCCAACCTCAAAATAAGTATCAGCTAAACTCAATTTATCCAGCTCAATACTGCATTTTCCTCACCTGCATATAATTAACAGCCACCTCCAGTTTGAAAAGAGGTTCCTTAAACTAATCGCTGCATCAGAGTCAGTACTGAAATGCCTTGAGAGCTTTTGCTTAAACCCACACCTTGAAAAGTCATGACGGAGTTCATTTTCCTAAGTCTGAAGACAGAAGAAAGTGAAATGTTTTGCCAAGATTTGTTCTGCATATGTGTTAAGAAAGCTCCCCTCTGGAAATACATTTTGCAAAATCATGCAGAGGAACAGCATGAAGCCATTCGCTTTGTAAATGAGCGAACTGATTTGAGGAGGCTGGATTTGAAGCTTAAAGGGGCAATTCGGAGATAAGAAGGTACTTTATAGTTTTGTTTTTACATGAAGAGTTTCCCAGAACTCAGTACAACACCTGTCCTAAACACGTATCCACAAATTGCTTAAAGACTGCTTTGTTTCCACTCCACACTAACACTTGCACCAAGTAGCTTCGTAAGAAAACCCCATCCCAAACAACAAAAAAAAAAAATCCCAACAAAGTCTACTTGGTAATTCAGTAGAAGGCTGTATTTCGGCAATGGATGCAAAGAGTGCAGAATTGAATCGGCTACTGCCTATCCCACAGCTGGGCTGCACCTGGATTTAAAAAAAAAAGGCAGAAAATGATAGCAAGCCTTATAGTCAACAAGAGTTGCCTATTTTGCTCAGAGGACGAGATGAGACCTGGTACTTTGTCCAGCACTGACCATGAGGAGCTACAATCCCTTTTTTAAACAAATTTGCACCAGACTCCACGATGGTTTGCCATCACGGGACCAGAGCAAAGGCCAGGTTTTGATCCTGCACTTTTTGGGAAGAATGGCAATACCCGTCCTGGGAGTCCCGCACTGTTGAGCCGCTCCCCGGTCAGGCCACCCTTTTGTCCTTTCCACACCCAACAAGTCAGCTGTGCCCCATTTCTTCCCTCCTCCCTCCAAAGGGAGAAACAAAGAGCAGCAGTCTCTTACAGCTCTAAACTGAGGGATGTAGGGCTTGGTTTATTACATGCTTAACGGAGCACTGAATTACCGGTGGTTATTGCCGAGTTTAACTGCTTTCCTTAAAAGAGAAACATGAGCAAACAAGCATGTGTCATGAAAAAGCCCCTATTCAGACAGGAGCTGACAAGAGAAAAAGCATCCATGGTTTATGACTGTTTATTAGCAGTTTTGCATTTGGACACCAGCTGAGGTTGCAGTGAAGACTAATGCAAAGAAATCCCCACCTTGCCCACCACCTCCTCAGGGGGCTTGTCTGGCCCTGGATTTACCACCCGAGCTTAGCACACGCTTAAGTACCCGAGGCTTTAGCTGTAGGGACTTAGCATGTGTCAAGGGCAGCGTGCTTTGTCTAGACAAAGCCCTTCAATGCACTTTAGTTAGCATAGACAAACCTCACACCTTCCATCCCAGCAGACAGAAAAGCCCTGAGAGGCAGCATCCCCACTGAGCTTCTCTGACTGCCGCCTCCGGCAGGGAACCCCCTAACTCCATGATACAGGAGCACAGTTTTGTTGGAAAGACAAGTGGGAAAAACCAAATTTCTGCAATAGCCACACCTGAAGCCTTCATCTTGGGCACAGACCTTCCCAGTGCCCAACAAAGCTTTTATAGACTTTCTCCATGTGGAAGTAGGAGATAGGAGACAAGCAAACAGGCTCGCTCACTCACATCTACCTAGTCATCTATTGTTCGCAAAACTTGTCAGGATTTTTAGACTCATACCCCAAACCAAAACACAGCCGAAGTCAGCCCTGAGGCGGAAAAAGTGTTGAGGATAGGGTAAAACGGACAGAGCCTCATTTCTTCAGAAAGCCAGGGTAAAAAGAGACCACAAAAAAAAAAGATCTAAAGAAGGTACGAATGAGCGTGGAGAAACACATTACTGAAAAAACAAACAAACCTCAGTCATCTTGGCAGAGCTACAGCCAATACCAGAGGTCATGCGGATTTAACCATATCCCTTCTATTTGTTAGTTACTTTTACGTCAAAAAAGAAAAAAAAAGCCACAGACAAGCCTAGAGGAAGAAATGCAAAGGATGATGTGCGTAGAGTTTAGAGGAAGGGAGAGTGGCGGGAGGAATCACCCACATCAGATGGGTATAAGGGAAGAGAGTGAGAAGGACAAAACAAACCACAGAGAGAGAAACCTGCCACTGCTAAAAAAAGGGTAAAAATAGAAAACTCATTCTATGAGAAAAGATTAAAGAATAAGTTAAAGTTGTTTAACACACAAAGCATTTCCAGAAAGTTGTATTTCTAGAAAGAATACTTTTTTCTCTCAAGTCTGATGAGGGAACATTGCCTCAAACCAAAAACGTGTCAGCCTTTGCCCGTGGCTCCAACCTCAAGCTGCAGAGCCAGGCTGATAGCAGTTTACTTCCACTTACTTCAGCAGATGGGGCCTGATTCTGGACAGCCAAAGTATGTCTAGTTTTAGAAAAATAATCTAAACCAAACCAATATACCTCTGAACGCTGCAGTAAGGAGGATTACCTCCACCATGCTCTTATTCCACGGCACTGCCTTTTCTCTCAAATGACATTTATGCCTCTTAAATTATAAATGTACAGGCGGTCTGCATAAGCAGTTAAGGGTATTTTTCCTGCTGACCTAAGACACCAAAGACACTCAAATTCTGATTCTAAAACACTTCCCTCAAAACACTGAAATCATGAAATCACGTATTTGTTGACGAGGTTTTGGCTGGGGCACTCACAAGACCTTTTCTGCCATCACACGGAACGGTTCCCGAAACGAGGTGGTTTTGCTGACGGTCGTGATTCAGACCCAAGCCTCCAGTCATTTCGGCGTGCTGGTTTTATCATCTCTCAAAGCTGTCCGCAGTGACTACTAAAGGAAACCCACAGAATTCAGCGCAGCAGAGGCAAATCCAATCTGCGCCTTAGAAGGAAACTCAGGACTGAGCATCCTTGGAACAGCCCTGTCCAGGCTGTTCTCCCAGAAAGAGCAGCACCTCAAGGTCAGGTTATAAAGACAGCTCTCAAGGGAAACACTCTGTACTGCTGCTGGGTGCACAACCCGCACAAGAAAAAAAGGAATGGCCTTTGAAGGCGGTCAAGCTGTTAAATTTTTACTAGGTGACATGTTTAGCGAAATAAATCCAGTCCTTTCCCCTCTTGGTTATTATCATAACACATATGGTAACTGACATACAATTAATGGAGCTTTAAACCAAGAGTTCTTGGAAGGAAAACGCACTCCCAACTTTTCAGCTAAAGTTGACAAAAAAGAGAGGTTTTGGCAAAGTTCACTAACGTGAGGGGCTTTACGAGATTCCTGTTCATTGGGCACCTCTCACTCTCACAACGAGCACCGGCTGCAAGTAGAGGAGGCTCTGCCGAGTCAGTACCATCCACCACCGCTGACAGACGCTCAGGAGCAGGCAAAGCTCAGCAGACCAAGCTACCCTCTCAGAGGTACCCTACTGCCCACGCGCCCTTCAGGGGGGTTTCAGGTGCACGTGCCATTTCACATCAGTCAACAGTTCAGACAACAGCACTCACAAAAAGCATTTCATCTCCTCTTCTCCTAAGCACATTGATCCTGCAGGGTGAACGGATTTTAACAGTAACACGACACTTTAACACCCAAGGCTACTAGCCAAGGCTACTGGCTTTGTTTCCAAATTCCCAAGGATCTACAAAGGCTGACGCCATCTTTACAGATTTGAAATGCTGTTCACGTTCCCTTTTCCCATCTTCTCATACCTGAGTCACAGCGACAGACTGAAACCCACATTACGGTGCCACCGGGTCAGTAGATTCTCCAGCGAGTCAAGGTATCTGCAAGACTCCATGCTTTCAGCACGGCACAGGTCTGTACCATGTAAACAAGCAGGATCCCTCTCTCCTCACTGGCATAAAGTAACCAAATACCTGCCAGGGCCTTTCAGCTGCCTGGTTAACCTTCCTTTCTCCTTTCTGCAATAGGAACTCCTACTAGTGGGGAGCACAACATAAAACCTTCCCCTTTCCTGTACAGCCCAGTGCAACCACACCACTTGTATACAAAACATCTTTCTATACAACAACAGCACGGCACACGCTCACTGCACTAATGGGTGCAGAGCAGCAGCTGAAGAGGATGCTCCAACGTCAAAGCCCAATCGCAGCAAGGACTTGATCTCCAACCGAAGCGGCAGTGTCAACAACAGTGGTTGCATTGCCCACTTCTCTCCTCCTTTCCCAAAACCCAATGCAAGCGCTGCCACAAGACTCAGTTCATGAGGAGGCACCTCCAAACTCAGCAACTTAACCAGAAAGAAGTCTGCTCAGTAACTCATGTATTTTTATTCCAAAAGAGGAAACCAGAGCACTCTCCCATTACCTCAGAGGAAACCTAAGGAAAGGCAGCATTACTCAGGACTGATTTACTGCCTCGAGCCATTCAGAAAACTGTAAAACCAGTGACATATAAGACAAGCAACTCATTCACAAAAGCTCTTTGATCTTAAATACAAATAAAATTAGGTCAATATTAAAGATTTTCATTTCTTGCCATATAAGACTTCCACGAAGGCTAAGAAAAGCTTTCCCCATCCCTTCTTTTAACACTCAAGTTATTTAGCAAGTAACATTTCTTTCACATGACTTGAAACATTTTCTTCACATTCACTTGTCATCACTCCAGAATTTAACTCTTGGCGAGCACCTAAAACGCACGGGGGGAACTGCATAAAGCACTCTCCATAGCCCCCAAGGACAAGTCAGATCAGAGAATTTAATTGAGTTTCACAGAGGGGAAGGAAGAAGCCAATTGTACCTTTCCCAATGCTCAGATTAAAAAAAAATATTTTTTGGTAATTTGTTATTCAAAGCATTCCAGCAATTTTTAACAGATGAAGAGGAGAAAGCCCGCGCCGTCACTATTAATAGGCTGACATTCTTTCTTCCCCCACAAGACCACACCAGAAACACAGGCGAAGGCGACAATTTAAGGGAGCCTGGAGGTGTGCCACCTCTGCCAAAGGCCCAACCCCTGCGGCACAGGGGACTCCTCCGAGCGCGCCCTTGGACGAGTGCGTCGGACACGAGGTATGGCGCTGGTGTACGAAACGCCTGCCACAAAGTCAGGGAGGTCCTCTGCATCCAAGACCTCCGCGTAGTTCTCAGTGCTGCGCCTTTTGTTCCTTCTGCGACAGCACATCATTAACCTAGTCTGCCAAAATAACAGCGGATTGCAGGATAAGCTAAGGATGTAGCATTGCCTTGCATTTTCAGTTTAACACGCTTGATTGTGTTAGGGTGGCTTTAAAATTTTATTTATTTGCTTTCTAAATCAACCAAGAAGTCTCATACGCAGCAGAAGGCCCCTGAAGCCATCACTGTAATGCGATACCTGCTGATAGACATCAATATACCAATTTTAAATGTATTAACACTGCTGTCTAGTCATGGTAAAGCATCCTAATACCTGCCCCACCTCCGTCACAGAGAGCAATAGAGCGAAATGTGAACCACTCAGTTCAGGGCTTTCTGCAAGAGCCATTTAAACACAGGAACCTCACCAACAGCAAGACAGCACACGACAACCCCACCGCAAATACAAGTCAAACAAGCAGGGGTACCAGGAGGCTCACTTTATGAGATCCACCTGCCCAGTCGCCCGAAAACGTTTAGTCCCTTCCTCTGGGCAGCTCTTAAAAGACCAGAGGAGGGATGACACACAAAGTCTTCCCTCGCTTTGGCTTGGGTAAGTGTGAAGGCTGACGCCAGTTATCACTACAACAAAGAAGGGATTTCTTTTGATTAAAGCACCGAACTTTGTGTCCAGACATTTGGACTGTACCTCTGTCACATATTTCCTGGGTGGCTGGGAATAACTACACCAGTTCCTCACTGTACTTCCTCCCACATCCCCACTCCGGAGTAAAGCACAGTGGATAACAGAGGAGAAGTACATGAGAGCTCCGCTTCCTTCTGTTTTTATATGGGAGATTACCATGCAATCGACAGTTAGGTTTAACAAATGGTGTGGAATATGAAACTTCAAGTACTTCAGGAATGTCCGCTGTAGCTGCCAAAGGAACATGCAGTATATTGCTTCAAAAAAACCCTAAGTGTTAATTAGAGAAAAGATACTCGGATTTACAACAGATTGAGATTTAAAAATAAGATTCACATCCAGATTGAATTCTACTAGCTGACCTTACAGCTATGGAAAAGCAATACAATGACATGGCTGGGGAATAAAAAAATATCAAAAACCCAAAAAGGTTTGCTGGGAAAGGATACCTTGCAGAGCAGCAAACCTTTGAAAAAACTGCTTGAGTCTCAGGCACTTAATTACAACCCTTATCAGCATCATCAAAACAGTTACAGTATTTCTATAATTCTCTCCTGAAAAACAGTAGCCTAGAACAATCACATTCTCTGTAGAAGTATAATTTATTTGATCAGGAAAGACCCTAGAGCTTGCTGCTGAGGACACAGAGAGGAGATATGAGGCACTGACTGGTTTGCACACTCATAGTTCTTCTCAACCAGATTCCTCAGAAGTTCCGCAGAAACAAGCCTGTCTGTATTTAAGTTCCCAGACTTCATTTAAGAGTGCAGAGATACTAACCCAGGGCAAGCACATTCAACTGTTGGCAAATGCACGCAAAAGCAGGTCACTTATTTAGGAGTCCTTCAGGAAAAGGGATGTTTCCCTCCCAGCGCTGGGCAAGAGGGCTTTTACACGCCATTCACTTTCACACATCCACTTACAAAGGCGTCTTCACTCCCACTGTACATCCCACAAAGAAGCTGGACTGTAGGAGCTTGGTACAGAGTGGGGTCAACCTGTCCGACCTTAGACATCTAGAAGACATACAACTGAGACATTCATCCTAAGTTCCCAGAATAATTAACAGACAAAGACTCAGGTACAGAACAATTTATCTCATCCTAGGGTAGTTATCTCCAGAGGACATTCCCCTGTTTCTCTCTACTGTGAGTCCTAGAGCACACAGCTCAGATTTTGACAGTGAAAGGACAGTAGGCAGCCCACGTACTGAAGTACCTTTCAAAAGTACCATCCAAGCCCTCTGCACAGAAATAAGCTGTCAATTACTGCCCAGACGGACATATCTGCAGCTCTCGCTACAAAAGCATTTTTCACCTATCAGGCCACCATAAAATAATAGGGGATGCACAATGCTATCAGTTTTTTTGGGAGCAGCACAAAAGAAACTCAATTCAGGCTTCCAGTCAGCAAACATCTCATCATTATATGTAAACACTGCTGCACCAGTTCCCCCAAGAATAACAGAATCATAGAATGGTTTGGGTTGGAAGGGACCTTTAAAGGCCATCTAGTCCAACCCCCCTGCAAGGAGCAGGGACATCTCCAACCAGATCAGGTTGCTCAGAGCCCCATCCAACCTGGTCTGGAATGTTTCCAGAGATGGGGCATCCACCACCTCTCTGGGCAACCTGTTCCAGTGTTTCATTACCCTCATCGTAAAAAAAAAAAATGTTGATTATTGCAGCAGCACATTCTGGTGCACTATAGCTAAGGGTTTATCAGCATTCTGATTTTCTTTATGTACCCCCACCTGCAAAGGCTTATAACTCAGCTACAAATATTCCCTCTTGACGACAGCCTTGTGAGATGGGGACAGTCGTGCTTCCTCTCAGGTATGCTATTGAATTTTCCTTGTGAAGCACAAAAATGAAGAAAAACAATGAATTGCAATAATGTTGGGGGGTCCCAGACTTCACGATACATAAACCGAAGTACAGCTCAGTACGCTCTACTATAATGCATTAAGGCAAATTGGCCGTAAGCTTTTCTTTCCTGGCTTTATTTTGGTTTGAGCTTACTGTTTAAATTAGAATTATGAACTCTTGCCCACTGTCATCCCCTGCAGCTACTCTCACAAAATCCTGGGAAGAAGCAACTGAAACTTCCAGAGCTTAACTGAAATTCACTGTTGTATTTTTAAGACTTAAAGGAATTTTTAACAGTTCCAAATGCAAAAATCACAAACAAAGTGCATCAGCTTTGAGGCAAACCAGCAGGAGTAAACTATTGCCTTGGTACTCCTCAGGAAGTTAATAAAACTCAGATCTGGTGCATCTGAGTATTTCAAGTTGCTGCCATGTCTTTTACCTGCCTAAGTAACATCCTCCCATTTCACCTCTGTCCTCTGGTGAAGCTACCAGGTGCAGGAACCAGAGTCAACAAGTCCGTAACATAGACTGGTACAACATAAGAAGATGGTAACCCAAACATTCAAACCTAAAACCAGCCAAATTTTCAGAGCCCTAAAACGTCCAGTGAAGCTAAGAGGAATTCCATAGGCATACTGAAAAGAAAAGCCACTTTTGGGGATACTGTAACACAAAAGGAGGAGACAAAGACCAGGCCGATGGGCATCGTGGATGGACGTAAGGACCAGTATTTCCACGCAGAGAGCAGCACTAGAAGGAGGAAAGCCTTCGGAGGCAGGTAAGGAGTAGAGCAGCACCCATGCCTCCAAAGCTGCCAATGCAAGGTGCCCAAGAGGGATCTTTTAGGACCTCCCCAGCCAGGGTGGTGGGAAGAGGATGAAGTAAGCGATCGCGTCAGCAGCCCCAGAGCCAGGGAGTTATGGGGGTGCTCGATGCACACAGAGGCAGGGGAGGAGGCAGATGAGGGGCCTCAGCGCACCACCAACAGCCCCAGCAGCCACGTTGCTGATCCCAGCCCACAGCAGACCTCCTCCGGGGCCAGGGTGACCTCGCTCCAGGAAGCGTGTGCCTACAGCCCGTGCGGCTCCTTCAGCCGCAGGTACAAATCCATGAGTCACTGCGATCCCTGCACGGAGAGCGGCTCTTATCAGCGCACCGTGGGACAGCTGCAAAGGGAGGTGACGGAGACATACCAGATAAGCACTACAATACCAGTATAACTGCATCCACGTTAGGATTTTTACCACATTAGCTGTTTTATTACTAGACAGGCTGATCGGGACCTGCTGGCACTTGCAGTGTCCTGTTTGTACAGCGATAGACAGCTACGGCGGCAGAGCAACCCAGGGAGGCGCAGCTCCGGTGGGAAAGAAGCATTTTGCCAGGAGTGTTAAACAATCTCCCCTACAAGACATCACTTATTCTGGCACATGGTCACAACACAGGTAGGTGGGCTGAGGGAGGTCCCGTCAGCCTGGGCCGTGCTGAGATCAGTACAAAAATCTGTTGTCAGTCAACCTTCCCCTGGTGTGCCTAAGCCCAAAGCCTGGCTGGCTAGTGAAAGCTACTGAACTGACATGGATAAAAGCTAAACTCCTTCATAATATATAAATGTACATATATTTTTTTAATGTAAATGATATACACTAACGTATTTCTATCAATAATTAAGCTGTTCCTGACTTTTTTTAAGTAAGCCCTATCCTGACTCCACACTACTTTTTGTTTCCCGCAACTATGAATCGTGAGCTACTTCATTCTCAAAATTTAAGCCAGCTTCTCCTTTTTCTCCCTCTGATTTCATCTGTAAATTCGCTTTCAGTAGACTGCTTCTCTCTGAGCTGTCCCACTATCTCTTCCTAACTCCACATCTTCCCATAGATTTGGTCCTTCACATGTCAGTATGATGCAAGATCAAGCAGGAGGAGGTCATGGGAAAACTCCAGGGAGAAAGAGTCAACACCCTTCACGCCTGCTACAGTGAGTTGCACAGAGCATTTGAGACAGAAAACAGTGCTACTAATGCCTAAATAAAGTGGAGAGAAGCCCACTCTACCCATACATCCACCTGATCCCTACATGCTTCGGAAGTGCCCATCCTCTGTAAGGATGGGCACCTCCATTCCCCAGTTTCTGGGATTTCATACTTCTTCAGTGGTGCTTCTCCCAGGTTTCCCAATCAGCAGCAAATTAAAACCAACATCACTCAGGTCAAATTGTACTTATTTATTACATTCAGAACAGCAGATTTCACCCTGCTGCAGGACAGCAAAGCCCAGCAGAGCAAGGGACCGCTCTGCCTGTAGGACTATCACATCTCCAGTCTGTACTTGCTGTAAAACTGAGATGTAATGTCAAAATCTCCAAGTCCTCTGCATTCAAAGCTACCTCGAGGTTCCCAAACAGTATGCACAGCTTTTTTTCTTTTCCCTTCCTGTAGTTGCCTGCTAGAGTCAACAGTATTTTTTTTGAGCCTGTGCCGACCTGAGAAACAATTGGGGACCCACACAATGCTACAAACGCTAAGGTATTTGATAAGAAAACTCTTGTGCAAAGCTATGTGATCTCCTCCCAAATCCACCTCTCGTTCAAGTGAGCTGAATTCTTTCCACCAGCCCCAGTGGGAGTTGGACTGGGACCTAAAACAGCGCCGCAGATAAGGATCTTACTGTAACTTTTGACTGCAGTCGAGCTCACATTGTGCAAGGCAATGCTATTGAGCTTAAATATCAGCGTCATCCACGGGCAGGGAGAAATACTTCTGGTGGAGCCAGAGTGCACGGTCAGAAATTTAAAATGGGAAAAACAAAAATACCGCTTTCCTCCAAGGAAAACAGATCTGAAGAAGGCAGGTACACAACCTACCCAGCTGAAATCATGCTTGCAACAGAAAGTACCACTTGAAAAGAAGCTGACTAGAACATAATGTGTATACACAAACACACGCTAGACCACATGAGAAAAGTCAGCTAGCATTCTAGTCCAAAAATTTAGACTAAAAAATGTATATGCTGAAGGCAGGGAAATGCAAAGGGTGACACCTCTTGTAATGTTGAATTCCCTTTGGGGACATTCCTCTAGGGTGGGAGGGGCAGACCTGCCATCATCACAAAGGCCAAAAAAAGTACCTCTGCACACGACTGCTGAGGGAGGCTCTGGTGCCTGGAAGTTGACAGTATGTCAGCAAAATTTCCATTACCAGGAGAGAACAACAATAAAGCAAGGAAAGCGAAGGTATATGTTTGTGGTTTTCTCTCCCCTTCCTTCTTTAATATCCTCAAACTAGCAAAAATCCTTATCCTAGGTCTTACAAATAAAGTTCACCTTCCCCACGCCTGGAGCGAGGTGCAGAGATCTTCAGGGGGAAAACCACCCAGCCTCACAAGCCTGGGGAAATGACCCCTACCATCACCAACAGGCAGAGAGCACACGCACAAAAAAAAGCAAGGAAAGAGTACAAGACTATTTCAACTGAAATTTTACCCACATCAGTTGAAAAATCTTCTGATAGAAAAATGTCCAAGGAGTCAGCTTAAGACTCTGGGGTGTATTTTGTTACATCCATCACCTCAAAGGCCTGCACACAGCCAGGTCCCAGAGTGTTGGGCCCTCTTATGACTACCCCAGGAGTAAGGATTCCCTGCCCCGGATGCCTGCAATTTGATTTAAGATACAAAAAAAAAAAAAGACGTTTCGACAAACAGACAGATGGACTGGGGGAGGAAGAGCGAGAGGGACATGTGGTTAGCCACAATTGGCAGGTTGCTTTCTTTTCTCTTTTTCCTTTTTTTTTTTTTTTTTAATAAAAATAAATTTCAGTAATCCCCTCTGGCCACCCGCCTAGCTTTTGTATATTTAATTAAGAAGGATTTGGGTGATGGCGAACTCGTCAAAAGTTCAGCCAGTTTGGGGGAGGAAGCCGCAGGACCCTGAGAAATGCCAATATTCCAGCCACTGCCTGGACCTTCCCGATTTCTCCAACACCAAACTCTCCCTTTGCAACACAATCCACCAAAAATCAGAGGAGGAAAGGAAGAAGAGCAGTTCATACTTAAGAGAGCTGGTCTGGACCAGTTCCTGAAAGCCAGTGACCTCACTCATCCTCAGCACAGTTTGTCTTTATAGCGATAAGACTGGAATTGTATTCATGGTTAACAAAATCATTTGAATCCACAATGATGTCCCTTTAGCAGTGAGAGAAAGAAAGGGGAGAGAGAGGAAAAAAAAAAACTCAGCTGAGTTAGCAGAGAATACCAAGCACTGTGTTCTCTTCCTACCCCCCAACACAGTCACCTTGTAAGATACAAAGTCCATTAAGACAAAAATAGGGTATCCTTAGCGTGGGAAAACATTTATCCAAATTCTAATTTATTTTCAAATCAGCATTTAAACGATTACATCTTACATCACTTCCTTTTATGAGCCAGCAGTTAGACAATACACATCATTTACACGAAGTTTGGGAAGGCTGCAATATAAATCAACAAAAGAAGCCTTCACTTTGAGTTAACTATTACAAGGCACTACGAAAGCTCCATCAGCCTGCGTTGCAGGCAATTAGGAGTATCATCCCCGACCCTCATCTTTCTGGTGCGCTCGCAGAACTCACACAAATAATGTGAGTCCCCCAAGTCATCGCAGCTACAAGAGAATTACGATGTGAGACCTAACAGCGTACTCCCAACAGCTATTTTAAAGTGTTAGCTGTCTTTAAAAACATATACACACACCCTAAAAAAAACTCCAGAGAAAAAGTGACAGAGCAAGTTAACAACAGTTCAGTCTCAATAGCAAAATTAATCAGCCTTATGCCTCTAGGAAGGATCAGATGGTTAGAGAGTTTAAAATGTGCAAAATATTAACCAATGCCTTTAGTTCACAGGACATTTCTGCATTTAAAAAGAAAAAAAAAAAAAAAAAAAA
>WHYT01016977.1:290151-304244 GCA_009806455.1 Tetrax tetrax
GGATGGGTGGGTGGGTGCCCGCGCGTCCCCGGCGGCAGCGGGCTCACACCATGTCGCGGCGGCGGCGGCAGGAGCGGCGCCGGGGCCGGCAGCCTCTGGCAGCTTGACGGTGCGCACCGCGCCCGGGCATGGCACGGCCCGGCCCGGCCGGCGCTCAGGCCGGGAGCCGGCAGCGGCAACCGCGGCCCCGCTCTCGCATGGAGAAGGGGCGGGGGTGAAGAAAGGGGGTGCGGGGGAGCCTCACGCCCAGCTCCGCGGCGGAGCCCCCGCCGCCTCCGAGCCCTCCCCGCGGCGCTGCCCTCGCATCCAACGGCGCCAGGCACCGGAGGGCCAGGGGCTGCGCGTCCCCGCGGCGGGGCAGGGGTGCGGGGCTGGAGCAGGGGTGCTGCGAGCCAGACAAAGATAGCCGGGGAGGAGGAGGAGGAGGAGGAGGAGAAGGAGGAGGAGAAAAGGGATACAAAATACACTGCGAGCGAAGAGACAGAGAGAAAACAGCTCCCCCTTCCCTTCTCCAACAGGAAAAACCGGCGGAAACGCGCCCGCACCAAAGCACTGCTGGGTAAACTGGCGGGGAGGGAAAGAGAGAGGGAGGACGGGGAGGGGACCGGTCTCGGCAACTCTGCCCGCCCCGCCGCCCAACAATAGCCCAGGCCCGGCCGGCGGGGAGGCCCACGCGTGTCTGCGACAGCGCCGTGGGGTTATGGGGGGGGGGGCTTTGCTGCGCCGCCCACCCGGCCGGCTGCCGCGGGCAAGCTGCCCTGCCTCTGCCCCGCGGCGTGGGCAAGACGGGGGCCGTCCTAGCTGCCTTCGAGGCGAAGGCACCGTGCGTGGGAGGTGGTCGCGACCGGTATCTCAAGGCATTTGCTGGAAATAATAATAGAAAAGGCGCACAAGGGTGGTTGGAGCTACCCCACTGCCCGTGGGGTGCTGCGGTGGGGTGGTATTTTCCCCTCTCATCTCAGGTGAGATGACCAGCAAAGTCTCTCATGTTCTTTTTCCCCCTGCCACAGCCCACAGGAAAAACATTCCTGCACTGTCAGAGACCTCTGCAGAGACAAATACAGGCTTCCAGAACCGGATCCAACAAACTCATGAGGTGACATTTCAACACATCATTTACCGACAGCCAGAACTGTCTCAGGCCCCGTTCCCGCCCGGAAGCATCCTCCGATGGCATCTGAATCACATGGAAAAATCTCATTCACCTCTCTTGAGCTAGTCACACCGGGCAGTTGCACACAGGTGTAAACTTTGGCAGGGTTTGTCTCTCCTTGAAGTTCTTTATCACACTGATACGGCAAAAATCTTACCTACTTGCAAGAGGTTGAGTTACGTTTCCTGTGAGAACCAAGGTTCTCCTGTCTCTTCGACTTCAACCACAAAATTACATATACATAGCTGTAAGTATCACAGAAACATACTTTTAAAACAAAGCAAACCTGTTGAGCAGAAAGTGTAAGGATAAATTACCATAACAGTTTAATGGTGGACTTCATTTTCACTTCAAGTGTCGTTACAAAGAAAGGAAACAGGCCTGGACCAGGCAAGTGCTTTTCTCTGAACAGGAACCTGCAATGATATTAGGATGAGGGGTAATGGTTTTAAAATAGAGGGAGGTAGATTCAGATTACACATTAGGAGAAAAATGTTTACAATGAGGGTGGTGAAACACTGGAACAGGTTGCCCAGAGAGGTGGTGGATGCCCCATCCCTGGAAACATTCAAGGCCAGGTTGGATGGGGCTCTGAGCAACCTGATCTGGTTGGAGGTGTCCCTGCTCCTTGCAGGGGGGGCTGAACTGGATGACCTTTATAGGTCCCTTCCCACCCAAACCATTCTATGATTCTGTGGTAAGAAGGCAAATGATTTGAAGTGGGCTGGATGCCAGGTCCCTCTGACTGAATGCACATGGTAGTAGGATCAGGTCTAGAAATGCAGTAAGTTTGGGAAAGGGAATTTAGAATCACAGAATGGTTTGAGTTGGAAGGGACTTTTATAGGGCATCTAGTCCAACTCCCCTGCAAGGAGCAGGGACATCTCCAACCAGATCAGGCTGCTGAGGGCCCCGTCCAAAAATTTCCACAAGGATTTATTATCTGCAACCTGGTTTGCATTATATGGCTTATTTAACTCTGCCTTCTTATGCGTAAGAGCAGCCTTAGTAGGTCAGACCCGTTGCCCATGTAGCCCAGCATCCTGTGGTGAATGCTGAGGGGAGAGTGCAGGGACACTTTAACCATCCAGTGACAAGTCCCTGGAGCGTCTTCCCAGCTCTCTCTGGTTCTAGGAGTTCCTTGACAGCCTTTGGTGTCACCACATTTCATACTCTCTGGTGATTTTTTTCCTTCCGTTAGGTTGCCTGGTTACTTTGTGGATCTGTACATGCTGCTGGCTCCTACGGTGTCCTCTGGCAGGGAGTTCCAAAGATGAGCTAGCTGCTTCTTATGTGAAGACCACCTTTGTTCCTTCACTTTGAACCCACATCCACTAGTTTGCAAGTACTCCCTGCTGGTTCTTGTGTTGGTAGAGACAATCATTTCCTATTCGTTTTCTCCATTACATTCATTTTTTATAGACTTCTGTTGTGTTCCACTTCCATTTTTGCCAGTTAGAAAATTCTGGTCTTTTTAGTGATACCAGGAAGGTGAGCCATTCCATACTTGCCCTTCATTGAACTGTTTCTGCTCCTAACGCCTTCTTTTTAAGACAGGGGAGTGGATCTCCATGCTGTGTTCATGATGTTGAGGTCCCCATGCAGTACCATGGCAATGTCCTAGTTTCCAGTCCTGTCCTAATAATTCCTGATACTCCCTTTTTTCACTGTTACAGAGTGTGAAAGTGACATTTCCGTGGAACGTGTCTATTCTGACTCCAGCATCTCTCTCCTTAGTGGTAATACCAACTCGGAGACTGTTGCCGTGTTCTTCTCGATGCTGCAAAGATTTTCAAACCCACTGACTTGCAGGTTTTCCAAACCCACTATGTCACAGCTTTCTCCTGAAAAATACAGTCTGAATTTTGTAGAGCTAAGGCTCTGAGTCCAAATATGTATTTTCACCATTATAGCTCTGATGTGGCTCCACTGAAGGGGTCCCTCTCTGCCTTGAGCTTTTATTTTACTATAGTGAGTTTCGTTTGTTTGTTTTAGTTTTATACCAGAAGACTGATAAAAAAAGCAGAAGTGCTAATGTCAAGATTATGAATCCTTGAAAATTGGCACATACCCTGACTTCAGGGAAAAAAACAGTTTTCACAAAACAGTAAACGTCACGGGAGAGCTTCCTGCTAGTTCCCGGGGCGAAGCACCGCGCCACCTCACCTTCCTTTTCCTTCCTACACAAGCGGAGGGATGAAAGGGTTGCTTTATTGAGGAAGAAGTCTCTCTGGCTGTGGCCAAAACCGCTCTGTTCACCTGTTCATCATGCTTTTCACCAGCACAGCATACTTGCCCAGTTTGGAAAGTCTAAAGGTTAAAAGACCAGACCTAAAACCACTGGGAAGAAGACGAGCCGTCTGTTTTAAGTTGTCCTCACAGAGTGAAGCCAGCACCACTGAAGGAGACCAAGTGAGATGGCCATCAAAAACCATAATGCAGATGAAATGCGAGGAAAGGCAATTTCAGCCCTGTGGATAGTCACCCCACACACAGAGCAGTAAATGACTGCATCTTCTGATGACAAACTAAGTACAAGCATAAAAAAAAAAAAAAATAATCTGAGTCAGCTCCATCTGTTCGGGAACAAAGCGGGAGAAAGCTACGGGGCCAGCGTGCTGCT
Source organism: Tetrax tetrax (assembly GCA_009806455.1). NCBI lineage: Eukaryota > Metazoa > Chordata > Aves > Otidiformes > Otididae > Tetrax > Tetrax tetrax. The sequence goes on from WHYT01016977.1 coordinate 293,928, forward strand.
TTCTGTCGCACTCAGACATGGTTGCACCCGTTGTCACTCACTGTGCTCGCAGCAGCTGGGGGAACAGAGGAGCTGTAGTTTCCTGAGCAGTTTCAGCATCCCTGAGCCTGAGGCTGAGCCTCCCTTTCTCCGGCTTTTTGTTCCTGTCCTGTGGCACCACGTGCCTCGTGTCAGCACAAGCGTTCGTACAGCTGTGTGGTGAGCCAGGACTTACTCCTAGCAAAGCTAGCCCAGGAAAATATTTTTTTAATGTTACTATTGATCAGTTCCCCAGGCTGGTTCATCACCTGCCTGCTTGAGCGGTTGTGTTGACGAGAGGGAGAGAGGACAGAAATGGTGTGCAGGGGAGGAGGTGTAACCATAGCATTGCCTCTTGGTGGTACCTGTGGCTTCAGCCAGTTTCAACTCTTGGTGGACTCGTAGGGGTAGAACTAGAGAAACTTCCGTCCTTACTGGAAGAGGCACTGTGGGAATAAGGTGAACCCAACATTTATGTTCTAGCCACAAAAGAAGTTCCTTGCCGCCTTTTATTTTTTTTCCTCCAGTTCTTTGAAATTGTCTTTGTTTTATTCTTTTCCGCATTTAATACACTGGGGCCCTAATCGCTGACCAGAGATGTAGAGGTCATTGACTGCACTAACTTTTTAAAAGCTTAATCATCAACAGTATTCAAGGAGATGAGTAAAGAGACAGGAAGTTCTGAATTTTCATTTTGTTTCTGCTAGTGATTCATCCCGTATCCTTGGGGCATCTCATTTCCTGCCTTTGCTCCCATTCCCTGTGTGGAAACTGGGAGTGATTTTGACCTACTTGATAGCGTGAAGTGTTAGACATGTGCCCCATTGTACTGTCTAGGGAAATGGTTCTCGCCTTGGCTGGGAAGGTCCACAAGGGAGGCTCAAGCTGGGGTGAGGAATAGCAGAGCGCAGAGTAGCGAGCAAAGCTGAGTGAGGCTTTGCACAGTCCAGCTCTCCTGCTGCAAGTGGGCTCCCAAAGACCAGAGGGAGGTTGGGAAGCTTTAAAGACGGCCTGCTCTCCTCGTGCTGATGAGTTCTCCTCATGCTGGTGAATACAACATATGCTGGGAGCAGATCATATACAGAAGGGTGCCACACAATCAGCCTTCCTCCAGCTTACGTTCCCTTCCTTCTCTGCTGCTTCCACCACCGCTATCTCACGCCTCCATGTGAGGGCTGCTTCACACGAGCGCTGCCAGCACATCCCAGCTCTTCTACACTGCATTTGAGTGTCCTATGGGTGGGTGTGTTCCCACAGCTCTGGTCGGCCAGTTGTGCACACACTGCTGCTGGTGACATCCTGCTGCTTCCTCTCTCCTCAGGATACTGCACGGTTTCCTGGACTGATGGGTCACCCTCATCCTGATGTGCAGGCAAGGCTCAGGCATGGAGTTGTTTCCAAGTACAGGGAAGCACACGTAGACATCACTGTAGGTGATGCAGAGTTGTGCAGGGCCCAAAAGGGAACAGCTTGCCACCAGCTGTATGCTTCGAGGCCATCACTGTCCACTGCCTGGCTTTCTCTGAGTTGTGGTTTAGCCCTGGTCACCACACAGTTGCTCGGTCTCCCTCCTCCTCCCCAGCGGGGTGAGGGAGAGAACTGGGAAGAAAGAAAAACTCACAGGTTGAGATGAAGACAGTTTACTAGAATAGCAAGGGAAAATTACAATAATAACAAAACATAAGGATACTAAAATATACAAAATGAACAATGCATGATTTCTCACCACTCGGTGTCCCAGTGACTGATACAGCTGGTCTTGAGCAGCAAGCAAAGGAGCAAGAGAGAGAGAGAGACATGCCTCCCTCCTCAGCCAAACCCCTCTTACATACTGAGCATGACATTTATGGCATGGAATACTCTATTTGGCCAGTTTGGCCCAATTATTCTGGCTGTATCCCTCACAGCTTCCTGCATCTGCACATTAGCAAGACCTGGGAAGCCAATCCTTGGTCTCATTAGCAACAACTCGTATCATCAGGGTGTTTATCAACATTCTTCACATACAGAATCCAAAACACACTGGCTACTGAGAGGAAAATTAACTCCATCCCAGCCAAAACCAGGACACTCTGTTAGCAGATCAAGCGGTGGATTGAAGGGCTGCCCGAAACACAGGCGCTGCCTGCACGTAGCAGTCCTGCTAGCTCGGGAAGAGTGGCAAAGAGAGGCAGAGCGCTTTCCGCATCTGCTGGGTACCGGGCAGGAAGGCACAGTTCTGTCACACCCGTGCAGCACTGGAGCACCCAGCAGTTCTAACTTGATCCAGATCATGAACGAACACAGGACAAAGTTCTTATGAAAATAACATAATACGGTGTTTATATCATCTTTATGATTTTATGCTGGCCATGGTGAAGAAAGATGGTACCTGGTCCATCTAAAGCCAGAGGACACGAGAAGCTGATAGCTGAAACAGTATGAAGTTTGCCAGGATGATGTGATCCCAGAGAAACCCATGAACAAATCTGAAGCAGCAGAGTAAAGTTTAGCATTTTGCATCATTTAGCTGGGGCATTTTGAATCTCTTTCTGAACATGCCCATGCAGGATTCATGTCTGTGGAGCCACAGCCTCTATGAGGAGGCTGCTTCCATCCATGGGACAGAACAGGACAAGGAGGGGTGATTTCATGCTGCCACATTCTTTCGCTGACTCCACATCCCTAATTGATCTTCCCAGGCTGAATTCACAGCATAGCTCAGGATCTCGCACTTCATATCAGACTGGGAATTGTCAGCCCTGCAGCCAGGCTTAAAGCCAGCAAAAATGCATAAACCTGGCATAAGAACACTATTGCATGCTTGGGCTAATTGAGAAGATTCCGGGTATATTTTCGGACACTGCCCGTGCTCTGAGTTTTAACAAGCTCGCTGCTTCTGGTCCTGCTATCTGTCACACAAAGCATGCAATTACCAAGTGTGGCTGGCTGTCACAGGCTATCTCTGCCTGCAGCTAAGCTGGCTTGTAGTTATCTTCCCATGACCCAAGTGTGACACTTATTTTACCTCTCATACAGGGCCCTGAGCCGTATCTGCAGCAGCTATGACCAAACTTTTTTCCTCCCCGTCTGAGTCAGAACTCCTCGGGGAATATTGTCCCTCCTCACGGTTGTCTTGATGTGCCTTATCTCACCCAGGGGCACCTGGGGATGCTCACTTGAAGTTTCTGAGACCTATGTTTCAGGATGACAAGCAAGGCAGAGAGACAACATGCTCACCCTGTGTTTGTGCCCTGGAATAAGAAAAGCTCCTCCACCTGATGGTGGCTGTGGCTCTGCAGGCATTTCTTCTCTACCGGCAATGCTTGTGTAAGGACCTCCCAACCCTTCTCCAAGCACACGTGCACGTGTCTTATGCTTTTCCTCCTGGTCTTCAGTTCCCGTCACTGTGCTGTCTTTGTGGTTGTGCTGGTGCCTTTCCTTGCAGAGCTATGTGATCAAACAAATCAGAGTTGGAAATAACCCCTGCTTTCCAATTTTGGTTTGTTTATCCAGCTCAGTTGTGCTCACAGTGTGGTGACAGAGCCGGAACAAGCAAAGCAGTGAGCATGGAGGTGGTTGGGTTGCTCTTACATGAGCCTCCAGCTTGTATAAACACAGTTCAAATTGAGTCTGCAAGCCTACCAGGCTCTTGAGGAGCTAGGTGGGGATTACTTCTCAAGAACTTAGGACTTGTTTTGACCTGGGCCTGAACATAGTCTTGATGTGCCACATACTGAGTCAGAAATGCCACAACGACATGGTGCAAAGCACTGAACCTCTATGATCTTGCTCTGTCAGTGCAAATGCGTACAGAAAATACTGAAGGAGTCATTTTGTCCCAGAACGTCTTCTGACAGAGTAGGTCGTCAGTCCCCCTGCAGCCAGCTGAAACCTTGTTAAAAATAAAGCATAAAGCTGGCAGAGAAATATTTCTGTATACCTGGGCTAACTGAACAGAAAGAAGATTGTTGTGTGCTTACATCTGATCCAGAGCAAGCTGATCCCAAAAAGCCCACAGACCTGGTAATAACAAACCTGTAACCATGGTCTGAGTTGGTACTGAAGTCATTGCGTGACCAGAATGAAGCCAGTGCACTCCTACCAACAGTGGGCTTCTGCAAGAAAGCTGAGAAAGCATAAATTTCCATAGTCCCTGGCCTGAGTACAGCTGCCTTTAATCCTGTGAATTTATCCCCGTGTTGAACTTCATGCATTGTGCAAACTCCCTGCGAATTCATAAATCTTTGAGGGCTGTGGCTCAAGTGAGGTAAATTATAGAAAATGAAATTAAAGTGTATAGCGTATGTTTTAAACAAACATTAAGACTACTGAAGCCTGCCCTTTGAAAGCTTTCTTCTTCAGTTTCCAAGTGACTTTTATTTGAATGTTGAAGGGAGTTATGTTTTAGAAGTAACTCTAAAAATGAGGAGTGAATTATCACAAAAATGCAACAAAAAGAAAACAAAAACCAGCATAGGTGAGAATTAACCATCCTTTCAAATGAAAAATTAAAAACCCAGTGCTGTTGAAGGAAATGTAGAACCACATAAAGATTTCCACAATTAATACACAGGCTTAATTGGTTTAAATTTCCCTTTCATTTTATACAGCATGAGGTCCACAGAGGCCATAATTTCACAGAACTCTGGCTTTGTCAGCCAACTTAAAATGTTCCCTCTCCTCCCTCCCCTGGCGCCTCGTACCTGGTTTCACACCGCAGAGCGCTGCCCTCTCCCTGGGCAGCTCCTCTTGCTGGAACAAGAGTTTGCAGGGCTGAGCCACACACCGGCTTGAAAATAACACTCCCCTAGAAGATTTTTTTTGCGTGAATCAGTTCCCATTTCTGGCGTGAGCCCGTAGACAACTGCAGTGGCATCACCAAGGAGGCTGTGACGGCGAAGAGGAGCACGTGGGAGATTGAAATGGTGAAATGGCCTTGGCAACTTCTTAAGTTAGCTCCAACACCAAAGCCAAGATCTCATGGAGCTGCTGCTGTCATGTCAATAGAAATGCCAGGGAAAGGTCCGTGGGAAGAGACAAAGCCTTTAAGCATCATCATGCAGCATATAATTTAACAAAAGGCACCCACTGGTCATAATAGATGGTTGAAATGGAAAGTATTAGTCACCCTTGGGTTGGTGATTGACACAATGTAATCCTCCAGGTAATGGGGTTATTTAAAGAAAAAGTTGTCATCAAAATATAGAAAAAGGCTGAAAGTTATGGGGTATTGCTGCTTTTGCTGAGAGGCAAAATATTTTAGCTACAGTTTAGCTTGAAATAACATTTTCTGTCCTGTCCTCTTCTTCTAGATCTTGTTGAGATACCAGGTGGCTCTTCTGTGTGGTACATCTGCCCTCTGTGATCTGGTTAACCCCAATATCAGGGCTGCTGCAGTTCTTCTTAGTGAAGAACCTAATAACGAATACAATTATTTTGTCTTCTGAAATGTGGAGGCTTTCAGGGATCTTCTAGTTGTAACAGAAACACTGAATAAAGAGGGTCTACAGAGAGCTATCATCTCCAGATAAAACATGTGGCATTCACCTGTCCATTTTGCATGCCGGTATTGTCACAAACTTCTCCCTTTTAAGACCAGTGCATCTACTGTAAGAAGTCATCATCAGAAATAAAAATGCTGTTAGGCAATGGTGAATAGGCAATTTGCCCTTAGCTCAATTAACTCTGAAATGGGAAAAGCAGGAAAATTTATACAAAGAACAGAAAAACAGCACATGATTTCCCAACAGCATTTGAAAACTTTTTCTGCTGCCTTCATCGTTATTGTTCTGTCCTCTCACAGACTGGAGCCGTTCCTTGGGCTAGGTGTAAATACATGGGGACAAGTGATGAGATGAAGGGTACACCACAGGAGCAAGTTCCAGTTCAGAAGACAGCTTAAATACTGAAGGTGGTGGGATGTTAATGGCGTGCAAATGCATGCTTCTGGGTAAGGGCGTTCCCCTAGATCAGATTTTAAGTACTTGCCAAGAGCGCTTTGCAGAGTTCCCCAGGACACTGCCAGATGAGCTCAAACCCTTCCTTGCTAATCAAGTCCTTGATTTCCTCTGGGAGAGAAAGGATACCTTTACACTAACTTCCGAATCTGAAATTTAGCTTGTTGAGGATGACCATCAGCTCACCAAACTAGTTTTCCCTTGCTCTTGAATCTTGACAAGGTTGAGGGTAAAAAGCTGGAACCTTCTTGACTTCTGTGGAATATAAGGAGCAAAATAAGGGCCAGTTACCTTAGAGTCGGGCGTTCCAAGCATTCTGTAACAGTTAGTCACTTTCCTGTCACCACCAGAATAACATAGGATGGAAACACTTTATGATTTTTGGTGATGAAATTTTACACTGTCAAGATGTACAATTATATTTAAATATCAACCGTCTCCCTGCACCACACAGCAGTTTCCAACATGTTTGCAGACTACATTTTACAGGACAACAGCTAATATCTACCCTTAACATCTCTTAAATCTTATATAGTTATCTGACGTCTTTGAGAACTTCAAAGAAAAAAAAAAATTATTGTCTTTGTCAAAATGCTGAGAAATTGGAGATCAGAAGTTCTTTTATGCCAGGAACTAATTTGAGATTTGGGTACCTAACTTGTGAAAAACCGTTTTCATTCACTTTGCACACCTTTTTTTTCTTGGCAGTTGACTTTATATACTCCTTCTCAATCCTTCTTTTTCTGCAATCTTCACATCCCAAAATGTGGACAGATCTCTAAAAGTTGTGGCTTCCCTTGAAAAATCCTGGGGCTGAGCACCTTGCTCAAAGATGACTTGCCTGATGGAATCTGCAGCTATAGAACCCTTGCAGCAATAGGAAGGTCAAGCTCCCAGACTGACTGTCTGAGACACCCAGGACCACACTGCACCCCAGCACCCATACCACCATAGTGTGTTTGTGCAGTCTGGCTTCCTATAGCATGTGCAGGCACCATGTTGCATAGCCAAACCACCTCTGCCGAGTCGTCTGTCCAGATGCTGCCCAGATGCAAGGCAGCCAGTGCGAAAAGGGCAACAATTTTATGTTGTGCTGCCTCATCATATTTCAAAAGACAAAACAAGACAGGTTGTGTCATCTTGCAGTGCCCTCCAAGCATTTGACACTCCAGCGTAGGGCCTATCACTGCCAAGGATGTGCTTTACCTCCTTGCTGCTTGTTATTGCAGGCCAAGGACAGTTTATGAGTAAGAAAATCCAATCAACAGTATGATGAGGTGAAGATCTGCTGCCCCAGTAAGATCCTGTTGTTGGATGTATGCAAAGGAATCTGGACTAACAATTGCAAAGGAGGATCTAAGGTATCTCCTTACTGAGTCATCTTGTCCACTGCTCTCCCCTCTTCACCCCGGACATGGTAGCATGGACTAATCAAGCAAGCAGTTCCCTAGACTCCTCTGGACTGAGGCCTGAGGAGCCCAGCCACACAAGGAATCTGTAGGGTTGTGTTTGGGGCCTTTGACTTTGGCCCAGTGTAGTAGACTGGTCCCATTACTCAAAGTGCCCTTGATCTGTACCCCTAAAATACTCACTCTTGGAATAATAAAGCAGGGTACCAACGTGCCCCCAGATTGCTTGTATAATTTTTCAATCTGCAGTGCTTTGGGGTTTGCCTGTCTTTTTCAGTTGTCTGTTTAGTCCTATTTGTAGGCAAAGAGATGTTCATCAAATTTGACTGCATTTTCTGGTTTGTAAAAATTTACTCTAGGCAATAACAGATAGACTTCTGCACAAGTATCAGGAGTGGGAATCATCCTAAATGCCGTAAGATATCTACAGTGCAGAAGTTCCAACCTGACCTCTTCACATCTCTCTCTCTTCATAATAGTCAGCAGAGAAAGACAGGCACTTCTTGGGCATGATTCATCTCATGTAGAATATGTCACATGAATCACTTTCTAGAGATGCCTGTTTCTCTATATTCCCTCGAAAGGGAGTCTAGATACAGGACTCAGGCATAAGTGCTGATACTACAAATGTCCAGAGTTAGATGGGATGAATCCCACATGCCTTGTCTGGACTTAAGACCGCATGGAAAGATTTTTTTTCCTCATGTAGTCCCATATCAGGTGTGCATTTATCAGCTATTCAGGTGTCTCTGAGTATCTGCTGCAGAAGAGCTAATTTGTTCCTTTACCCGGGAGTGCCAAACACCACTCCATCATGATGGTTGAGGGAAAATACAAGTATGGGTAGTGGGACTTGACCACAGGACATCAGGATCAGCAAGCAGGATCACAGAATGGTTAAGGCTGGGAGGCACCTCTGGGAATTGCCTAGTCCAATCTTAGAGCAGGGCCAACTAGTGCAGGTTGCTCAGGACTGCATACAGTCAAGTTTTGAGTATCTCCAAGGATGGAGCCTCTGCATCTTGTCTGGGTGGTGACCCTTTTAGTAAGGTAGTGTGGGTTTTTTTAATGTTGAAATGGTATTTCTTATATTTCCATTTATGCCAGTTCTCTCTTGTCCTTTTACTGGGCATGGGTTAGAGTCTGACTTCATCTTCTTTAGCCACCCCATTGGGTATTTCGTACACATGGATCAGATGCCCCCTAAGCCCCTCTTCTCCAGGCTGAACAATCCCAGCTCTGCCAGCCTCTCCTCATATATCAGATGCTCCAGTCCCTTCGTCCTCTTCACTAACTTGCTGCAGTAAGTTTCTGCCTCTGTCATATTGGGCAGCCCAGGACTGGACCCAGCGCTCCTAATATGTCTACCAGTGCTGAACAGATGGGAATAATCACCTCCCTCAACATGCTGGCCACTCTCTTCGTAACACAGCCCAGAGGCTGCTGGCATCATCTTGAGCTATTGCAATAGACAAGGGCAGAGGGCAGCTGCCAACGTGACTGTAATTCGTTTCCCAGAAATGCCAGCAGCATGTCTTCTAGTTAAAGAGCTACAGCCTTTAGGCAAGCCAAGTACAGCATGTTAGGGAGGACACTTTGCTGGGAAACTGTATGTGTGGGATGGAGTTCATAAGGAGGACCACTATTCTGGTACTAGCCTTCGGTTGCGACTGAAGGAAGAGCCATACGTGTTATTGTCTTGTGTTTGATGGGTGGGTGGTAAGGAAGGGTTAGCCACTCTCCGTACAGGAGGAGACTTGCCCTGTTGCTGGCAGACAGGGTTACAAAAATAAACGAGGTAAGAAGGGGGAGAAAGTGGTGGCTAGGCACAAGCAGATGTGTCCACAGGTACAAGGTCTCCAAGGGAATGAAACCTGTGACATTTATGCAGGTGGCATTCCGTGTAGTCCTTCTTGCCCCAGAGCCGCAGTGACGAAGGCTGCTTCCATGGTGGTTAGCAGGTGGCTGGAGAGTCCTTTCAAGCATAGGATCCTGCTGAAGCCATTTGGGTTGGAAGGGGCCCCCACCACCCTTGCCTGGCCTGTGAAGAACACAGATTTGCCATGCTGATCTGGAGGTTGGCTCCATTTTGGCTTTGAAGTGATACTGTACATGATACTAGGGGCCAAGCTGTCCCTTATCTAAAGCATAGGATTGTCTAAACAAATACAACATATAAGTAATTTTTTGGATGTTTTAGTACAACACTTTAGTAAAACTTGTGAGACTTGTCTTATGACCTTCAGAAGGCCATTTCATCTCTCCTTGGGCCTTTATTTCTTATCTCTCTCAGGAAGGCATAATGAAAAAGAACATGTGGCCAGTGATCCGGCGCTGGCAGGTGAATGAAGGCTGCTGCTCTGCAGGGATCTAACATCCTCCCAACCAGGTGGTCCCATCTCCTCCTTCATGGCCTGGTAGATGTTGGGCCAAAGCACTAGCCTCAGTGTTTCGATTCGGTTAGGGTGATGAAATGGCTGCGGGGAGGACCCAGGGAGGACCCGGGTAGCACCAAGGCTGGCACCAAGGCAGAGCCGAGGGCCTGGGCAGGGAAGGGCTGGGTGGTGGCAACCCACAGGCAGAGCGGCCGAGCCTCTTGTGGGAGGGGAGCTAGCCAAACACCATCTTAATTCTTCTGCACACAAGCTATTTGACAGTGTCCTGTTCGATACAAGGGGACATTTGTAAAGGCTTTATCCACCTGAATGAGTCACTGAAGAATGTTGCCCAGAAACTGTTTGTTGTTTTGTTTTTTTTTTTTCCTGGTTTGCCCAGTCCACTGAAATGAGTCAGTTACTGGTGGAGATGACAAAAAGTGCTCACTGAAATAAAAAAATGCCAACGTTCAGCAGGGTGGCACCCCTGCTTGGTGCTCGTGCTGTAAAATTCCAGCAGGTGAGGAAGGCCGCTTGGCTCTCGTTCAGGAACTGGCAGGAAACAACCCCCACTAA